>OX638385.1:38020065-38574047 GCA_951813785.1 Criorhina ranunculi
ATATGATACATCGAATGAAAGCAAGTACTGTACACAGTTGAATTTTCACTTTAATTCAACTCCAATACGAATAAGAAGAATGTAAAAGGTCTTCCAATAGCGACTTCCGAACTTTTGTTCAGTTGATAGCGGCCAGATTGTTGAAGCTACATCTGTCAAATTGGCTGTCATTTATTCAGTCTGTTTTTCCAAATCACCGAGGATGGATATAGCGTTCAACAACACGTGCAAAAAATAAAAATGTTTTATCAAAATGGATGTTATAATTTTCATCAAAAAAGCATCTGCAGCGATGAGGCTAATTTTTGGATGAATGGGTACGTCAATAAATAAAATTGTCGAATTTGGGACGAAACCAATCCACATGAGATCCAAAAGCGTCCAATGCATCCCGAAAAAGTCACTGTTTGGTGTGGATTTTGGGCTGGCGGCGTCATCGGTCCATATTTCTTTGAGAACGACGTTGGCCAGGCCTATAGGTCGATCATTACCAACTTCTTTTGGCCTGAATTGGATGATATGGACACCAACGACATGTGGTTTTAACAGTACAGCGCTACGTGCCACACAGCTCACGCCACATTGGAAATTTTGCACGAGAAATTCGAGGGCAAGACGTGAAATAAGGCCCATCGAAATAAGACCAAATGTAAAATTTGCTTGTCAAAAGTGGAAATTTGGAGGAAATTGTACTAGGCCATTGTCAAAAACTTTGTGGTAGGAGTATTGGGATGTCTAATTTCAAAATAATAAGCTTTCTAAAACTCATGATAAATTAATTTTAATGAAATTTTAATAAATCTTATTTTAACTAAGAACCTTGGATAATATCTCACTTTCTTATTGTCTAATCTATATTTTTAACAACTACGTCGATGTTTTTCATCGATGCATCGTTAAGTATCGATGGGACGTTTCGATGCATTACATCGAATAAAACATCGATGTATTTTTTGTATGAACATCTCTACTGTATACCAAACCTATAACGAAAAACTTAGAATTGATTCAGTGAAAGTTGTCAGATTCAGCAGACAGAGCATGCCTTATACAATTAGAATGAAACAAGAATATGTAGGCGAATCCCTAGTGCTTTCTAACACCATAATCAACCAAATATGGGAGTCTAAAATATCTGCTTTATATGTCTTTTTTTATCTTTAAAGCTGTAAAAGATTGCATTCATTTCATGATAATCACTGATTCTGGAAGAACTTGATTCAGTTGTGAAAAATCTGATGGAGTATCTGTAGGGCTAGAAGCCTTGACAGAAACATAACCCTCATATAAACACCGGACTTGGGACCATAATTTTCGACTTGGAATTCCCTTCGGTTTGGTCGGCCTTAATATTTGGATTGCAATTGTTTCACTTATCCGTGAATAACATCGAGATGCACTTTGAGAAGTTCGGTTTTAAGGCACCAAAAGTCAGTACCATTCAACATCGAGAGAGGATTAATGCAAGGCTATGTGCTATTACCCCCACTCATTCTAGTACTATTGGATAAACTATTGGCACAAACTAACATCGAGGCTCAACGATCTTGATGACTTTGTTCTGATGGCACACAAATCTACTGCGTTGGCACGACTGTCCAAGAACTCAAGGAATATTGGATTTAACATCAATGTTTATAAAACCAAGCTAAGGCCGGTTAGAACGCGATTACGAACAAAAGACAGAGTAGGTTTCAAAGATGTGGAAGAGCTCTGGTACCTAGACAGTATGATTGGGTGTGGTTCGGACCTGTATGCAAAAATTCGTATAAATAAAGCAGTTAATGTTTGGAGCTCATCATTCATCTCCAAGCACCACAAACTACGCACTTTCAATGTTAGTGTGAAGTTAGTCTAACTGTTCAGCAGCGAAACCTGGAAGGTGACAGATAGTCTATCCAGAAAATTCCAAGTCAACAAATATCGTAGAAGGATATGTATGTCCAACCGCAACCGACCGAACTACGTTCTATTAATGCTCGCAAGCCAACTGCCAAACTCGAAGGAAATACATCGAAGAAAATGAAACTAGATCGGCCACACTCGGAGCAGGCCAGAGTCGTAGATCGGAAGGATGTCATTTAAGGGAAATTCATATAGAAACAGAGGCTTGAAAAACCAAGACAAACATGGTGAAGGTCACTGGCCCGTGAATACGAGTTGGCAAGTGGAGTGTGGCCACAAATCAAAGGGATTTCGCAGGACCACGAACAATGGAGGGATCTGATTAATTCATTCCTGCCACTAAAAGCCGCGTAAAAAATAAAAGGAGGTATGTACACATATCATCATCAGGCTTGTTAGTAACTTCAAACTTCACGCTCGGGTTTTTGTCATACAAACAGGTTCAATAGGACATAGTAATTCAACAAGTCACATTTGAACAGCTCATCTATTATGTCAATTGTTATGTATGGACTTCTTACAGAACTGCGTGAAACCTTGATGCTTTTAGGTGGAGCTGTAGCTCTGTACACATAGTTTCCATGACTTGACCTCTGGCGATCCACTGAAATGGTCTTGGGAAGTATTTGGTCATGTTTTAGGAAAGAATATTCGACATTAACAATTGTTGCTACCTCTGCCAAATCGATCTTCATTTCGAATACCAGTTAGGCTGCTGCTGAATCAATTTCCTTAGCTTTGATGAAACTAAATCAAGTTCTGAATGGAAATGGTTGACTTGCTTTTTTGTGAGACGAGAGGAACTTCTGCTGAACACTAACCTAATGTGAACTTTTAAAAACGATTGCTCTCACGCCGTTAACGCGTTAGCTACTTTTATGAGCGAGTTGAGCGGTGTAGGTGGATAAGTGGGCAACCCTGGATTTTTGGCGAGACGCTTTTTCCAATCGTATACGATTTCTGTATTGCGACTTGGCTTTTGGAGGAGTGCAGGCTAACATTGTGTTGACTTTTGTTAACTTTCGAGTTCAACCCCATGCGACTTCACCATTACCACTCGACACTGATGTCTGATAGAGAAAATCGATGAACCTCCGTGAGAGCTATCGATTGAGATCATAAAAATCATCCTAGCTCCACCGAATCAGAAGTTATTCTTCGCGGAAATCTTCAATCGCGGCGAAACAAATTCAAAATGGCGGCGAGCCCCACTTCACCCCATTCATTTCGTCACATTCTGCACCAAATTTAGTAACTTCTTTGATTCTTTAACTATCGTGTGGTATATTTAAGTTTTTGGTACAAATAATAGTTTTCGAGTTGCAACACGAAACTGTATCCCCTGATTTCGTTATCATCTCATTGGGATTCCAATGCAGCCAGGCCTTCAACTATAGACTAGTCTAACTAGTAGAACTTTTCGAATGTTTTCTTATGATGCTCCTCCAAAAGCAGCAAATTGACATCCTTCCCACCTCTACAAACAAACATGTCTAACATCATTAATACCTTCGTCAAATATTTTCCTGTCTACTGCTAATGCAAAACAAACACTTCAGCGGATAACAACCTTAAATACCCTTAAAAAGCGAAGTCCCCTCCAATCGAGTGTAACTTGTAAACATTTTAATTACACCAAGTGAACTCAGACACTCTCTTCTCTATCTTCAACGGCGCATCTGAAAAAAAAAATCCATTGTGCAATGAGACGAAAAAAAAAAACAAAATTGTTTACAAATTTTCCCTGAAAACGAACACTCAATCCTTTTAGTATCCTTCCAATGCCAAATTACTTTTCTATACTCATATACTCTTCCCCTCCCCCGCACTACCAACCAAAATGCACAGCTCGATTAAACATATTCTTATAGATACACCACTTCACCATCAGCAGAGAGCTGAGTATATTCAAATATGTACCGAAAAAAAAAAATTCCACACACACTAACTACTCCACCTCCCCCTGAATACACAATCCTTAAGGACTTCTTCACTGGAATTGTACACAGAAAAAAAAAAAAAAAAAAAAAGCTTCCCAAGGAAAATCGCTTACAAAAAAAAAAATTGTACAAATAAAAATGGCGTATACAAACGAAATACTTTTTTTTTTTTTTAACTTTATTTACACGTTCATGAGACGTATCCTAGACAGGATAAAACAAAAAAGAAAAGAAGAAAAAAAAAATCAAACAATTTCGAGGATTTCATGTCAAGAATTCGTAATTAACTTCTCTCGTCCTAATTAAATATGTTTACATGACATTTGATACGATAGTCCCTTCTGAAGAGGATTTGAATAAAAAAAAAAGGAAAGGATTCAAGAAGGATGAAGATTTTTGTATTTTCTACTATAATCCCATAATGAATGACAAATTTTTTCCAATTAGTCTAAGTGTATATAAACAACACTCCCAACTGACTGATTGGTTTTGTTTTGGAAGAAGAGATGATTGCCTTCGAAAGGATAATGTCGGAGGTGTGTTATATACAAATAAATTGAATTAAAAATAAAAAATAAAAATAAATGCAATCAAAAGATATATGTAATTGGTAAAAGGATATCAATGGCAATACATACCCTTCGCATAACGCGTATGGAAAAGGATGACGACTTCATTTTTTTCTTTTTCTTTTTCTCTTTCCTTTTTTTTTTTTATTTTTTAATGCAACAAGGGGCCTGTACCGGGAATTTGTTCCACTTTACTAATTTTGATTTAATTTGTCCTCCACCAGTGTATGTGTATATAGGCTCAACATTGAATTAGGAAAAAAAAAAAAACAGAATCCTTACAACAGGTGGTTTAATTTGCGACACAACGACAACGGTAGAAGACGGTCTAAAAGTCGTTTTTTTTCCAAATTGTTTTTTTTTTTTTTCTTTTTCTCTTGTATTTTCACTCCTCAGCTGGATGTGTATCTAGAGAAATATAAACTACGTTGGATGTACTCATCGTACTTGTAAGAATGCACAAAAATTTAATTATCCTTTGCACTCTTTAAGCACATTTTTTTCTACAATTACACTATAAACTCAGTTGCATCTTGATGAACACTCATTCAAAAAAATATGGACGGCAATGTGTACAGTTAAAAATGGAAAAAAAAATGTATTACAATATTCCAAGCCAACAAGGAGAAGAAAGGTCCTTTAAAAATGCAATAATCACACACACGAAACTAACGCTGGCTAGTTAACTACTGATGAGGAGAACAACCGTCTGCGTATGACCGATTCTGAATGAGGGCGGTAACTGATAGTGAAAATATTCCCGAAGATCCTGTTTGCGGTATGTACGTACCGTTGCCATAACATACTGTCTGGCGTTGTAGCATGTTCGTGTCCTTCTGTTTCTGACCTTTTTCCGATAGAACTTTTTGTTGTTGACAGGTTTTCGTTTTTTTTTGTTAATTTTTCTGCGAACCTGGAGAGCTGTGAAGTCCTGTATGTCACTGTAGTAATTGCAATATCCTTTCCTTGCACACAGAAATAGAAGAGTTCTCCTCAACAACAACAAGTTGTAGTTGTAGTGGCAGACAGAGATAAAGCAATTGAAAAACAAGGATAGAGGTATGAAACATGAGAGATGCGTGCAAAATTCTTTCGCACATTTTTCGTCCTAACTTGTGGCTTTTTGTGTTGACTGATAGGTAGATCCTTTGTGTTGTCGATACAGATGTACATACATAGATAGAAGTGCGCACAGGGTGTTATTTTATTTTATTTTATTTGTGAAATATGAAATCGCAAGAGCGCAAGTAACAAGTCGGCGGGTTTTCTGAAGCACCCCTCCGGCAACCGAAGCAACAGAAGAGAAAAGCTTTTGTATATTCTTTATGTCAATGTCTTTGCCAATAATAAACGTGCATTGGAACAGGAAATGTAGCCAACAGGTATTTGCCAAAGAGACAGATGATATGAGGTAAGGCTTTTGTGCCTGCCAGTGTGTGTGTGCCGCTCTCTAGGACAGGTCAGGTCAGTGAGGTTTAGGCAAATTGGTGTGGTTTTTATTAAGTTCACTCTCCAAAGAGGTGTAGGGTAGGATTTGATTTGTTTGGAGTTGAGAATTTTCTAGAATTTTTTAGAATTTCAAATTTGTTAGCAAATTACTAAAATGTTACGTATACGCCAGACGTTCGATGAAAAGGATAACCATTAGAAGAATTCCGCATAATCTCATTCACAGAGCAACCTGGGTCGGTTGGTTAAATCGACCACATTGACAGAAGTTAGAGGAAGAAGTGTGCAAATGGAGCGCTTTGATAGCAGCCTGGGTGTCAATAAATGTTGTTTTTGATTGTGGAGCTAAGGCTTAGTATGTTGCAGATCTCCCTAATCGCTAGTACATCCACCTGCAATACACTCGAAGAATCTGAAAGGTGGTACGATTTGGATACGTTCAGTTCCGCTGAGATGACACTATTTGGCTTGTTGAAGATGGAAAAATATAAAAAGAATGTTGTCGAGCTGGCTAGTGACACCTGTCGATTGAGGCCCAGGTCCACCTTAGACTTTAGGTAAGGAAGAGTGTTGTTCTGCATGCAGATACGTTTTACTTATCAAGACCCTAAGATATAGCGACATAGCTTTCCAAGAAACTACCACTCTGTATACGGTTTACCCTATAGTTCCTGTTCCCTTATTCTTTTTAGCTTTTAATACTTTTTAATAGCTCTCAACAAAATATAATAAGTCACCACGCATTATGCTTTTGCGCATAATCCTGCTAAAGGATACCAAAAAAAAAAAAGTGTAGCGAGCTCTCTCAGTGTCTTTCTCCTGAGAGTTTTAAGCTTTTAATCCTATTTTGTTGTTTTGCCAGATATGTAAATAAATTTGAATTGCCATTGCCATTGCCGTGCCTTGTTTTGAATGCTCACGTAGAGCAGAGGATTAAGGATGCAATTAATGTGTAAGGAATAAGTAAATAATGTACTTCCATATGAACTATGCTAAAGCTCTTTTGATCACGTTTTTCAAAATAATTCACATTGATGTTGTTTTTCTATGCAAAAGTAAGGGCTTCCATTGGAACATTGTTGATGCAAATGTAGAAATAGGAGAAAAAGACACTCGTGGTAGATATGAGTACGTAAGAAGTAAGGAAATTCATTTTTTTTTTTTTAGCAAAGAGAACGTTTTGCATGGATTTAAAAGCCCTCAATTTAATTCCATTGAGGGGAAGTGTGGTCAATACCATAATCAAAAGAAAAGTTTACAATGAACTGAATGGAATATAATAAGGACTATTTGTTTAGAGAGACGGTTTTTTGTTTAAATGGGCAATTAAAATGCACAACTTTAGGGAATTAGTTTCAATTTTGGACAGGTGAAAATAAATCTAACAAGATAGGATCTTGTACGAGATGTGTAAGAAGGTCTGTATGGGTTCCGGAAGAAACGGTCAACGATGAGTGTAATCGATTGAGAGGAAAAGATTTTTCTTTACCCCCATATTGTGGTATTTCCGCGGAGTTAGCGTCAATAATATCTGCAGAGCTCCTGCAATCACTGACAAAGAAAACCTGGGAAACTGAGTATGTTCCGGAAGAGTCGAAAAAAGTCCAATCATCAAGCTTGCTAAAAAAGGCAAAAGTGGAGTGCGAGAACTAGAGATGAATTAGTGTTCTGCCTGCAGTTGCCAATAGCTAAGGTAATACTCGAGTTCTCCCCTTTAAGAACACTCCGAAAAAAACAGTTTTTGGCTGTGTCGACCACATCAACATCGATTCACCTGTTGTTAATCGATTTTGAAAAGGCGTTCGACAGTATCAACCGAGACCGAGAGTTTATTTGGCTCACCTAGTGCAGGATCCAGATAAACTTATAGCTATTTTTGAGGCAACGTATAATGGATCAGGATATCACGTTCTGCGTAGACGAAGGTTAGAGGAATTTGAAATCCAAAGTAGCATGCAACACGCTTGTTGGTTGAGGCCCAGGTCCACTCCGAACTGTAATACCATCATAAGTAGGTAAGGCAAGACCATGAACTGATAACATTTGAAACTTTTAGTCGAGTCGAATAGAGTTTACGAACGATGCTCTCGACTAGGACTGCTTCAAATGCAACCATTTCTCTTCTAATGCACTTGCCCTTTCACTAGTGACACGCTTTTACATGCAAAGGAGCACTTTAATCCAGATATTTCCACTTACATCTAATCGCTTACCTTTACTCAGACTTGCTTCACAAATATTCTAATCGTACTTACACGTCGCATCACACGCAAGGAGAACGATGAGGCTTTCATTTTTGTTTAATTCAATCACTTAACACTTAACACACTCAATATAGAATCAATTTCTCGGAAGAGATACGCTTACACAATTATAGCCAAACGTCTACTTCATTCGTTGTTCACAAAAATACTAAAAAGAAATCCAATTACATTCGCAACAAGCATTTCCAATTGTCCAAAGCAAGCGCCCGCCCAAATACATACATACATCCAATTCCTATCTATAATCTGACCAAAGGCCAAGTGGTGTGGGATTCTTAAGATGTTGTCCTTTGAATCAAAGATTTATCGAATAAGAGTGGGATGCAGAGCGATGAGCACAATAATTTTGCCCTATTGTCCTTGATTTCGATGCATTTCTACTGCTGAACTGTGAATATTTTGAATAAATCGGTTGAATTTGATTTCCACTTTTGTGTCGTTTATTAAGAAATAAGTAAAAAGCAATAAGAGTTATTTAAAAACTAAAGTCATAGACGGTAGAGGTTGAGTATTGAACAGTTTAGTATTCAGTATACTATAGGCCAAATGGAATTCTTTGCACAGTTAATTAAGTCTTCATTTTTGCAGAACGTGTTGAATGTTACGTCCTTGGGAAATCCTAGAATTTCACGTTCTTCATAGATCCGGTATGTGAATGTGCTTTCATATGTTCCGATGAAGTACCTATGAGAGAGAAAATTAAATCAAATAAACAGTAAAAGGTGATGATAGAGCTGGTTGTGTTAGGTTGAATTGCACAGAAATGTGGAAGATCGGACTTTAGAACAGATTTCAACAGATTTTGTTCAGTTTGTGTTAGGAATGTAAAGTTTACAGAATGTGTGTGTGGCGTCCTTATCGAAAACAAGTAACTCTCCCGTCTTACTGAGATAATATCCCCCAGACAGCATATTACAAGTTTTGGCTTTACTATGTACGGTTGTCTGTTTTTTACTAAGTTCCCTTGAAAATATTTGTTGTGAACAAGCAAAGGGTCGTGTTTTTAACGTATCGGTTGCATTTACTAACATCAGTGTCTAGGAACACTTCAAAGTTTACCTCCAACCATTTTACCTAACTTAACGTACCTCGCGTGTGAGCATATGATTTGATCGATAATAGCAATGCCGCCGTCCTTAATTATTGTCTTTTGTTGTAGGGATTCTGCCATGTAACGGTACACTTTACCCCTTTGAAGGTACGATTTAAGATTTTTGTATTCTAAAAACAAAGAGAAAGCTGTTATTACACCTTTTCCCTATAAGACTGTGCTTTCAATTTTTACCGAACTGTGAGCAATCACTGGAAATGAATAGTTTCTCCAAACCGAGTTCTCGCATTTTGTTTCTAATTTGAGTCCCGGCTGACTTCAAGGTGGGTGTAGTCTTTTCTCGACCATGTATGAAGTCTCCACGTCGCAAATGTGCACACAGATAGTCACCTCCAGTCGCTTTACGATAAGGCTGTTGGACAAAAGCAAAATTGGTTACCACAAAGGACTCCTATTGAGAATCTAACCTTCTCATCCAACCAACTATATGGTCGTTGCACAGCATCAAATTCATCCGTTGAATTGAGGTAATCTCTTCGAAATTCATTCGCTATTCTAACTAACTCCCGATTAAAACGCATCGATCTTCGCGCCATCCAGAACTCATCGCTTCCCCACTGGTCGTGCAGAACTATTTCTGCATTCAAGAGAGTGTATATCTTTGGAGAACTTTTGACCCTGGAAAAAGAGGACAAACCTCAGTCATATCTAAAAGAAACATTTAGCAATTACTTACCTCTGCATAGAGCTGGTGAGCACATTGGTAAGCAAACTCGCGCCACCTTGAAATTTCAGACAAATGAACTTGTTTTCTATTAATCTAGATTGCTGCAGCAGATATCCCCGGAGATGATCCTCCCGTTTGCACTTTTCAATTTCATACTTATCACGAAACACCCCATTCTCGAACATGTCTTCGAAATGCTTCAATTGATACACCACATCAACCGGAATACGGTTGGAATCAACGAGAGTTTCTTGAATCTCTATAAGAAACTCATCAAAATCTATCACAGGAGCGAATTTTTTCATACTAAAAATATCAAAAAATCTAGACCACAACACATTCTCCTGATGGACATGACTAGATTTCCAATGGTAAAGCCGCCTAAACGGTGGTAATACCAACTTTACGTATTCCAAACCGTTTTCCATTTGAAGGTTTCGGACAAAGACCGCCAAACGAATATAAACATCACGACGGAGGTTAAATCCTTCCGGTGGATTAACATCGTATAAAATGTAAATCGATTTTCCCAGATTCCTATTGGAGGAACTGCATTGCAATGGGTTCGGATTCTCGAAGATTTCCTTGAATCGACAAACATTCGTTTGTGGACTCACAGTCTGTATTGAAATCACAGAAAGGACTAAGAGGACAGCTGTAATGGAATTGAATTCTTAAATAATGATCACAACTCCTGCCAGTTGGGTAACTCACTGTTTATATTGCTCGTCATGGTTGCTTAGAAATTGTTGAGGCAATGGTTATGAAGGCTTAGTTGTGCTTGCTGTTTTGGGATTTATATCCCTTCCATTTTATCCGTACGGTATTAAAGCTATTATTTCACTTAATTACTAATTAATATTATTATGAGTAAATACACATTCTTGTCATTTATTGGAATAATGTATAAGAAATATATTTCTCCAGCAGTTTGTTTAAATTCTGCAGTTTCTTATCAATAGTGTCATTTTGACATCTAATGCCGCATTATGTTAGATCAATTCACAATGGCAAGTAATGGTATTGCTTTAATGGAGATGTGCATGGGTTCGATTGGATTTAAAATATTTATTTTTGAAAAGTAGTCGTTAAAATTTGAATAAACTTTAATTTGTCCTGTCTTGGTGAACCTGAGTCGTAAATAGTTCGTAGACTTTATTTCCAAGTGAATAGAAGCTTGTCAATGCTAACGAAGATGAAAAACATTTGTCTTTCTAAGACTGCGTTAGGTCTGCACCAGAAAAGAAGGTGACCATCACAAATGATCTGTAATCTATTCTGTATGGGAGACTTTAAGGGTTTCTGGCGTTTATATAATATGGCAGATAGATGTTGATGTTCAAGAGACTGATACCTCTATAACTGACACAGTTAATGGGGTCTCCTTTCTTGTGGATCGGGCAAACGAAGCTGAGATTCCATTTAGCAGCCATACATTCGAATGACCAAATCTTAGAGATGAGTTGTGCATGCTTTCCATCAAGTCATCTCCGGCTGCTTTAAATAGCTCCTCCGTTCGATCCAGCAGCTTTGCTGGATTTCAATTTGGATATTCCTATCCGTACCGTACTTCGGTTTGGTCAGGTGGACGGACGTTTTGGCTAACATCGTTTAAAGTGGTTCGTTCTGTCTAACAGCGGTGTGTTGGTCTTTGTCGCCGTTATACAGTCCGCAGAAGCAGTTGGTTTGAGGTTTTCTTCGTCACTCTGTTCTGTTTCCTTGACACGATCTTTTCTTCCTTTAGCAAATTTTCTGTACATTTTTCTTGCGGGGTAGGTGCACTATATCTTTAATCACACTCTTCTCGTGGTCTATCTTCTTCTTTTGGAGTAGCCGATGTTCCTCCCATCCCTTTTCCTCGTTACAAATAGCTCTCGTCTGTTTTTGCAGCGCCGCTTTATAAATGCATATTGATTTGCTGCACGTCCCTGCCGGGATTCCACGTAGACCGCTACGCCCCTAATAAATATTGAGGTAAAAAAGCCATGTCCTTGCTATAGTGACTATCAGCTCAGCAGCGAAATCAATTAGCCCAAACGCCTTTCCACTCGTGGTGTCGTGAAGGTTATGCCAGCCAATAATCTTGCAAAACATGTCCTTCTTTCACATTAAAATGTCCAACATGATTTTAGCTTGATATTTCGGACATTACTCATAAGTCTTGTCAAGGAGCTCGTAAAAACAATCTTTGGCGGCATTTTCTTTGTCTTCTAAGAGGACATAGGTGCACATAAGGCTGATATTAGTGAATTTAGCTTAAATGGAGATCGTCATAAAACGGATTAGAGTTGGTCGCTCTCAAAAAACTAAGTAAAGGAGCTCAAGAGAGCTGGTAATACATTACCAGCAGATGGTCCTAGGGCCATCATAAGCAAACATATTTAAAGTTGCCCTATCTCCAGTCAGAAAACGAAACATAATGCGAAATGCTTGACAGTACCTAGTACCGTGGGGAATATGGAGGCAGAGGTGGTTTTATGTGGGGTTAAAGTCTCACACTCAGGTTTTCGATGCTCTCCACCATTCTTTAAAAAAAAGAGCTAGTTGACAAAACTCTATGCAATATGCAGTCGACTCTCGATAATTCGAAACTCCATAATTCGAGCTGATTGCTATGTCTCTTGAAACTCTAGCTCGCCCGTTGAAACTTTCTTTAGTTCGAACACTCGTTTATTCAAATTTTTTATTCAATTCCTTGAGTTTCGAATCATCGAGAATCGACTGTACTTTGTCGGTCTACAGTGCCATAAGTAGAGTACGTTTAAAAATACCAAACAGATGAACCACTTCCTATCTAAACATAAACTCCAACCCCTTATTTTTCACCCTTATGCAATCTCCTGCTCTACATCAACATTTCTATTGTGCTCAATGATTCTTTGGCAACCCCATACAGATCATGCGCATATGCCGAATCAAGAACACCACATTCTCGAAAATTATTCTCCTCACCCAAATGACTCGACTTTCAACAACACCGTCCCCTTCTATACATAGATTTAAATATGAAATCCAACAGATATAGGGGAAAGAGCACTAACACTATTTTCTCGGGTGACGATATTTCTCGGTTCTGCGCATATTTGTCGCGTCGAAAACACATCGTTTTGCTATCCAAATGAATTGATTCCGATTCCGACGATTTAGTTAGTATTCAGCAATCAGCTCTCCTCGTTAATTCCAACTCAATACAGAAACGTGTACACCACCACTGTACGGTGTATGTTGCCGAGAAAGCAAGCCAATGGGTCGCGGAGAAGCGTACAAAATTACTTATTCCGAAAGGGAAGTTCCAAATGCATAGAACAGCATAGTAAGCGCTTTTCAATTATTTAAAAAAAAAAAAAATTTGAAAAGAATTTCGTCGTTCCTATCGGTTGCTATCAGTGATAAGCCGAACGTCGTCAAGTCAGACGGGAATCATTACTTCCGAGACGGTTTTTTTTTTTTTTTTAATTTATAAAAATGGTCTTAGAATTGAATGAAAAGTTTTGTGGTTCCACTTGGAACATTGCCGGTAGTGTGGCCATATTGTTGGTTTCCTATCAGATTGTGCGAAAAGTTCTGCCATGGCTGTATTCGAATATTTTTGGGCCAAAATTCCTAGGACCGAGGGTTGATTTTAAGCGTTTGGGTGAATGGGCTGGTATGTGTTGCAATTTGATATAAAACTTATATGACACTGAGTGACTGAAAATTCAATTGAAATGCTTATCTTTTTATTGCAGTGATAACTGGGGCCACAGATGGTATTGGAAAGTCATATGCCAAAGCGGTGAGATATTTTTATTTTGGTTTCCTAGTGATAATATGCCCGAAATTTATTTACGCTGGTCGATGGGGAACATATTTGGGAATCTATTGCGTCATGTGTATGTGTTTCGGACGTAGTTTTCAGGAAGTGAAATAATTAACCTCAAGTTCGAAGCGTTTTTCTTTATAAATTTATCCAGTGCCCCTATAATATGTCGAAAATGCTCAACTTACATTTTTGTGTAACATAGACTTATGTATGTATGTACACATGGTTATGACGGTTTTTTTTTTAAGGATGTACATAGGTACCTACCTAACCGGTGTTTTCCTGGTTTATCGAATTTTCGGTTGCCACAACATGGGGGCTTTATCGATTTATTTTCCGCTTTATCTCTATAAAAAGTGCCTGTTCGTCATAGCCTACTTAAAAAATGCTTGTATAGTCTTAGTTACCACCTTCCGGCATATTTGGACTTTGTACGACGTTTTGCAATCATTTTCTAAGTGCTACAGGTTTTTATTTGGTATACCATGCTGCAGCAACTGCAGCTAATTGTATTTCCAGCAAGTACATACCTACAACCCTTTTAGAGTATTTTCTTCGTCTTTTCGAAAAAGACAAGTAAGAGCTTCAGTGATGAGGTGCTCATCACATCAGCTCAAACCTGCCAGCCCATATGAACAAAGCAGGACAATCGTAATAGAAGAACTCCGCAGTGTCATCGTCCTCTCCACAAGCATTATAAACAGTGGTGTTACTTAAGCAGAAAAAGGCATAGTGGCCCCTTAAAGTCTTCTGCTTAAAGACAGCAATAAACTGCGGATTCCTTTCGAACGTAAGAGTCTGCATGCTGGAGAGTAATTTTTGATACAATCGCAACCGTCAATGGAATCCCTAACCGAAGATATGTGCGAGCCCAATGTAGACTCGGGGCCGAAAAAAGTTCTCCTCTGAATCTTGCCTAGCAATCTCACCAGGGATCTAACTTTCATTAACATCGCTGAGTCCTATAAACAAGACAATGTTTGGCAATTCAGTCTTCCAACTGAACAGCACTGCTACTTTGGTTCTTTTATGTCCGTTCAAAATCAGCCAGGAGCAAAAGGTTTCTGTTATATTCTGAGTTTTGGCATTCTGTCCGGCTGTACCATCCGATTTCTATCAGTTTGTGGATTGAATCTTAAACCAGAGGTGTAGTACATTTCAAATGGGATAACTTAACCTCTAGACTTCCACCTTTGGCTACGTATTTTTGGGAAAGTCTTTGTGTCCATAGGAACAATTTTTTGCTTAGAAATAAAAGATATTGGGTGCGGATGGCTCGTTTGAAGTTCATTGACCTAGTAGAAGCAGACGAACGTGCAGGGATGTGCAAAAATGATCGTATAAACCCATCCATTTGGATCACTTTACCAGTTCCAAGTTTTCAGACACAAACAGATCGAATTCCATCACTTATATAAACGACAACTATTTGTAAACAAATGCAAACAAATCTTTCTTTTTTTTTTTAATTCAAATTTGCTTCACCTCTCCACGCAGTTAAATATTTCCATCGCCTATATGTAGTGGATAGTCATAGCACACGCATAGACTTTTCGATGACATGGCTAGAATTATAAATTCGAAACTGTTTTGATTTTTAAACACTTCCCCACATGGCTTCCGTACGAGCTATGGTTTTCTTTCAGTCAGTGCTCCGAAGGGAGTCAATCAAAGTTCACTGAATGACTTAAATCGATTACGTTCGCAATTGCTTGAAATTGCAAATGTGTTGCATTTACAAGAAACCGAAAACTGTTCGTTAATTGTTTTTTGGAATTTTTTGGGTTTCCCGACTTCCTAATCGAAACTAAATTTGGTTTTGCAATTGCGACTCTATCGCACGATAAATTGCTTTGTAATGACATTATCGTTTGCACATTTAACTCGCATTGCAATTGAAATTTGAAAGTAAACAATCGTTGAATGCACTTTGCATGTTTATTTAATGGTTTTGCATTATACATATATTTTGTGCGGAAATGCGAGAACTTTGAATATGAGTTAATGAATTTGTTTAATATTTGAACCTGTAGGTTTTGTAAATACTAATGACTATTCATTTTGTCATTATATGATTGTTTGTTTTAGACTGCTAATGCTATCTGAGATACAATACATTGTGATGGCTCTACAAACACTACGATCAACAAGATCCCGTCTGATACCTTTTCCAACTTAGAGAATGAGTTAAGTATTGTATGATGTTCTGACAATGTAGGATGTAGGCTTACATCAAATGCCTGAATCTTTGAAATATGAAAAATCGGAATGGGTCTGTTGAACTTTTACCAACCTTTCAAGTGACGAATCATATAAGCACGAAAATGCACCAAGAGATTGTACCAATTTCAGGAGTATATCTTTCACAAGTTTTCCTGGAAAAATCGTTGCTAAAGTGCGCTTCTTAGCTGTGATTGCGTCTAGAGTAGGAGATGAACAATGCGGCTTTCGTTCTGGCAGGCGCAGCACACCGACCAGTAATTCACTCTCAAAAACGTGTTTTAGAAGGCCTGTCTACAGCTATTTTGTGAATTTGACATGCGTTCGAGTACCTCGAGCCAAACTCTAGACTGCTTTGTAAAAGTTTCGGTCTTTATATACAAACTGCAGAAGCTGTTAAATCGATGCCTTTCACTATGGGCATTAGACATGATCACCGCAAGGTGGTTCAGTAGCTTAGGTTCGATTCCGACCGTTCGCGCTGTCACTTTTGCGAAGGAGATGAAAATGGACTCATCTAAGTGAACCGTTTCGATATCTTTTTGGACACGCGTTGGACTCCGCTGAAGATGCTTTTTATACCGTAGTTGTAGCAGAGAATATCTCAAATTGGAAAATTTCATGTTCAGTTATCTATTCACGAATAAATTGATCGTCCTCGGGCCCTCTCAGACCGAACTTCAGAGAGCACTCGAGAGATTTGTAGCCATCTGTGATAATGCTGAAAGTGATGGTTGTTTTTGGAAGGACTGCTCAGTGAGCTCTATATGCCAGTGAAGACTTCTTTTATTCACGAGAGAAATAAGGAGCAATGCAGAGTTATCTTCTAGAATTGATCTAAGACCGAACTTGGTGTCATGATCATGAAATCTAAATGGTGACTTATAGAATAAGATCGCAGATACAAGCTGCCGAGTAAGAAACACCAGAATATGCGAAAAACTCAAAGATAGGCAATTACTTCGACGGAAATGATCTATACTACGATGATTTGGTCACGTGCCATGAATTCCATGCCAGGAGGTAAACGACTTCCTAGTAGGCATAGGTTGGGATTGTTTGATCAAACCCTACATCTCACTTGATGCATCTGGGGGTTCTTCCTGATAAAATGGAGTCAGTGGCAGAAAATTAATATCGATGGCGAGTTCATCAGATAGTGCTAAACATCTATAGAGGAAATGGAAGAGTGTTTCCGTCATGTTGTCGCTTTTAGAAGTGTTCTGACAGGATACCTAGTTTAGCTGCATGGTCTCTGTCTGATTTCTTTTAAGAAGATCGATTGTTTTTACTCATTGATATCTTTCAAAAACCTACCATTCGCAACATATTTCTTCAATTTATGTATAATCAACATGTCCTCTCCTTTCAGCTGGCAAAGAAGGGCCTTAATGTTGTTCTCATTAGCAGATCACCAAGTAAACTTGAAGCAGTCGCCAAAGAAATCTGTAAGATTAAGTCCATTGGAACCTTTTAAATCGTAACTTATGAAATTCTTACATTTTAGCGGAAGCAACACAAGTCACAGTAAAAACTATTGACATTGACTTCACTGGAGGACCAGAAATCTATCAAAAAATTCAAACAAATCTCGAAGGTCTTGACATTGGAGTTTTGGTAAATAATGTTGGAATGAGTTATCAGCATCCAGAGTTTTTCCTCACATACACCGATGACAACAAAACCTTCCTTCGTGATATCGTTGCAACTAACATTCATTCTGTAACACAAATGACTAAACTTATCTTGCCAAGATTGGTGGCAAAGAAGCAAGGTGTCATCATAAACATCTCATCTCTTGCTGCTGTAATTCCAAATCCACTGCTTAGTGTTTACAGTGGTACAAAGGTTTGTTTTCTTAAGATCCTTGACTATCCAATCATGATTTATATATTTCAATTTTGTTTAGGCCTTTGTGGATAAGTTTAGTGCTGACCTACAGCGCGAGTACAAAGACCAGGGAATTATAATACAGAGTGTACGACCTGGTTTCGTCGCCACAAATATGTCAAAAGTTCGCAAAACAAGTGCCATGATCCCTTCGGCAGATTGTTATGTGGGTGCAGCTCTTAAGACAGTGGGAATTTCTGGTCAAACAACTGGATACTGGCCACACGCAGTAATGGGCCTTGTTATTGATGGGGCTGCCTGCCTTTTAGGCAAAGATTATGCACAAAATATGGTTTTCAATCAGTTAATAGCGACACGTAAGAAAGCCCTTCGTAATTTAAAGAAGAATTAGATAGTCTTGACTTTATCATGTTCACAAAAACTAAATAAAAATACATAGTTATATATGAAATAGAGACATGTGCAAGTGTTTTGTATATTTTTGTCTTCTGTATCTTCTTTGAGCCTCTCTGACACATGAAAATATTTTTTTTTAATGAAGACTGATTGGATTTTGTTTTCTTAACATGGAATCGGAGAATAGAATTTATGTTAAAATGATGAGCAGAAATCAAAATTTGGGACTTCAACGATTGTCTACCATCAGTAACACCTCCCTCGAAGAGGCTCAAGAACCCTTCAGCACTCACTTAAAGCACTATGTTATCCTGACAGATTGACTGTGAGTGCTTTAAAAGGGTTATCGTAGACGTAGATCTCTCAAAACATAGAAAGCAACTAAGGTATAGAGTCACCAGGAATGAAAATATTCTAGATTACGAGATGAATTTTATGGCTAGAGAGGCTTACAGATTTATATCCAGGCCTTCCCCGGTTTGTAGCTCCATCAAAAGTAAAGGAAAACACACAATGAGTTGCTTGAAAGCTTTGAATAGATAGCCAGTTGCAGTTTAATTCTAGACTTCTATTACCTACTTGCCCAGCAAGTCAACTATTCCTTGCAGATGCATTATAAAAAGATAAGTGTGAAGCCAGTTTTATTACGAACATCAAAATGAAAAGCAGTATAATCCAACACACCCTAAAAGAAGCCGCTGTAGAAACTTAGCAACTTACCATCCACAAACCACATTTCCTCACAGACTGCTGTCAATCGAATCGAGTCGTTCGTCTGTCAAATTTACCGAGGAAATCCCTCAAAATTTTCAATTTGTTTTTAAATGCAAAGTAAGTCGAAAACACATTTGAATCGCTAAAATAAACACGCAAAACATGTAACTTAAATCTATTTTCTTATAACAAACCTACAAAGTATTTGTTTACATTCTGTTACCTACTAAATTTTGACAACTTACGTAATTGCATAAAATTTCTTTCTCAGTTTAATGGCCAGAGGAATAGTAGCATCATTTGCAAAGCGATACGGTGCAGTGATATTCTTTCCAACCTTTGCAACCACAACTATTTACGCCGATTGGTCACATACACGCAAGTGGAAACGTTCCTTAAAGATACAGCAGCAAAAGAATTAATTTTAAACAAAATGGTTATTGGCATCACGAAGCAGTGGGTCTGGATTAGTCTACCAATTCTTGGTGGTATTCTTGGAAACTATTTCGATCAGAAGGAAACTGAAAGAATGATCATGTTCCGTGATAAGAGTGCGCTGTATTATCGAGAGCTTAAACCAGGCGAAGCACCATCGTGGTAAATGTAGAGAATTCGATTTCGATTGTAAGAAGTGTACCGAGGAATGAGTAATTAAAGTGAAATGCTCTAGAAAAAATGTGTCCCAAGATTTTTTTTTTTCTTTGTTTGGTTATAGTTGCGTAATTTCGTCTGTAAATTTCTGATAGATTTGGCTATGTTGCAGGGACGATAAAAGGAGTGGTTTACTTTCTTGTTGGGGCTTCGGTGGGCCTATTGCTTCTGATCGTTGGTATTTAATAAAACCTTTGGTAGAGAGACCCAAATGTAATTGTTCCTCCAAGTGTTTGCAATTCTTTAAATCAAAGACGATTATAGAAAGGACCAAGGTTTAACATCCGCCATTCATTTCGTCATTGCCAAGCCGCCGAAACTCGCCTTGACTACGATATCTTTTTACGTCATAATTTCTACCCAGATTTTTTATTTTTTTGGTTAGAAGTAATTTAAGTGGCAGAGCCTTCTCCCGAACAATTTAAGTAACTCTTCAAGTTGGATGTGCTATTCTGGATCATCAATACCAAAGATCTGAGTTGAACACGTCGACACGGTTTCACAGTATTAATAATCACGGCCATCACACCCTGATCTGTTTTTTCTACTTTTCCGAATACATGGAACTTCTGGGGGATGCGTATATCTGGCAGATAGAAAGAAGTTAGCAGTAACGCATATATAATACTGAACACGTTGTGTATGTACGCTAGATATCGACTGATTCATGCTATCTTAGTGCATTGAACCTTTACATGCTGGAGAACAGACACAAGATCAAAAAGTGTGCTTTTAGAGCACGGACGTTAAGAGTGGTAAGAATGAAGACTCAAGACATAGAAAAGAGTCTTCATTTCCATTATCACCCGCAATGTACTCTACTTTATTATTTCAAATAAAAGGACTATCAACATTTATAAAATATGTACATACATGATTGCATTCTCATTGGTCAAAAGAAGAAACAAAGAAAAGGGTTTGCAAACAAATTACCCATTCAACGAATGTTTTCAACGGCTTTTTCGAGATCTCTCATTGTCCACTCATTCTAAACAAACCTGAAAACAAATAACCGAAATCTTAATCCCGAGAATTCTATGTGACCACACAATACAAATCCGTAGACAGGTTTATTGTTTCTTTTATCCAAACTGCGATCACAGAAGAGGCGCGGTAACAAGAAGAAGTATCCAATAGATAATCTGAGAATTTGAGATGTTCAAAGTGAGTGGAACTTCATTGGAAAGGCAGGTAGTCTGTTGCTTATGTAGAAGCACATGAAATTGTACCGGAAAATGTGCTGTGCTGTGATACACGTTTCATTTTGTTTCGAAAAAATCCAGATCAATACGTAGTTCTACGTCCGGGAGAGCATCAGGGCTACAGTCTTTGAAAGTTTTGAAGGTTTTCCTTTTGCTGAGTACTTTGACATGCTTGTAGTTTAACGATTCCTTGATATTACTATCAAAGACGAATTAGAGAGTGATGAGCCAGCATGATATCACGTCGGTAAGCGGAAAATATTTGCCGCAACAACTCATAGTAGGAAGCCAGGGCATAGCTCCTCGCAACCATTTATGTTTTCTCACGAATGGAAGGGACCTACAGCTTTATTGTCAATTCAGAACGATGGATTGTAAAATTCTTCATGACAAATTAAACTTTCGGAGGTTTGTCATTGCCTGCCAAGATGTGATTCCGAACCTGTGTTAGCTCTCTTAGCACTAGCCATTGAAGTCACGACGACCACAGAAAGTGAAATATAGTTTTCTGCTTGTTCCCATCATTACAAGTACAATGTGTGCTGAAAATGAAAAGTTTCCTCTGTGGATCTGTGAAGGATTGAGCCTATGCAATATATTTGATACATATGTAGATCAATAGGGAGTTCCTACAAGGTCACATTGAAAATACCAGCTATACCCGCTCTGCTTAGTTAAGCATTTTCATCGCCGCTTTTCATTCTTTAAAGTGAGACCCACAAACAGCATATCAACCACCAACCAATCAACCAAAGAAGCCAATGAAGGCTTCGCTCGCACATTTGCTTTATCAAACGAAAGATACGCATTCATCTCTTTTGAAATGTGCTCACAATTCACGATCCACTCCACTTTCAGAAGATTGATTTGTTTTTGAGATAAAACTAAATCAAAGAACCATTATAAGTCCACATTTTAGTATTCAACCCCATGGCACGCCTACATGCTGTGTTTCTGTCTGCTTAACTCCGGGAAGAGGCTCTGTGCTGTGTACATTCAACTGCCATACAACTCTACCTGCAGATTCCCGAAAGTGTGCGCGAAAAGTCAACCAAAAATCGGGACCATACACAGTTAAAGTGATTTCTTCTTCAGTAATAGTTGAGCCAGGAACAAGAAGCAAACTCGGGACGAGTGCGGGTGCGGTTTCTCTTTTTTTTTACTCACGGAATTTTTAAATAAAGTAACGGACACTTGTAAATCCGGTAAAGTTGGACGGAATTTGTGTTAAATGATCGTGCGATCGATTGTCTAATTTTCATTCTTATACTCAGTTACAATTGCCGTTTCAAATGAAAACCTTGCAAGACTATGAAGTGATTTCGGTAATCGGTAGCGGAGCCTTTGGAACATGTTTTAAAGTGCGCGATAAGGACACCGGTGAGATATTTGCCTGGAAAGGCATGGACTATGATGAACTAAGTGAAACGAAGAAAGAGTCCTTGATATCAGAAATAAATGTTCTAAGACAGTTACGGCATCCGAACATAGTGCAGTACTTCCACCACCTGGTCAACCATGAGACCAAATCAATATTCATAGTCATGGAGTGCTGTGAGGGTGGTGATCTATCACAACTCATCGAGAAGTGTCGATCGGAGAAATTACGTTTTGAAGAGAAGTACATCTGGAGGGTTCTCTTTCAGATTTGCAAGGCCTTACAGGTGTGTCATAACAAAATCAAAGAAAGCACAATCCTGCATCGTGACATAAAACCAGCAAATATTTTCTTGGACTCTGAAGGTAACGCCAAACTGGGAGACTTTGGATTGGCACGTGTCCTACGAAGAAATGAGAATTTTGCTGAATCATTTGTTGGAACACCCTACTACATGAGTCCAGAGATAGTTAAGGGCTCGAAGTATGATCGAAAGTCGGATGTCTGGGCTGTAGGTTGCTTAACGTATGAAATGTGCTCATTGAAGCCACCATTCAATGGACCGCGCTTTGAACAGTTGTCTAAGAATATTTCCGGTGGGAAGTTCCATTGTATTCCCGATTGCTACTCGACAGACATGCAAGACATAATCTCGTTCATGCTTGAAGTGGAAAACGATCAGAGGCCCACAATTGACATCATCACAAGGCATCCGATTTTGATTAGAAATGTCGTGGATATTCCAAATAAATTTCCCAAATTCATTCCCGTAACTGTTTCGGAGGAAAAGGACTCAAAGTGGAAGCTCACTTTTACACCCACAACAGATCTCTCCAGCACCGCTTTGACCCATTTCACAGAGGCTGAGGACGCGAGTAAACATGTGACAGGAGTCTCAACACCAGTTTTGCGTTCGGAGATTTTCGGTTCAGTTAGACGAAAGATCCTCCCCAGAACTCTAAGATGCTCCGATCCAGTACTGTATGAGAGTATAGTTCACGAGGACCAGGAGGCTACAATTAAGCCCACAACCACTGGCTACAGTCCGACTGTTATAACCCAAAACATTTTTGACAAGGCTCTTCAAGATCGTTTACATGCAATACGAGCTCATGAGGCTCTCCTCAAACATAGAGAGGCTGATCTGCTCCAACGGGAACAAAAGCTCATCGAACGAGAAAAACGAATACTGGAGATGGAAAGAAATTTGGAAGCAAAACAAGCTGCTGCGGAGTTCATCTCCAAACAAACGGAGTGTGCTCAGAAACTAAAACCACCTCGTCACTCACTAGTCGCGAGAAAGATCCCCGTTAAAAATTGTGATGATACCTACTGCAGCATCGAGTCTAATGAAACTTTTTTAACTCCAACTGTTGCGAAGCTCAACCTGGCTACTATGGCTCCACCAAAGTCTCTCGCCAGAAAGGTGACCTTCAAATCACCAAAAAAGTTCACAAAGTACGACATCGAGAATATTGCCCCACCAACAACGAACAGTCGTGATCTCAAAAGCAACGTTCTTCGTTCTAGCACCTCGTCCAAAACAAGCGATGATTCCGATGGAGGTCATAGTCATAAAAGGAAATCAATTCTATCGATCTTTAGGCTAAGCAAAGGTAATAAGGATAATAAAATCAATCCACCATCCTCTCAACAGAATTTAAAAAATTCCATGGAAGTCATTGAAAAATGCCAGACAGAGGAATTATCCACAAAATGGACCATGGAGAATAAAAGAGCTGCTTTCGATATGTTGGCAGCGATGAATGTTGCTGCTGGACGACTTGGCAACAACGATAATGGACTCATTGGCCTTCGTCAATGTCGTCAATCGATCCGAGAACGTGGTTCATCTTTACGCCGAAATCAACGCATTCGAAGGTCAGTCGCAGGATTACCTGTTGGAGTGGCTGACACTCATGGCTCTCGAATAATGTTGTGAGAGGATTATATATTATGACCTCGACGTAGCAATAAAGTAATACTTTGGGTATGTGATAGCAAAGAATGTGATGATGGGATATTCCCGGTTTTAAAAAAAATAAAAAGAATCCTGTTGTTAGATTGATGTACATCAGAGATACATAGGCATATGTAAATGTATTTGTGTTTAGAAAGATAAATAAAGAAAATAATAAAAGAATTTGTGTAGTAAAAAGAGAGTTACATTTGTAGAAGATGAATTTTGGTAAAGTAAGTATGTTTGTATGCTACTTTCAGGCTCAGATCCATAAGGTTTCCTCAATACTGAGTAAGTGTCTAGAAGAAATTCGAATAGGAACTTTCGAATCTAGCGCTCCACGAACCCTTTGAACCCAGAAGATCCACGGCTAAGAATTAAAAGGAAAAGGAAGACATTGTAAAACTGCTATGCACTAATTAGTCTACAAGTAGAAACTCGGTAAACAAGAGAGAGTCGAAGAGTGTTGCAAATAAGGCAGTTTTCCTTATCTCTAGTCGAAAGCGGAACTATTTTTCAGATGTGACAGTCAATGGGGTCTGACAGAGATTAAGTCAAACCAAACTATTCAAATCGTATATGGCCTAGACATATCCGAAGGTTTCAACGGTTTAGAATAGTTAATACAGAGCATTTCGTACAATATCAAAAGACACAGTCTGTGTATTTGCAGGATCACTCATTAGATAGAGCTAACAAAATGGCAGCAGCGATGGAACGTGTGAAGTAAAGGCCGATGAACCTGCCATCTCATCCCGCTATTTAAGACATGGCCACACCGCAAGCATAGTGAATTGAACTTCTATGTACCTAATACAACTTCTAAGTGGTCATGGGTATTTTCACGTGCATGTCAACAGATTTACGCAAATTTAGACTCCCACAATCCAGTGCATAAAGAAAACCCGTATTTTTCGCTACAGTCAAACCGAATGATAAGCATATGTTTGCCCTACACTTATGATAATGAAAAATTATAAAATCTACTTTCATCAGATACCTCCTTGTTAGCCGCATGCCATTCAAACTAATTAAACAACCACCCGAGTGGATTGACGATCTTCTTTAAAATTGTACAATCACCCTTCATTCCATAGTCCTATTTGTTTAGTTAACAGAAAATGAACCCATTGTACCATTCGAGTCGACCTGGTAGTCACACGTCCAATGTTCAAAGTGATCTGCAACTGATAACACTGCTAAAAATATGTACCAACCCAACCCATCCCCCAAACTGATTAGATTGTCTGCCAAATATGATTAAGCTGAACTCGATAAGAAACGAAATAAAAACACTTGTTTTTGTATCAAATATTATTTTATTCGAAGACTAAACTTCGACGCCTTGGCCTCACAAATAAATGCACTTATGGTATCGAGAATCGTTCACCCATCCTAGGGTTGCATGCGAATGGCACCATCCAAACGAATAGTCTCACCGTTCAAAAGCGGATTTTCATAAATAGATTGAACCAAATGGGCGTACTCCGAGGGTTCGCCCAAACGCTGGGGGAACGGAATAGACTTGGCCAAGAAGCTGCGAACCTTATCTGGCAAAGCGGCCAACATAGGAGTGTTGAACAATCCAGGAGCAATGGTGCATATGCGAATACCTTGGCTGCTTAAGTCACGAGCAATAGGTAAAGTCATGCCAACCACAGCTGCTTTCGAAGCTGAGTAAGCTGCCTGACCGATTTGTCCATCATAAGCTGCAACTGAGGCAGTGTTTACAATAACACCACGTTGACCATCCTTGTTGGGCTCATTGGCTCCCATAAGGCCAGCAGACAGACGGATTACATTGAACGAACCAACAGTATTCACTGTCAGCACTTTGGCGAAATCATCCAAATTATGTGGAAGATTCTTCTTGAAATTGTAAGTCCTGAAGGCCACAGCAATTCCTGCACAGTTCACCGCTAAGTCCAAACGTCCAAATTGATCCTTTGCCACTTGTACAGCAGTTTGCACATCCTTCTCGGAGCTGACATCGACAGGAACAAATACAACATTGTCTCCCAACTCACGGGCGACCTCTTCACCCTTTGATGATGATAAATCGCTCAAAACCACTTTAGCTCCACTGCGTGCCAGACGTTCAGCAGTAGCTCGTCCCAATCCCGAAGCTCCTCCAGTAACCAGCGCAACTGCGTTCTACAGAAGTGAGAGAACAGAAAATGAATCAGTTAGGGTGTATAGCTATCTACAGTTTGTAGTTCTTTGGCAGACAATTTATGTAATGCACGCATCTGTGGACTTTGATCTCGAAATCTAGATGAGCACAGAATTTTATCGAATTGATGCGCATACTATAAAATTGTGTGGAAATATTTCTTTTTTACATTTCACAAGTTCAAATTAAGGTTCTTTGGAAAAGAAAACTTGTTTAACACTTGCATTTAGTATCGAAGAAAGTGAAATTTTTCCACGATAACATATTTTCTTACCTTAATCATGTTGAAAAATGTATAAAAAAAAAAAGTAAAACGTTCCAAATAAAAAATCAAAATGCAAACCCTTGGTAAGGCCAAAGGAATTTATTCTTTTCGCTTAAAGAAAAAAGATTAAACTGAAGGTGGACGTGGAGCCTAAGTCCAATTATTTTAATTGCTTCCAAAATAGCCGGCGAACTGTTATCACACGACGGAATATTTTTGACAGTTCCTTTCCACTTTACCTTCGTCTGTGGACTTAGGTTTAGTTTACACTATGCTAATTATTCTTAGATTTTTAAATATATATGAATATCGTTTTATACCACGTAAGAAAACATATATTGAATTCTAATGGCTCAACCATAATTGTATTAACTGTGCGATAGCTAGTGAATGAAAATGCACCGTGCGCGCTCTCACAATCGCCCATAAACACTTTGTCAACTTTTTATAGTTTTCACTTTAGTAGCCTATGAAAACATAACAAAGCGCTGGCAACTCTGTATTTTTTTTGACGTTTATATTCGACGAGAACAGAAAACATAAACATCTGTAGTTTATATCTGTAATCAAATTTGTTTTTCATTTCCTCGGCAAAAGTAATAATTTATTTAAATAAAATGGATAAACAGTCCATATCATTATCCTCGGATTGGGTGCGATGTAAATCGAAAAGTCGTAGAGGTCGATTCTATATGTTTAACAAAAAAACTGGCGAAACAGACTGGTGCTCCGAATCTGTTAACAACATTGCAATGAAGACTGTTTCAGGTTTGTTTTGAATGCAATTTTGTCTTAATCTCTACTTACAAAATAAAGCTCTTTATCATTACAGCTAAAGATGTTCTGAAGACTCCAGCACAAGATCGTCTTAAACGTCTTCAAAGAGACATACAAAAAAAGAAACCAACTGAATCAACGACAGAGAAAAAAAAGGGTGGCAGACAAGCTAAGAAGGTTGATACCTCGCACATTATAAAACCACAGACTTCCAATGTTAAAAAAGAATCCATATTGAAAGCGAATACAAGTGAAAAGACACCAAGTTCGACGACAAACAAGTCATCTTTGAATGCCGAACGAAGACCTGTACTGTCTCCATCGAGAGATCAATCACCTAATTTACTCCAGAATAAAAAGAATGATGTTCCCAAAAAACCCGATTTGGAACCAAATAAGACACAGATAAACACAGAACAGATGCCTGTGCGGAAGGAAGATTTCAAATTCGTTATTCCCAAAAGACCAGTAAGACCAGCTGTAAGCGGAATGAATGCCTCTGAATCATTAGTAAAGCGAAATAAATCTGAACTATCAACAAGTTCTCCAAAAATACCAGACATTGTATTAGGAACATCATCTGAAGTTGCTAGTCAATCTAAAGCAACTCCCGAAAGTTGTGATACAAACCAAAGTTGCAGTTCAAAAACCAATTCATCTTTGATGCAAACAAAAAAAGGGAATATCCACAACTCGGTAGATCGATTATCGGTAAATACCTTATATGACATCAACGACAATGAGAAGCAATTAAAAGACGAATCCCAATTCAGTTTCGTATCAAAGCTAAAAAATTTCTGTAGCACTTTGATAAAAAGGACAACAAAACCAAACAAGAGAAAGCTGGTGGAGAAGGACAAAGAAAAACAAATAAATTTGTCGGTTAACTCCAAACCTTCCTTCAAACCTAAAAAACCTGAAGATAAAAATGTTGTACGAAGTGCCCTGCAGAAAAATGAGACTGGTAGCATACAAAAGCTACTACCCGACTTGCCGCATAAGCATCCATCTATTCCCGTGTCAAGTCAAAGTGGTAAATGCATTGTTTTAACTGCTTTTTGTACTAGTTCCTAAGATCTCTTTAATTTTAGCAAATACCAGACTACAGCGGCTAAGACAATCACTGCAGCTTCAACAAACTGCCCTTAGCTCAACTGCAAATGTGTCTGCTTCATCCTCCACGCTGCTCTCAGAACACGCCCATGTAAGCACCAGTTTATGTTCTCCAAGTATAAATCCCTCCGAATGTGAACCAATGGACTGGGAATCTATTTCCGATGAATCTACAAAAATTATGGTAATAATCTTGAATCCCCAAAACTTTCACTCCTAATCGTCTTTTGTTTTGCAGATAAATTTAACTCCTCTGTCCAATATGCCCTCGGCAGATTCGTCTACTGCTAGTGAACACTATGGCACAGTTAATGAAAATCTTATGCGGCTGGCAGCTGATAAGAAGCACAGTAAACAATGGAAAACAGATCACTTCTACTTCATTGTAGACACAAATGTTTTCATTGAAAACCTTACCTTCGTAGAAGAACTGACAACAATGAAACTATGTGGTAAGATGTATAAACTGCAAATAAATTCTCAACTTTCAAGTGTTTCTATTTCAGATACTGCTGGAACGCTTATCTATGTACCTTACTGCGTCCTACAGGAGTTGGATAAACTTAAAATACGATCGCCTAGCGAAAGCATTAAAATTCGTTCCTCAAGAGCTATTAAGTATCTTAACAAGTCCTTCGAAACCAAAAATCAACACATTCAAGGTAAGATTCTAACACCAAGTCGTGTCCACTTTTAACAACCCCTTTTGTAGCACAAACTGCTGCCGATGAAACGAAGCATTTGATTAAGGTCACTTCACCTGACGACAGTATTCTCAACTGTTGCCTTCAAATCAAGAAGCACATAGATAATGTACTACTCCTAACCGAAGATATAAATCTCCAGAACAAAGCCATGTGCAATGACATACTGGTTTCGACTAAAAGTGATCTGATTTCCAAGCATGAAAACCTCATTTGACTCTTGTCCAATGACTCATATTTGAACCAGTCTGATGTTACGCTAAATAGAATTGGACTGATTTAGTTTCGAAACAAAAGTACAAATGTACAGTTTGCACAAAATAAATTGTAAATTCATTGAATTATGTACATACATATATATTTTTGATTGGAATTTTTGTGTAAATTATAATGGATGTAATAAATGTTTACAGACAAATAAGTTAGGCATTTAGAAATCTTGAAAAACGTTTCGAATATGATCATCTGCGTACTAAACTCAGAAAGACAAGCGAGCTACAACTAAAAGCGATCGTTTTTCTTTGCCTTTCACTATCCTTATGCGATAGAAATAGTTTTGCAGTGATGATGGAGACAAATGAAGGTGAGTATCGATACAAACCCAAACTCTATGAGATGTGTCAACACATATGTAGATGCTTTAAAAAAGCAAAAGTACAATCGAATCAATTGTACGAATTCAAGACGACCACGCTGACTGTTTTAAAAGGATGGTCCAGTTAATGTGCATGTGCATGTCTGATACATCTCATAATATTCTAGTATGCTAAGTGCAGCAAATTCCTAATTATGGTAACAAAATTCAATATTTGTATTAACCAAAAAACTCTTCTCTTTGAATCAATTGGTAACCGGAACTTCTTGTGCAAATATGTATGTAAATATTAATTATTTCTCGGCATATTCGCTACATTTAATTTACAGTCGTTATCAAAAGTAAACATAAAACAGTTAATCTAGTTAAATAAACCAAAAAGCACAATCAGGCAGTATAAAAGAATGTGAATTGCACGCTGCTAGTTTTCTTCTAAGATTATACCAATTCAAAACGGTGGTGTGTTGGAAGTTCGGTAAGATTAAAGAGTGATATTAATGTTTTGGTAAATCTGTGATATTTTGCTTTCTAAAGCGATAGTGATACTGTGAATTATAAAAATAAAATTGTAAATGTCCGTTTAATGAATGTGAAAACGAAACTTGAACATGATGATGCGTTAATCTTAATAACTTACTAACTCTACTAACTGGGGTGAACCTAGATCTCAAACAAGCGATTGTTTACTAGCTACCCTTTCACTTTGTGCGCGACAGTCGTTATATTTCTCTACTGCGCCACCATGTGGGATACATTCGACAACTTTCCGGGCCGAAAAGCTGGTTTGCATCCGCTTTACATGTCCCAGACGTCGTTGTTTGGAGCATTTTAACTAGGTTGATGTCAGTGAACGGCCCATACCGTTCATCATTATTAGCCGTATTTTATTATCGCCGATGATCCATATAGATCATTGGTTTTGTACGCATTAAAACAACAACACGAGATCCTGTTGTTTTTGTAATGCACACAAAACCAATGATCTATATGGATCATCGGCGATAATAAAATACGGCTATTGTATTTTCTCCTTCACTCACCCAAAGGATTTTTCTCTCAAAAAAAATAAAAAAATTCCAATCTGATCCACTCTTAACAAAGTCCATCCCTCCACGTCATAGAGTCAGTCGAATCGAAATGAATTTTAATGCAAAGTATTCCACTGAGCACTGGTCTTATTTCCAAAGAACCTCGGTACTATGGTTATATCAACGGTTCTGTAGCATGGCCATATTCTATTTCCAAGAAATCGAATATACATTTCCGCTTTACTCAAACCATCCCTGATAACACCACCAAACATAAACTGACATTTCCCTGACAGTTTGTTGTTCATTTGACAATCCGTCAGCTGTTCTTTGTTTAGTCTACTGGTGGGATTCGAAGTTAAGTGTGTGTTTACGACAATCTATTTTAAATCGTTGTTTTCCATTTATTTTATTGTTCTTTATTCTTCAGCGAGTAAATTATTACAATTAAATCTATTAAATTGATTTGTTTACAAGCGACAATAATAATAATAATCACAAGCTAAATGTACTTGTTACAACCGGCTGCGAATGTGATATTCTAAAACACTTGTACAAGGTTAGTAAGCGAGAAGCTAGAAGCTATAAAACACACCCCAACCCAATGACCATCTGTTATAGTGCTTTTCTCTGTGCTTTTGTTATTATTTCATGAAGTTAACTATTTTATTATTCTCGTGACAACCAATTTCAATCAAATAGAATCATTTCATTTAGCTGGTTAATGTCAGGTGAGTGCATTTTTAAAATGAACTTGAAACTACACCATCTGTAGCTACAAAGATCTAGACTTCTTATCTACTTTGAACACATAAAAACTCTATGCATGGAATATTTTTTCCTTTTATTTTGTAATATTGTGTAAATAGCGTGATAATGGCACCTTTTTTTTTTTTGTTGATTGCGATCTTATTTCACTGTGAGCAAGCAATACTCGTACACGAGCCGAAAATGCGAATTGAAAATCTATGTGCACACAGAATCATGTTAGGGGTTTATGCGTTAAGACTTAATTACGAATCCGAACACAATCGTTAGTGCAGTGTTTAGAAAACACAAATAATAACTTGGAATTAAGTGTAAAGCTATAAAATCTGCCGAGCTAAGGGAATCTTTGGCACGGCCCTTGTCTTATCTTTGTGTAATGGAAATTCAACAAACAAAAATCGTTGTGTTATTAAGCAATTGGCACTGTACTCAAGAAAAGGTGTTGAATCGATGTTGCTAGCGTAACGTAAATAATGCAGTGAATTAAAAAGAAAAACGTTTGTTTTACGATTTGTATATTATTAAATAGATAGCAGTGTACATATATAGGCTAATAAATTGTGTAAGAGGTTCTATTTCAGTGGAAACTATAAATGATTTGGTGCAGCGGTAAGTTTCTGATTTCATAACTTGTTAGGCCTTGCCATTTTGCCCCATCTCCAAGAGACAATAAGGACAAATATAGTACTTTCAAGTGGTTTTTCCCCTAGAAACCAGCTTTTGCCTCTTGGCTGACAATGACAAATCTCTAAAAGTGTAATTTGTCATGAGATCTTCTCAATGCACCAGATTGAGCAATGAAGTTGTTCTACAGTTGAATCTATGGGTTGATACAAAACAAAAAGCCCCCGATTCGCTTGCTCTGGCTGAGTCATCTGTGATGTATAATTTGTACATATTTAGTTATTTTATGGGCTTCTTGGATTTCATTCGTTCAGAATTTTCTTGTGAAAATTAACATTTCGAAGTTGTTAGCAAAATTGTAAGGTTTGTTAACAAAGTTCCTTAGGCGATCGATTATGGGCGTCACTTTTATGATTTCGCGATATCCCATTTAAACTCCTACGGCTTATAGCCACAGTGCCATAATATTATTTAAAAGTTGGATACACATGAAAACCATATACCTCTTGCGGCTAGTGGCGGAAGGTCTTTTTTTGTTTGTTAAAAATATATAATTGGTTTTGTCCTCATTTACTCGTATTTTAAGACCTGTTCTTGGATTAACCCTCTATGATGGCACGCTGGGAGCGACAGATGATATCAATGTCGTCTATGTGCTCCAGCAGCTGCATAGATTTGTTAAAGATAATACCTTCCTATGCTCAAGCTTGATCTTAAAAGTCGTTTCTATGAGGTATGCGTGTTAGCTAGGACTTAGTGTTCGATTTGTGATCTGTGTTTTGTCGTGGTTGTCACAGATTCCCTCTAAGATCAGTAACATTTGATGAAGTTGCAAGTATCGACGTATAAACTAGTTTTAACACTCTTGATCCGATGCCAACGTACAGATATTTTTAAGTTTCCTAAGCACAATGTATCCAAAAGCACGCCGTGCTAACCCCTTACCTAATCTATAAGTGTGAAAGTTTTCAATTCGAATTTTCTCATTGTCATGCCAAGGTTTGTAAAAAAAAAAAATACTTTAATCACAATAACTAACAAAATAAATAAATAAATCTTGTTGATTGAAAGGAAAGTAACTGCCGTAGATTATTATGTCAGAATCAGACTATTTTTAACTTAATCTGATGAATATTGACACCCGACTTAACCGGAATAAACAAGCAAAAAGCTACGTCTAAGCGTTTTCTCTAATGGGTTTTAAATCAACCAGGTGCTAATGAAAGTTTGTAGATATATCTACGACTACGTAGTGAATTTAACTTCTAAAAATAGGCAATTATGGACATTTTCATCGCTATAATTAATTGCATTGATTTAAGATTTTATCAATTTGCTTAGCGTAAAGACTGAAATGATAAGCGAAACCTACCCAAATCGCATTTAAGCAGAAAAACTATATTGATACGAGTATATTTACAATTCATTTTCATCGTTTCAATGGCAAAAATAATGCTAATGAATAAAATTTATAATCCAAAGGAGTTTCATATAAAAAAAACTTGAAGCAAACAATGATGAAGCACGAATTATTCGTTTACCTAAGCCATCATCATCACTACACTACAATTCTTACGAATAAAAAAAAAATCAAAAAACGTGATCTAATGATACAGCAAATAAAGTGTGTAGTTCTATAATCAAATTAGCATTTCATTTGTCGTGTAATGAATAAATACAGCAAGTTTATGTAGTGTGGCCCACACGTGAACTATGATAATGAATTTGTGTTCGTGCTTCTAGGGAACTTTTCCAAAGCAGCATCATCACCAACAGTCTCAGTGCCTTTGAGAATAAGTGGCATGTGCAAATATTTAAAAATATCAAAATATTTACGATGCACACGAACCTTCAACAGAAATTAATTATAAATAAAAGCATTACATTTGGGAACGAAAAATATTGCCGGCTCTGCAATTAAAACGTTATTTGGATAGGAAATTATTTTTAGACTATTTGCACGGCAGTCATCATGCTTAATATGAACTAAGTGCATAAACGCTTGCTTTTTAGTTTGCAAAGGAAACTTAAAAGTTTAAACTCACATCTTTAGGTTTCCTAGCTAAGAAAGCTTTGGGAAATGCAGTAGCCCGTCGCGGACCCAACATCTGTTTTTTATGCAGAGTTAGAGCTGCCTAAACACTAACAATCTACAAAATTGACAATGGAGCTGATCGATAAGGTTCTCAATTAACATTACAGGTTACTGGCTTATCCACCATAAGTTGGAGCTTAACTCATGACTGGCAGCACCAAAAGAAGCACTCAAAATGGAACTTAACAACATGACTATGACACGCTAAACAGTTTATCAATCCCTCAAACAAGTACGAGAAGTTAGGAAGCTTTTTACGGACATCCTCACTGGAGACAGCTTACTCAACAGCATTTTAACAAGCATGTGCCGACTTTATTTATAAGATCAAGAGACTACTGAGCATAATTTGTACGAGACACAGCGCGTAACAGTCAAAAACACTTTGGCTGGGAGTTCATTTGCTTAGGCTTGGGTTACGCGCACGCTTCTTGCATCGCATCGCTCTGCACGTAGCCAGTAAACCATTCATTCGCAAGTACAATCCTGAGGTTCCTTGATGACTTCGATTTTGCTTTAGATCATAAAATCATCTAGTTGTAGCCTGTAGGAGAACTTTACTTGGCACAACCGATCTTTTAAGTTGTGGTACTTTATTTGTCTGGCTTAGTTCGAGAAGATAGCAATTCAAGTTGACTGGAGAGCCTTAGTAGTTGACTCTCAGGACACATACAAGAAAGTGAGCAGATTGGCTGAGCACTAACCAAAATGAAGAGGAATAAGTTTGGAAAGAGTCTATCAAGTGCATTTTACTCAGCATTAAGTTGTTTGTTTGTTTTATCAAGCACCCCACCCAGTCCTCAAGGTTTCTCTACAAAATAAGTACAACAAGTGTCATTAAGTTCCGATAAAATTGTTTTCTTATCAGAAAACGTTTAGCTGATATTATTAACAAAATCCATGTATTTTGAACGTTATAGATACACGAGATCACGCACACACCTCAGATTGATCGACTCTACTGTCGGCTGTATAACCCAAAAACTTGACAAATTTGTTGAAAATAATGCTAATCGCACTGGTTAGCTGTATGCACTATCTGTTCCAGCATGAGATTGAAGATATCCATGATAACAAATCGCCTTGTTGAAAATTCACTGCATTTTTGGAATACTGCTGTGAAGGTGCATAGGATACCACGTGTTTTCTTGAAGCTTGGATGCGTTTCGTTGGAATTTCGATTTCTGTCATCCCATTGCAGAGTTTAAAGAAAGTTCCATTTAAGACTCTAGTGGCTTCGATAGTTATAGTTGTCCTGAAGTCCGGTTTTTGTCCGTTTATCGTTGTGTGATCATAAACATTGTGATTCCTCGTGCCAACGCTAGCATTTGTTTGAAAGTTATTCAGCAAGGTTTGAATACAAGCGACAGGATTTCAAAAATTACTTTCAGTGCACATATTGGTGTCCAGTTTTGCATTTTTTCCCATTGATGTCAGCGCCACATTTTTAACTTTGGCTGTTCTTCGTCAGAAGTATGCTACCTACCCCTTATTTATATTGTTCATGACCTTGTCCAGTATTCCTTATCAAGTGCGAAAACCTATCCATTAGAATTGTACACACACTCAAGTGGAAAATTTGTTTATCTTAATTATTTCTATCACATGCTCATGAATCTTTCCATACCTTGCATGCTAATCCATCATATCTCATGCGGTGTTTGACCGATAACACCCTAATTTATATATCCACTCTTCAATTTCCATGCAATTCCATACCTTTGTTGAGTGGTGCCCATCCCTGACGTAGGTTTATCTATTCAATAATGAATTATGAGTTCACCTCCCAATGGGTGTGAGTACCTACATAGTTCAATCAATAAGACAACAAACCGACAGAATCTATTTTATCATTTGCCAATCGACTTCACCTTCTAATTACAATTTCTTTCCTCAACAGAACTTAAGGCGTCAACATGAAGTTCGCGGAACATCTTTCCGCGCACATAACTCCCGAGTGGCGAAAGCAATACATTAACTATGAGGTAAGTCCTTATATACTGATTGGTATCTTGCTCAACGATTAATGAAATTCCATTTCGTTTTCTTTTGTAGGAAATGAAAGCAATGCTGTATATGGCGGTGGAAGGAGCACCAGCCGCTGACAGCGTTGAGGATGAAGTACTTAAAAGACATTTTGTTATATTCGATGAAAATTTCTTTCATTACTGTGATAAAGAGCTGAAGAAGATTAACACATTTTATTCGGAAAAGTTAGCAGAAGCGACGAGAAAATTCGCCACATTAAAGGCAGAATTGAAAACATGTATGGATGATGCTGAACGTTTGGCAAAGAAATCTAAATCATTGAAGAGAGCAGCAGGTATGCCGCACCGTAAAGCTCAAGAACTGAAGCTGGCATTCAGTGAGTTTTATCTTAGTCTGATTTTATTGCAAAATTATCAGAATCTGAATCACACGGGATTTCGGAAGATCTTGAAAAAGCACGATAAGGTAGGTTTGGGTACTGCAAGTATTTAATGTTTTTCTAGCTGACTTGGTGCAATCGTTGCTCAAAAGTGAATAGTTTAAGCTAACTGCGTTCTGAATTTGTCAGAAAATCAATAGTTACGAATAGTATCAGAAGAACACAGACTTCACTTGGGACCTGTTGCCTTATTGAAACTAAATTCAACTTGAAGGTATTGTTCGTGTCTGTATAATTGGCACACTAACAACCTTTCTTGCACTGGTGCATGAAATTAAATGGTCCATGCTTCAGCTCCATAAAATAGGGCTGATATAATTGGGGTCTTATTGGCAAGATTGATTTCTGATGAGATGTCGTTGTCAGAAATTCATACCTAAGACAAGGTACCTTCCTACCTCAAAGTTATCTGTCTACGGCCGACTTGTCGATGTTGGTTATCTTTCGCAATTTAATTTATCATGTCTTTTTTAGCTGCTCCGTGTGGATGCTGGTGCGAAATGGCGTCAGGAATACGTTGAAGCTTCCCATTTCTTCACAAACAAGGATATTGACAATATAATCAATGACACGGAAATGCTTGTTACAAGTGAACTCGAGTCTGGTGACCGTCAACGTGCCATGAAACGTCTCCGTGTACCACCACTGGGAGAACAACAAAGTCCATGGACTACATTTAAAGTGGGACTTTTCTCTGGAAGTTTCATTGTACTTGGAATTGTAGTTGTTCTATCAGGTGAGCCATCGATGTTTATATTCTTTTTGAAAAATTCCAATATTTGATTGAATTTACAGCCATTTTCCACGACATCAGTGGAGAGAATTTGAAAGTGACCTTCCGACTTTATCGAGCACCCTTACTTATCATCGAATTCATATTCTTAATCGGCGTCAACATTTACGGTTGGCGATCATCCGGTGTAAATCATGTACTTATATTCGAATTGGATCCGAGAAATCATCTGTCCGAGCAGCACCTAATGGAATTGGCAGCAATTTTTGGTGTCGTTTGGACATTAAGTATGCTTAGCTTTCTGTATAGTGCTAGCTTAAGCATACCAGCTTTTGTGAATCCTCTTACGTTGACCATAATCATGTTGGTGTTCTTATTGAATCCGTTCCATGTACTTCATCATGATGCCAGATTTTGGCTACTAAGAATTACGGTAAGTTGCACAGAATTACTGATTTGTACCTGTGTATTTAAAGTTTCCTTTTAGGGTCGGATGATAGCAGCACCATTCTTCCATGTAGGCTTTGCTGATTTCTGGCTGGGTGATCAATTGAATTCTCTAGTCACTGCATTGTTGGACTTTGAGTACTTAGTTTGTTTTTATTTTACAAATGGGGATTGGACAGAGGCTACCGATGCGTCTATATGCATGGAAAAAGACTTCATTATTCGACCAATATTCAATTGTCTTCCGGCGTGGTTCCGTTTCGCACAGTGTTTGCGACGTTATCGCGATACAAAAGAAGCTTTTCCGCATTTAGTCAACGCTGGCAAGTATTCATCGACATTTTTGGTCGTGATATTTGGCACGTTGCGTTCCTTTAATGGCCGTAAGTGTGAATCCAATGAATATGGGAATGTTTCTTAAAATTTTACTTTTGGTTACAGCAAACTACTCGAACACCTTCGATAATCCTTATACTTGGCTGTGGATAATTAGTTCAATAGTGTCATCGTGTTATTCCTACACATGGGACATAAAAATGGATTGGGGTTTGTTTGACAAGAATGCAGGAGAGAACAGGTTCTTGCGGGAGGAAATTGTTTACTCGTCGACGGTAAGTTATAGTGTTCTTTACAGAATTCCCAACAGAGTGTTATCTCTCCCTGTTTTGTTTTACAGTATTTCTACTATTTTGCAATTGTGGAAGATTTCGTGTTGCGATTCATTTGGGCTCTGTCATTTTATCTAACAGAGATGAAATTAGTCACCAGCGACATTATGACTTCCATTACAGCCATTCTCGAAGTATTCCGGTAAGATAATAACACCCTATCAATGTATATAGCACTAACTAATGACTCTGTGTCCCACTTTAAGTCGTTTTGTGTGGAACTTCTTCCGTCTGGAGAATGAACACTTAAACAATTGCGGTAAGTTTCGTGCCGTCCGAGATATTTCCATTGCGCCCATCGATTCGTCCGATCAAACACTTATTCTTCGAATGATGGACGAACCAGAGGGTGTTATAAATCGATATTCTAAAACAAATCGACCAAAACCGAAGAAATCCAAAGACCCCGAGAAACGTGGCTTGTTGCATACGCGTGGATCTTTCCAGGACCTCAATATCGATATCGAAGGAACGAAAAAACTATGAGAGGCGACTGATATATAGTCAACTGAATTTGCATATTAGATTTATATATATATTTTTTTGTTCGAATCAGTTGATGCTGATTGTTTTATTATTGCCTTAGGATAAAAGTGTCAAAGACGAAGAAAAAGGAGAACAAAACAAATGCATAATGCAACAAATAACGCTTATTTTTGAAGCGGCAGTATTACTTACTTAAATAAAAGCAACAATTTTTTAATAACTGCTTTAAGGAAACAAAAACAATAATATTAGCGAAACGAAAAACATAATAAAAAAAAAAACAAAATGTACACTATTATTAATTAGTGGTCAACGCAGCCATTCCTTTTCTATTCCTATTCCTAATTATAAACATTTTGTTGTAGTTTGTAATCGAAATCCAATTGTTGTTGAGAACATATATTATTTTTTTATAAACAAAATTAAAAAATATAGATTATATTTTTTTATAGCACGTGAGTTGTTTTCTTTTCTCACCAACAAAGCGTCAGTAGTTTTGAATTTCAAAACATTGATTGATTCGTTTATCCCTCGTGGAATATAGAGTGTCAACACGTCTTGTGTGGAGTTTTGCAACGCATTTCAACTCACTTCAGCTTATACCCAGTGACCTCCACTCCTGCTTAATTGTTCTGATTCACGTCTGGATTCTATTAAGTGCATAGCGGTTTACTTCGCAACAGAATTGTCTTCGTGCGGTAAGATGTTCCCGAACCCCTGCCATTTCCTTCGCCGTATTGACTATTGTCATGACATATCAAGCTGTTCGATCGAGATGCGGCTATGCCAGAAAATCCAGATGTGGTCGACGATTGGTGTACTAAGAACCCTTTCAAAACCAAGATTATTCTCTTGACGTGAATGAGTAATAGCGCCCAACACTGTCGAACACAAATGATAAAATAATTTCTAAGAAACCAATCGAGGTTGATTCCAGTGTGTTGAGCCTAGATAAACCATTTCTCAACATCAACTCAATCATGACCATCCTTTCTAATCAGAGTGAGTGAGCTCCACTGAGAACAACCATTGGTGGCATAATGTCTCCTTCAGCAAATTACTAAACACATTTTCTGTACTTTTCTAATCGAATCTATTCGCAACAATGATTAACACATATCTTACACAATCACTTGTAATCATTTATTCTGCCCATATTCAGGCGTTCCTTCTTGATTTCTGTCTTCAACCACGAGGGTATGTTCCTGATTGGATGTGCGTTGGGGAATCGCAACGGAGCGTCTGTTCCTTTGAAAGGATGTGTTTTTGCCAATTTCTTTTCCAAATACTCTTTGTTTACCTTAAGAAAAGACAAGGGTTATTCCAATCGTTATGACACCGATATTGAATGGTTACCTGTTTGATATCCCTATGTTTATCCATATATAAGTTGAATGGCTGTTTTAGTGGAAACCACTTCTGGTCCGCGAGGTATGGCTTGGGGAATTCATATTCAAAAATAGGCTCCTTCAAGTCTGTAACCAAGTAGAGATTAGTTTTTGGGTAGAAACCGATATGTCAAGCTTACTGAGGAAATTGTGATAGAAATTTGTCAGACTCTTGTCCCAATCGCTTTGGAAAAATGCCAATCCAGCTGGTGTAATATTATCCTGATGCTTTTTGTAAAAATCTAGAGTTTTGAACGTACGCCCTTGTAAATCGTTACTTTTTTCAACTTTATATTCACTGAAGTCAAGCTTTGAGTTCTGCTTGTAGAGAATGAATACATAGCGTTGGTATCCAATTCCTTTGGGTGGGATTGGTTGCATGTATTCCACTAGAACATCGCCTTTTTGAACATCACCATTCGGGATATTGGAACTAGGGAAAGGAAGTAGATGATAATCGGCAATAAGGCTTTTGTTTCGTAAGGGAATACTTACACAAACCAGTGGACATATTCAGAGTCGCTAGATGTGAAATGACCATCGGGATTGGTTGCGACTAGTGTCCAGTATGATTCTTTAGCGGATTTCTATAAAAAGCAAGTACATACATTGTACGTATAACAACTTTAGAATTATTGAAAGTTAAATCTGCATACCTTCCCAGTTATTGGATCAGAAATCCCATCAAAGCTGACTAATGGAGCCTTTGCTGCCTCCGAAGGTTTTACAATATTTCCATTGTACACTGGGTAAAGTGTATCATTATCCAATTCATACTAAAATATAATTTTGATTTCAGTTTTCAAATAATTACACCACTATCTTACCCTTATATCGAGTGCAACTCTTGGTACAAAGTAGGCATCACCAAACAAATCTTTAAATACGCCGTAATGATCTGCTAATCTCTTCAGATCATACTGTCCAGTTGCATTCTTGTATTCCTCATACACTTTATCCAAATCAATAGTTACTAGAAAACAAGAAAAAATTATGTAAACATTCTGCCGCGCCTTCTCCTATGCACACTTACAGTTGTTTCTACGTGCCTTTTTCTCCAGCTCTGAACTACTTCTTTGGGATTTTATATGCGCCAGTCGTTCCTTTAATTGTTCTGATCGTGATGGTCTTAACTTTGGAAAACCTATGTTAATTTTCTTAGCGATTTCTGGATCAACCACATTCTCGGCTGGAAATACAATTATAGAATAAGAAGTGTGCTGCATTGACATTGGATTTAATTTACCTTGTAATCTTTGTTCAATAGTTCTTGCTACGCCTGGAGGTTTGCCACGCATTCTGTGACCTTGTCTGGAAAATAATTTTACTGGACATGATGTTTTTAAGTAATAATTTGAAGTGTTTTTCAATAATAAATTGCCGCAAGACATCTCTTCGTAATATTTTTTTTTCAGGTTAACATCGAAGAATGACCAATGTCAGATTTTGACATTTCTCAATTTCTCAGTTCCTTTTGTGACCAATTCACAATGACTAAGATCAGATTAATGGTGAGTACACATCGAAAATTAAGAAAATTCTAAATTTATTTATGACCTCTATTCTAACAATAAATACAACAATACTTAACCGTTCGACGATCGATGTCTTAGATTACCTTTTTAAATGTGAGTGTTGTTGGTTCAATACCACTACTACTTATTGCTGATGGACTATTAAAACATTCAAAGTCAGGTTTGGTGTCAGTCCTGGTCAAGGACGAGCAGAGCAAAGTCCTCTTGATTGTTAAAAAAGAAAGTATCTCTGAGTAATAATTAGTCCCCTTGGTACATTACCATCAATGCGTCAGTACGAGAAGTATCAAGGCAGTCTGCAGTTTAAAATTTCCATGGTCTCAACAAGCGGTATCTTTATTCTTTACGCTATGCTTTGCGATGGACTCTGGAGCATTTAGGGTTGCCTTACAATCAAGCCTACTTAATTCATTTACTTATGAATTGCAATGGCCATATTTGTACAAAATAAAAATCATTAATAAAATAGAAAACATGTTCGGAACATAAAAGGACATCACATCAACTCTCGCATCTGATATGAATCTCAACAATCGATCATTTACAATAAATATTTGCCTAACCAAACTTATATCGCTGCTTTGCCTAAAGCTACAAACCATTTCTTAATAAAGTCACAACTAGTGACTCCAAGCGAATACATTTTTGAACTCAATCAAGCGTATATTTCCATTTAATAGCACCCAATGCGAACCATAATTATAACGTACCGCAACTGAAAGCTTATACAGGCTTTAACTCGTACCTGAACATAACCACCAAAAAAAGTATTTTTTTTCTTTATGAAACCAGAGACAAACCGTCGCCATTTATGTCGATGACTGCAAGTTGGTTTTTTTAAAACCTTTTATGGCAACGGTAATGAAAATTAAAGCAAATAGTGGAATTGACACAAGCAAACGGTACATGTTTGGCTAGCACAGTGATGTCCACCTTGAGAGAGTGTATCTGATCTATCTTTTTGTAAAATGGGAAAAAATAAAAATAAATAGTCATGAGGAATATAACGGTGTAGAGATTTTTAACGCATTTTATACGATAATGGTTTGTTTACATTTAAAGTTTAATACTCATTGGTGTGTCAATGGAAATTGAAAGTGAAATGCGTTTCACTTGGAGTTAGAAAAGTGACAATTGATTCAAATATCACAGTAGTTATGTTTGGCAATCCTTTGGAAAGCTTACTAAGTTTTTAAATTTTGTATACATTATCATGTTCAACATCTGGCACAACAGATTTTATAGAATGCAGTGCCTCCTGCTTTAGAAGCAGGATAGTTATATTGCCGTGCAGTGTAAGCCAACTGTGAGGATCTCCTTCGATGCTTTAGCTGCCATTTGTTTCTCGTAGATATCAATAGGATGCAAGTGAAGCAATAAATCTTATTCAATGAGGTCCACCAGACTAGTACTTCGTACATCAATATGGACTTCACTTTTGTTATACAAATTCATTGTACTTAGAGCTAAGCTGAGTTCCATATTTAGTTTAATTTCATACTTGCATGTTTAGCCACGCATCAGCCTTCCATTTTAAATCGTCTACCCGTTAAGGTATTGCTTCAACAGAGATGTAGCTTTGTATCATAATTAAAAAGCATAACGTAGGTATCCATCCCACTCACAATAATTGATCGCCTTTTTCGAACTGCAAGAAGCTAAATCCAAAATCAATTGCCAAGTGTATGGTATACTCCACTTGCTCCAATCGAAACTTAATGAAGATCCACACCAATGCATGTCAATAGATTTACAGTGCACGCGTGCCAGCTTAGTCTCAATTTCAGCCCTAGTTATAAAATCCACATCTCCGTAGTAATTATACTTTATGGAGCGAAGATAAAATTGGAACTGAGTTTGGAGCTATGATGATGCCATTGTTACACCATAACCCGCATCATCGTTGTCGTCGTTGGTCTGTGTTCATTTTGCGTGCGGCTGCGCTAAATGGAGTTACTCTCGTATTTCTCCCCAATTCATGTCCATATTGGGGAATGACCTTAATTTATTGCAATCAAAACGCGCTTGTGGCAAGCTCAATGCCCATTTACCGGCACGGACGCATACCAACCGGGGAAAACACTTTCTTATCAAGTCTTTCTGTTGCTGCCTTCGCTGAGTTATAAGCCTTTATCGGCTAAGATATGAACTTGTGATGAATTTGAAAAATTCCAAGACATCATTAGCGGTATAGTATGACTAATGGCTGGTGGGAGTGCATTACACGTTAATGAAAATTTCGCTTGCTTTCCGTTTTGTTGCTTAACTTGTTTTATGACTTCTGTTCGATGCACAGCAGACCTAATGAATAGGCTGGTCTATGCAATTAGTCATACAAGTCTGATGTGTATGGAATTAGTCGAATGGAAATTCTTGGAAATTAAGTGAAAATCATAAGAAAATTATCGTTAGTTTTCCAATGAAGTTAAATTGTTTTTGGTTTTTTTTTTTTTATTAAGTTTTAGAAGAACTGTGTATTTGTCATAAGAGGAAGTGCACATGCATCATATAATAATAGTAGTACTTGAGCTTACATCATGGTCAACTGCAGCACTGAAAGTCCTTACACTTAGTCACTATTCACTATTTGCGCAGGACAGGAAGTAATTTTAGACTTTAGGCCCAAAAAAGTCAAACAGCGTCGATCTTCCTTCAAAATAGCAAATTCGCAATGATCCACACGGAAGAATAGAATTGCCAACTTTGGGAACAAAAATAGAGAAAACTGTTCGGTGTGGGATTTTCTGAGTCCACAATCTATCTCAGCAGGGACCAAGAATCCATTCGATGTCAAGTCAAATATATTTTTAAACAGCCAACAAGCCTTAAATACCTTTAACTTCTTTTGTTAAACTCAAGTCTAAGTTTGTCTAGGATTGCATATGAGAATGTTAAACAAAACGAGAATGTCATGAGTCTCTGGGCGGTGCTGCCACACAGGCTCAAACCAACTTCAGTTCGAAGGTTAAAAAACACGTCGTTTATAAATGTCCATCCAAATCTAGCCCATGTTTCAGTTTCCTACTTTAAATCGTTAAAGCATACGCCGGACAGATTTGCAAGCTCATTTGATCAAGTCTCAGCAATTTGAACTCATTATTCTTTGACGTCGCCTTGTTTTTGTCATCAGAATCAGAAAGAAGAAAAGATTGAAACCTTTTTTTTAAGTTTTCCGGCCACTTGCTTAAATACCTGCATGGATGCCATGTAGGTCTTTAAGTTCGCACTGTGTGAAGTGTATTTACAATCTTTTCAAAGAATAGAATCACTGCTCTTTTTAATGGGTCTCTTAAAGGCTTTTCTTAAAAAATATGGTTAAGTGTCTTGATGTTACTTTAGCTTTAACGAAATCTGTAACAGGTTTGTTAAGTGTCAGATAAATGACGACAATCGGTATGTTTAACGTCATTTGAGAACGTGTAACAATTTGTTACTAATCAGCATTTCCCGAAAACTCCATTACACCTCAGATATCAAAATGATTGAGTGGTATAAATATATGTACCTAGTCATGAATGCGATAAGATTTACTTTATATTACTTTGTTGAGTTTTAAGAATTTCCATTGATGCTATCACGATCGACACCTGACAACGATTTGCTGACTTTCAGCGCGTGACAATACTATAAGTGGTTTTTTAAGGCTCTATTACGTTAATAAAATAATAATTATTATATCACGTTACTAAATTGTTTGAAGTACTGATGGAACATGAGATCTATCTGTTCTTTTATCCGCAGGCAGGATTCATCAAGTTTATAAAACAGCACGAAGTAGATACATACATATGTTTCTTTACTTATTCTTGAGCCGAAAACCTGAGAAATTTGACAGATTTACAACTTTGCCTTACCCATAAACAATAAGTCTTACGTGCGACACTTCATACACTGAAGACTCCTTGAAAGTTTCCGTACAAATGATTCATTACAACAAACTGCAACATCAACAAGGTGTAGAATTATGCGTTATTTAAGGCGGCGCTATAGTCCGGGGTGTCCTTGGGACTCAACCAACCAGCGTCTCCAGCCAGCTCGATCTTTAGCTAGTTGCCTCCAGTTTCGCACGCCTAAATGGTTGAGGTTCCTTTCCACTTGCGTGCGCCACCTGAGTCGCGTTCTTCTTCTACTACGCTGTCCCTCGGGGGTGGATTGGAAGATTTTCCAGGCCAGAGCATTGGTGTCCATCCGCTTTACATGGCACAGCCAGTTCAATCGTTGAACCTTCGCTCTACAGGGTAGGTCAATGGCACTGTACAGCCCATACAGTTCGTCATTTTATCTTCTCCTTCATTCACCAGGATCGGTTCTCTCAAAACAGCCAAGAGCAACTCATCCAACTTGCAGTTAGGAAATGTGTGGCTAAAGCTGCAAATTTGTTTATTCAATGTCAATGCCAGTTAGGTAACATCCTTACAAAATGCAACTGGTCGAAGAACCATGGTTTACGTCGAATGTTCAAAGATCGGTCTCAAGAGGTGTTCTTTCACTGTCCTACTCCTCAGGTTTCTGGATGGAAAACTGTCCATCCCTAAAAAATGCAAATCCTCCAATTACCAATCCATTAAACTAACGTCCCTTCTTTCAAGCTATCGAAAAGCTAATAAATTGTCAGCTTATGAAATATTTCAATTTATGAAAACTCTTAAGTAACCGGCAGTACAGTCTTCATAGCAACAGGTCCACCGGTGATTTGACGACATATCTCACAGAAAAGTGGAACGAATCACTCCATCACTTTGGTGAAAGTAAAATTGTTGCTCTTGATATTACAAAGGCATTTCTTCAATGGACGATGGACGAATTCAGAACCTAACTTTCCCGTCTCTTCAATTCAAATCGATTTAGACGGCTTTAAGTCTTTCTTTTGTATCTTTCTCCCTTTCTCATGTTTTATAAATGATCTCGTGTCTGCAAGTTCTAATCCAATCCATTACTCGTACTTCGCTGAGTGTCTTAAATTTATTCTCTAACTCATGTTCCTTCAGACTTAAGAAAGGAACATCAACGTATGTAAAAATCATTCAATTCCGACCTCAACAGCATAATAAAATGGAGTTCAAATAATGCGCCGAAAGCCCAATGTTGCCATCTGTCTCTTAATCGAAACCTAACCCCAAAACATTATCCATGAGTTGTAGGTATTTTTGTAGCCAAAACCGAAAGACTTTCCATCCTCGGTAAATTTGTTAATGACCATATATTCAATGTCGCCAAAAATGCTGCGAAATGTTTAGGATTCCTTAAACGACGCAAAAAATTCTTTACCCCTTCTGATCTGACCTCAATCTATAAGCCGTTCATTCGTCCGAAGCTTGAGTACGACACTCACATCTGGTCTGATGCATCAAAAACTGTTCTGAAAATTCAATAGAATTCAAAAACTCGCATCATAGATAACAGGGAACATCTGTCTCTCACTGTTTAAACGTTCCTGCGCTGAAGCACATAAAACTGCCAGTTGCATTCCACCCCTTCAACATTTAACCACCAATAAACACCATGCTTCGAATAATTATCATTTCAGTCTTAAGTCCACTTTTGCACATAAGGAAAACACAGACTACACCCTACGAGAGATATTTGGAAAAAGTAAACACAGCTTACAAAAGAATTCTTAAAGTTTTATACAGGCGGTTCCACAACCAAAGACGGCGTAGAAGGAGGTAATCTATCTTTTCGCCCTCCAGAATATTTTACCATCTTCCAGGCGGAAGAAAGTGGAATGTTATTTCTAAATCTCTTGAATCAGTCTCTGTAACGTCAAAAACAATTCTTATTTGCCGCTCGTTTCTCGTGGAGATGGCAGAGCAATTCAACATGCTCCTCTGCTGGGTACCGGGACTTATAGACATTTCCGTGATGCCAAACTTGGTATTACAACACAGATTTCGGCTACATGCAAACCTAAATTAAAAAAGGATGCAATCAGTAAAACCAATCAAAGTTGGTCAAATGGTATAAGCTGTCAACCTTACAGACTAATGTTGCCTTTAATAGACAAAAAGTGCTCCAAAGATTGATCTCGCTAAAAAGAAGCACGTTGCCTTAAATACAGAGATGCTAATCAAGAGGGCTTCCCCGCAAATGATTTCTGTAGAAGCTGTAGAGAAGAAAAAGAAGAAAAAGGCAATCCTCCATCTTCTCTGCACCTGTCTAACGTTCTCTCAAAGCACAGAACAATCTCAATAACAAGATACCAAAAACCTAGTCTTCTTTATCATAAGCTCCCACTGGTTCAACGAAAAGGTGGCGGAGTTTCTCTTTAACCCTGAGGTACAATGGTTATATGCTGATTACCTTTCTAAGCTAACCTACAAGGATTTTTCTTAATAACACAAATGTGAAATATTCTATAAATTTGATTTTTAGAACTCTGTTCCACAATCTGATTTATAATACCCTTCACCTCCATATTTTTTCATTTATTTTCAATTGTACAGAATGTCTAGACGACTAATTTATCGCCAAGACAACTTAAAAGCTTTAAGAATGCCAAAGAAAGTAAAAGTCGATTTCCAATCTTTTAATATGTCATGAAAATTAATAACCCGTGTGTCTTAAAATAAACAAATTCTAGTTCAGTAACTGCACAGACTTATGAAAACCCTTATCCAATTTTCAAAGTTTTTTTGTTTTTTTTTTGACATTTCGATAATAAAACCGAAAATGTGAGATGCCCTTAAATTACATATGTATTTTGTTTCTTTTTTTTTATGTCCACATAAACATTTTTATTACTTTCAGAACTGTATATGGTATCCCAAGCTAAATGAAGAGATTAACCGCTTCACCGGAAGTGGACATATTCAGCTAAAATTGTTGCCATAAATAAAACATGGTTACAAATGATAAATGAATATGGTAGTAGTTTTGTTTTGTGTTGCCCCTGCATTCGGTGGAAAACAATAGATATGGAAATGACATTTACACACAGTGGAAGGCAGCTATAAATAGAGTTAAGACAATCGAATCAGTACAAGATTGTCATACACGCACGCATACACAACGCGTTTCTGTATCTAAAAAGGAATTATTTTTTTTTTTGTTTCCTTATATGTTTCAGTTTAATTGGTTGAGGATGATTTACAGAACTCACTGAAGATTGCGTAACAATAAATTTAATTGAACACAATATAACAGAAGTGGAACATCTATTTTTGTACCGTCAGAAGTGGACACATTAGGAAACAAGCTAAAACGAGTGACTTGCTTCAGCATCATTAGTGCGTTCAGAATTTCCTTAATAGTTACGTTTCCAACCATGCTTCTCCTACTGCCAATAGACATTTTTGGCAAACTACAAGCTACTAACGCAGCCCAAACTCTGAGAGACACTCATCAGTAGAGTGGCTTCATCGCAGTTTTCTTAAATCACCTAATATGTTAACCACTGAAAATTACTTCAAAATAAGTAGGTTACAAATACACAATACTGGATAGAAGCGCCCTAAACAATGTAGAGTTCCAAGCTGAACTTCAGCAAGGCTGAAGATCGACCCAATATCAAAGACAAAGAGTCAGGGCTGCATGTCATTACGACATTCCAAAAAACTGTGTAACTAACGAGCTAGCCAGACAAAGCTCCACAGTAAGAGAGAAACCTTGACCATGTCAAAATCCTGATTCACATCGACGATCTGTCGAAAGCAATATCTATCGTTGATCCTAGGAGATCGAAAGCGTTAATTTGACTAACTGAGAGCATTGCATCCAAGGCTTAGTACTTGGGCATTGCATTTGACGATTTCTGCACGAGCTCCGAGGATAAAGAAGAGGTGTCGTACCTTTGCAAACATCAGAAAAAAGGAAAACACTTTAAGGAAAATCCTCTTCCATTATCCTAACGATCTGATCACTGCCAGTACGCCCGATCTAAACTGCTACGTTAGAAGATCTATGATAAATGGTTTTTGAGTAGCTGTACGGAGGGGGAGGAGGAAGTAACTATTATCCACATTCTTTGTAACTATTATTCAAGCTTGATGAAGAGTCTACTTATGAGCCAGCTTCTTTCACAATCTCAACGAATTGGCTGACACTAGCATAGGTAGCCTCCAGCTATTCATAGAAACCTCCAGCTGGTTCTGCAGATAATTTTCCGAAGATCACAAAGGACTGCAGCCTGCCACTTAAATTTAACTTTACAAACAGTTGACAAGGCGTTTAAGGAATACATAGCCTCCGCCAGATAAAAACTTTGAACATGCAATTATTTCTAAAGAACAAACAGTAGCTTTGAATGATTTGTCTTTCAAGCCATCTTAGTCCCGAAACACACTATTGATCAACGCTGAAACCGATTCGAACTGATACTTCTTTTTGCTAAGTGACTCTGAATCGTTCTTCGATTACCAAGGGGGTCTTAACCAGCATATTAGGCTTAAACATAGCTATAGCTACTTTGACTTCGGTCTAGTCAAGGGAAATTAAACAAACAGACTCTTCGACATTTCGGTTTCATTGCGTTAGATTATATAGCCATTTTCCAAAGTTGCTCCACAAGCAATGTCTTCTAGGCCTCTTAAAGCAATCATGTGTTCCCTTATCATAAAAATAAAACAATTTATAGCAACCAACTTACGCAACGAAATGCTGGCCTAACCTAAATATTTATTTTTACAATTTAAGTTTTGAAATTCATCGCATACACTCCTACAAACAGATTGAGATACGATTTAACTTTAGATTGTTTTATTTCATGATATCATACTTTGTTAAGTATACATACTTGAATGCTCGATAGCGTGGCCGGTTTTCAGGTTCATAATCTGTTAACAAAATTATCTTAAACTGATAATAACGTTGGCGACAGTATAATCTAAAAATGTTGAAATGACAAGGCTTAAAGTACACTAAGAATGTTTTAAGTGTTTTCTATATAAATTCTTACGTGAAATTACTACTTCTGTCCTTTCGCTGTAAAAGAGCATGGGATGTCTCTATTTTTTTTTAATGTTTTAGTTGTTCATTCCCTGTTCTTAAAGCTTGTCAGTTACCCCGTAGGAATACTCAGATTTGAGTCTATAACATTTGAGGTGAGCGATGATCTTAAAAACAGTCACAAGGCCTGAGCTCCCCAGTGGAACTCGTTACTTCCGCAAAGCTGACCCTTTTAGTTTCCAAACCCCACTCAAAGACTGTTACCCTACTGCTTTGGTTGCTAAGGGTATTGTACCTATCTGACTTCGTCCAACTGAAGAAGGGTCTATTTGCCGTGGCAAACATGGACGTCAGGAATCACTCCTGTTTTATTAAAACCTCTAGCACAGACATCATGTACAGATAGCCCTTTTCATACGGTACGGTACATGCCTGTCAATTTTAATGATCACCCTCTGACTTCGTGCAGACTGATGAAAATGAGAAAAGTTACATGGACTTAGTCATTGTCCAGTTTTGAAAGATTCTAGGAATTCTATGCGGTGCCACAGCCTTGCCTGCAAATCTCATCTGCAATCCCATTGGATACCATGAAAGCACTCATGTCTGGGGAATTATGTGAATATTATGATGCTCTTCGGAGCTTGCCCAGAAGTTTTGGTATGTATGTACTCGCATCACGTTGGCCAAAAATTTCCGATTTAACATAACCCCACAAGATGAAGTCTAACGGCGTCAAATCTCAACTTCACTAGAGCCAATTGATGCCACCATTACAGCACCTTTGAAGTTTTTGGCCAATTTATTGATGAATAAGCATTGTGTGTGGCACGTTGCGCCATCTTGTTGAAAAAATATGTCGACAAGGTCCATCAAGCAAACGGGTCCAAAAGAAATCACGAATCATTGCGCGGTATCTTTCGTCATTGACGGTTAACGCTCTAAATGTCTATATTTGAAGAAGAATAAACTTATCACGGTCCAGACCTAAGTCCATACCAAGTAATCAGTTTCTTCCGGATGCAATGGACACTCTAACATCTCTTACAGATTCGTTTACCGCAAGCTTGACAATTTTATATACTGATGAAGCCATTTCATCAAAAAGGCTCTTTGTCGCCAAAGATGAGCTTTTTTTTTTTTGTCAAGACAAGGATCAGTTTCCAAATGTCCGACGAACCAAATGACGGCGGAGCGAATGGTCTTCAGCTTCAGCTTCTGTAGGCCTAAGTCTCCAAGTGAAGGTCTATAAAGACCCAATTCTTGCGAATTCCGAAAAATTTAAGAGATTTGAGATTTCATGAACCCCGAGTGTTACTATGATGCACAGACGGAGGTGGTTTATTCACCACACAGCTGGAGGATCTCCATTGAGATTCCACATTAGTCATTCATATAAGCATAACCTCGAACTTTCCCTATAGATCAATATTGCCCTGAGTGTAGCGTAGAGGTTTACCTCCAATCTCCCAAAAAGTGGTTGAACGATATATCTATACAAATGTAAATTCTAAGGAGACGACAGGCTGTCTAAAAGGTGCCGAACCATTCCATTTGCAATAAATCTAAAAAAAAATCATGACAGATACTAACGATTTCCTTATGCAAATGTAAACGCCTGTAATACCCAAAAAAAAATCTCCCAAAAGGACACTTTGTATGTCATCTCCATAATCGAGTTATTTTACCCTCTTAAGTCCGAGGATATATCGATTCATTTGATACTCGTACAACGCCCAAAAATTGAAATCCAATCCTCACTCACATATGTATACTTTCACACGAAATCATCCTTGCACCACGGGGAGTTTCCAAATTCGCTGTTCAAATAAAACTAACACAAGGGCGTCTGATAAATCTGTCTAAATCCAGCTGATTCATTCGGTCTGCCAAAATACAAAAAGGTTTCAACACCAAATGATTGACACATGGCCAAAGAGAGAGGGACAAAAAAAAAACGAATCACGTGCCAGGGAAAGTGATTCACATGACTTGCCATACAGTCAGACAGACTAATAGCCAAACACACAACACCGCCAACCACCGACTACACCACTGCGCCAAATCGATATGCGTTCAAATTATGCTGTTAACCTAGGGCGCAACCCCTCTTAATTTCAACTTGCCTTGGATAAGGGATGGAAGAAAGGTCATTCGCCTATTAACGAAAAAAATAAGTTTTGACTGCAAGTTCCACCCTTATTCCACTCGGTGGCGGTGGCAGCACAAGCAACCCCCATTAGTTTGCAAAACAATTCGCACTAGTTCAGTGTGAGACAGGGTGGGTATGGATAACTGACAGTACATGCTCTAGGATTCAACTAACCGGATGTGCATACTGTGTGTGTGTGTATGTAAGTATCTGCAAAGCCACCCAAGGACTGCATCGATATTGCTGGGGAAAATTCGAGACGAGAAACTATTTTCTTCAAGAGATAGACACAAGTCCACCCTCAGCTGTAGTTTGCCTCCGGCTTGGGTTTAGTGCTTATGAATTCTGAGGACATTTCATGTGAGTCATTGATTTTATGTTTCGCTTCCGACTTTTTTTTTCCTTAATCCTCTCCGTTCGACTGGTTCATTTGTCATTGCGGTCTGGAAGAGAGGGAACATTGTACACATACTGGTTTGCCTGATGTGAATCATATGACAACAACGACGACGACCGGCGTTTGTTTAATTATACACCCCGCCTGCATACATATTGATGCCGGGACGCAAGTTTTTTTTTATTCCTTCTTTCTTATCACCCATAGCAGCAAGTGTAAAGTTCAAGTGTACTTTACCATAAAAGATATTTAAAAATAAATATTATCAGTTCCAAGTATAGAAACACAAGATGAATGAATAAATAATGAAATCCTTAGCCTTGAGCGAGGCACTTGCATACACAATGAATGAGATGTTTCGCGCATACATACACTGTGACTGAAGTATGTAAATACATTTTTTCATAAAGGGCGTGGATCAAGCTGGGTATACATAGCCATGTGCTGTTCGTTCACTGTATCTGTATCTGTATATGGATAATACGAGAGTTTATGCTAAAAAATAAACGAAAACAGGTAGACTTTGTGCACGTAGATTAGATACATCACCTTGTGTTCTGAATGTGATGATTGAAAATTTAAGGACATCGCAAAGAATAACGTACATGTGTATTGTGTTACCATCGGTTTAAGGCAGTGTACCTGGACTGCCATAAATTATCTGCAGGTTAGGGTTTTAAAACAGTTCAGATCGCCGATGCCGGGAGTGTTCTTCTTAAAGACCAGACTGCAAGTTCGGAATATCTTTGGTGAAACTGTAAGAGTGCCAGCTAATAGATTTTTTAAAAATTGTTCTGGAGTCATCAGCCCTGAATGGCCCACTAGCAGTAAGGATCAATATAAAGTTAGAAGCTGTTAAGGGCGTCATTTTGTTAAGTTGACCAACAAAGGATATTTTATCTAAGACAACAAAACAAAAAAAAAACGAACTACTAGACAGATCAAGACCAAACGGAGGCTGTTTGAATTCGAATTTCAGAGAAACTCTCATATTCGAACGGAGGCAGTTTGAATATCAGAGTAACTCAAGCGCAATTCATACTCGGATATCCCCTGATGGGGCACAACTACTAATGCCAGATCAAGACCATATGTTGCAAGAATTGTAGCTGCTAATACAGGCCACTGGCCGATAGGAGACCAAGCAGTCAAGCCAGGCATCTCTCACAACATCTTCTCCCGTAGTTGCAAGGATAACAGTGAAAAGAAATCTCTGTTTCACTCCCTTTCCAAATGTCTAGCCCTAGCGAAGGACAGACATACAAGATGTATCCCGGAGGCCCAAAGGGGAATATTGCGCCTCAGTTGGCACACACGAGTCTAAAGGGACTTCAACCAACTAAGCGTGCGAAACTGGAGGCAGCTAACTAACGTTTGAGCTGACTGGAGATGGAGACCCTTGTTGTTTGGGGTCCAGGTCCACCCCGGAGTGAGTAACAAAAAGTAATTCATGTGCTACCAACGGCTATGATGACTAGGATATGTAGACCAGATAGAAATTAACGCCTTGCCGTTGAGAGTCTTTGAAAGGACGGGCTAGTAAAAGAAGCCTTTCCCTTGTGTACTGTGCACAAGTGGAACAAGTCAGCATTGGAAAAAACTAACATCAGTCCACGACATAAGACAGAAAGAACTTCAAAGTAGTTTAAGTGTTCGCCTACCACGAAGCAGATTTAATCAATAACTCTATGAGCCTTATCCAAATGTGAATTCTCAAACAAAACTTTAAAAAAAAAAAATAAATGATTAAAGTTCGACGAGAAGTAAATGACCTCTTACATGTTTCGAAAATAACAAACTTAATACCCGAAGTATTCCTTCAATCGATTAATCCATGAACTTTACTTCTTTACTCTTTCACATAACTACCTACGACCTACCATCTGACCCCGGGCCAAACAGACCTCCAAAAACAAAATTCAAACTAAAAATAGTTTATTACAGGTCGCTTTCGCCGTCACCTATGCCGGCAAATTTAGACCCGGCATCTTTTCACTTGAAGGATTCCAAAAAAATACACTCTCATTTAAAATACAGACATCGTCTATGCCTATCTACGCCGAAGCTAATAACTACTCTTCTGTATCGATTGATCCAACCACACCCCACTCTGGAACACCCTAATTAGACGTCATATATAAAAAAAAAAATGTATTATAGCTTCCATCAATAGCTCCCAAGTTATTTAATTTCCTTTTCCTTTCTTCCCTTCTTATATGACAATAAAACGAAACCCCTCTTTATGTTTGTATGTGTAAGCATACAAAGCCGACACTTTTATAGCTCGTGACCTAGGGTGGATATCATCTGCAAAAAAAAATTATGTTTTACCGGTAATAAAGTTTCCAAATAAGGATTGGTGCTCTATGCGCAGGACTTGACATCCCTTATTTAATGAGTGTTGCCAAATTTCACAAAAAAAAAAAAAAAAAATTGATATATTTCTCCTCCGTTTTTATACATTGACACTGTCTGAGACTGAACGAATCTCTCTCCCTCTCTTTTTTAAAATCGTCGCAGCACACACCCATTTATTTGTACACCACACAAGATACAAATCCATAATTTCATTTCGCTTTAGCCATACTAATAGGCCTTTGGATACTTGTAGTAGATACTCGTCAAGTCATAGATACCCGGTATGTATGCACATTGAATAGTCAGCCACTGTTGGACGTTAATTTATTCAAATAACGAATCAAAATGAAAAAAAAAATTTATTGAACTTGAACTTCGTTTGACTCTTGAGCTGAGCCTATGCAACGAATGTCTCATTTAAATTGAAATGTTTGGCCTACGTCTTCGTTTTCATAGCATGATGTCAATATTTAATTAGAACTTTATTATAAACATGACCGTATCCAAATCATCATACAACCTTGATGAATCCGTAACTCAATTTCAATATTTAAATATCCTTTCTTATGTTTAAAAATAAAAACGGGTTACTTATGTAGGTAAATTAAGTCGATCAGAAACCTCGAAATGTGTTAACTGAGGCATACTGCCCTGCATTTCTCAACAGAAGGGCTTAGTTTATTTGTTGAAACTTCAAAGTACAGCTAAGAATTTTTCTCTAGAAATAAATGAAATACAAACGCATTGCCATAGTAGGTAGGTAAGGTTAGGTTAGGTAGGAGGATGGAAGGGGAAAGAAATCCTTTCCCGGTCACACTTAGGTCAATGCAGACCCATTGTGATGCCCCAGGGGTTACAGCTCCCTTACTAGAAACCATAAACCTTAGTTCTATCAAGCCAGCCCGCAGCACTGATGAGTCTGTCTATGTCAAGCACCGACTTGCTGGACAGTTCTTCTAGATCCTGGAAAAGATGCCTTCGTAGGATCTTAAATATTGTATGGCAGAGTGCCGAACAGTGATAGAGAAAGTGTGGAGTGTCCTACATCTACTTCCTCGAAACCGCATCCCCTGCATAGGTCATCCGTGTTCAATCCCAGTCTTCTTGCATAGTAGTTTAGCATGTTGTGCCCGCTAATGATACCTATAAGGGAAGATATGGAGTTTTATTCATTTGCAGGATTCTTTCGGTTTTCTGTTTATTGTAGAATGGCTATAGTTTCCTGGTTGTGACACAGAAGCTGAGCGCATTCCATTTATCGTTGGCAGTTCTTTTGGTTTTGCTCCCAATTTCTTGATTTAGGTTACAGGGTGGGATTTTAGCGGTGGTATCTGCTTGATCGGGGTCTAAAGAGGATCCTTTCCTTGCCAGTTCATCAGCTGTCTCGTTCCCAGGCATCCCTTTGTGGCCGGAGACCTAGCAGAGTCTTACTTTCTACTGTCTGCCAAGAACCCGTAGCTGTTCGCGACAACGACTACCAAACTTCGGCCATTGTAAGTAGGTTGTAGGGATGACTGCATTCCACATAAGGCATTTTTCACCCGAATCTCCAAAGGGTCCGTTGTGTTACCCTAGCGTGGAATGTCCAGTGTAAAAAAGAAGACAAAGAAAGAAGGGTCCGTGTTAGTTGGTTGGTTGTCCTTCGACCTCCCTGAACCATTTCGAATTCGTAAGGGATGCTTTGAGGGATATTTCGTTTTAACGGATTGTGATAGTGTTGAGCTCAGTACCTCAGTTTATAACTAGAAAACCGCGCTATTGAAAGTATGTTCCCTGTTGTGCTAAAAGTCAATTTGAATTGCATTACAGGGCTTGAAGGCGAATCATAAGTATAAAAATGTCAAAAATGCTGAACAAAGAGAGGACGCTTCTGAGAAATCAATAAGGACCAATCAAGCTTCGCTAAAAGCGTGAAAGTCCAGGAAAAGTTGGCAAGAAATGTCGTAAAATTGACTCAGACAGCTTCAGACCCACAAGCATATACTTCTTCGGTACCCAATATCGAACGACACGAACATATAGACTTATATACAGCAGCGTTAGACCAGATATCTCCGCTGAGGTTTTCGGTGCAAAACGGCCTATTATAAACATACTAACGACGCAACAACTCGCTATTCAGGCAAACACAAGTCTGGTATTCGGACAGACCCAAAATACAGTAAGAAACTAGAATTTTTGTTTTAGAGAATCATCTTGTGGGAACTTCTCACTTCTCAGTCACCCCTGGCATTTACGCGTCCATATTCCAAGCACTGGTCTATGCCATCAATCTGTGAGTGAAGTGCGGTATATTTCGTCACAGCCACAACAAAGGCCAGTTGTACTTTTTGAATGGGCCGCCACTAGATTGTAACGGCCACAAGCACTTGTAGGAGTGATTAAAGGACTGCGGCTCGACTTAAGAAAACTTCGGCTGACTAATGAAGATCTATGTAAACTTTGCGAGAACGAGATAGATAGTTGGGAATCCAAAAAAAAACCTCCTTTGCCATGGCCCAGTTTTCTACCACTCCTTCCAAACGACGATAAACGACATTTGTAGCTTCATATAGCAGCAGTAGAAACCACTCTTAATGTTGGTATGTATAAAGTTCCGCAAGCATGATATCTTCTTCCACTTCTAGCCATCACAATGGATCTTGATTCACCTGCGTGTGAAATGGAGGTGTGGTTGTCGTGATACAGGGTACAGGTTTGAGCCTTAGCAAAACAACCAAATCACTTCTAGACGGGCATAGACAAACCTCCAAGAGTGTAATCTATCATAAAAAAGCCCAATCCGCCGTTCGGAATTGGAAAAAACTGTAGGTCCCCTCCATTCGTGCGAAAAATATAACACCCTGGCTTGGAGGTGGAGCACTGCCATTTTAATGAACCTTTCTCAGATTATTGACTTTTCTACGCAAGATGGTGAATTTTTACCCGAGAAGTGTTTAATCTACTCATCCACCCTCAGAAAGTGAAGATCGACATCCAGTGTAATCGTGGTGGGGGTTGTAAACATGGAGTTCCTGTGGCCAGTTTTTCTGTTCTTGTACTTGAATATGGGTCCGACAATGTTTATGTGACTAGACCTTCAGCTTTCTCTTTTGTGAAAAGAAGAGGACATTGTAAGCTTTTTAAGTTCTCCCCTGCGTGCTAAACATATACATTTCATGTAAGAGTTTCTCAAATATCTCAAATACAAATCGCCATAGTACCGAAAGGGAAAATCAAACCGAACGCGTAACTAGACCGTTAATATCTTCAAAATGATTATCAAGTGATTATATTAGTTTCAATGCTGTATTATCACCCCAATTAAAGGAAAAAACAAAACACAAAATATTAAGTGTTAACCAAACAGACCGTGTACCTCTAAAACACATTAATTAACAATAAGCATTTAACTAATTAAACAAACCAAACTCACACGCATAACAGACGAGATAAATGCTGTAGTATTCTGTTTTTTTCATAAAATTATTGTTCCATTTTATTGTTCGTGTATTAGTAGATATTTATAAGATTTTCTCTAATTCCAGTTAAACGACACACATGCGGTCATTTGCCTCGTCTCATCATCACGATCAAAATTTGCTGCAGCACCAATATAGACGAAAAGTAATTTAACAGTATCTTTATCTTTTTCTTTTTCTTTTACCCTCATAAATGCATTCACTTTTCTTGACCAAACAAATCAGATACATATATATACAAACCGACTGAGAACAGTATGTAATTACCTATTTTGAAGAAATACAAAATTGTTAGACAACAAAAGATACCATATAAAGGCAGAGAATAAAGTATCTAAGAGATCGAGGGGAGAAAAAAAAAATGCAGAACAAGGTAGAAAATTTGTCCAAAAGAAGTGGGAAACTATTATATTTTAATGACATTATACGCAAAAAAAAAAACCGCACACTACATAAATTAGTAGAATATGTACCAACTTAAGGTGAATGCATCGAGATACATTTTGTTGATGCCAAGGGAAATCGATTTAATGTTTTGTTTTGATTGTATAATTGACAATACCTATTGTACAGTAATGACTGCTTAAAGTGAACCCGGTTAAAGCTAAATTTCGGTTATAACGAACTTATGGGATAGATGGGATCAAAGTTTCGCATGTAAAGAACCCGTTAAGAGCAAACTTTTGCATGTAACGAATGCTTATTGGATGAATCGAAAAAAATGTCCAGTAGCAACGAACCAAAAATATTTAAAGCACTCCTAATCAAGAGAAAACTTTAGCCAATTGCGACATTAAGTACCCGGCTTTCCATCTTCGGTTGCCTTGTCGTGGCGGCAAGGCTGAAGAGTCAAAGATTATAAGGAACTGAAAAGATTCCAAATGTTACATTGAACAAAAGACTAAATGCTTCTCAACTTCGATGTTAAATTGGTTCAAAAGTATAGAGAAAGAAACTATGGATGTTTGTACCCGGGGTTTTTTTTCGACCACGACAGGGACACGAATTCCGGAAGTTCCAGCAAACATACGTTCACCCCCCGAACTTTTAGAAGTTGACTCAGGAGTTGTGAGAATACTTATCATCGAAAACTAATGCAGCTCTCTGTCTTTGATGATTTTGACAAACTGAGTTGGAAAGATAGAAAAAGTGGCTAGTAGGCTCAGCCTGGTCCGTCTAATCTCAATCCAAATAGATGGGCAGCTGATCGAATCGGCGCTGTGGATGGTTTTACTCGAAACAATAAGGTTAAACTAGCTTTAACAGAAGCATATTCCGATGGGCCTCTGAGCTCTGAGTGAAAGTCAGTTGAAGAGAAGGGATTGGGCGGCGCAAAGAATCTGCAACAGTTGACGGCACAATTGCTGTGGACAGCACAGGGGACACGGGTGACAGGGAAAAAAAAAACTGATCGGTGAAGGTTACCTCAATCGAAACCAACCAGCCAATTAAACTAAATGCTGCCTCTTCTTCTGTTGGCTTGAAAAATCTGGATGGTATTTCTAGCACTTTTACTATATCACCCTCTGCCGGTGAGAAATAGGTGCAATAACCTGTATCAAGGTCTGTAGAAGCATAGGCTAGTGGACGCAATTTGGTACGAAAACCAGAAAAGAATTGGGCTGTCACGGGGTAGTCCACCTCAAGAAAGGAACTGCTTTATCCTTCTTAATAAAGCAGATTTCATTTCAAAGGCCAGCAATGACACCGTTACAGAGTGCAAACACCGTGAGGATCATCTCTGCGAGCTAGTCATGACATCTAACACTTTCCTTTAAGTGGTGGGCTGTGAACTGAAGAGTAGAGGCTTAATGGTGAAGTGTTCTTCACAGCAAAGCCTTTATTGGATTAGCAAGACGGTGCCAGAAATTCTCTACCTGAGAATCACTACTTTTAAGGTCTCCAAGCCGGAGAAACTCAAAAAAAGGGCGGATGTGCTGTACCCGAATCCTGGTGTCGACATGAACAAATGGCTAACCATAGTCACAAGGAGAGTACGAATCCTTATTTGCATCTTCAAAGGATTCAGTTTCGATTCGTTTAACTTTGTACCTACTAGCATTTCCTAAATTTTCTTATAAAATCGAACCACTATTGTCAATTCCCACGAGTTGGATTAAAGCGGACACTACTGTATATGCTGGAAGCCAGGTGATGATAGAATAGGCAACTGACAGTTTTAGGAATTCTTTTTTTTTGGACTTGATCCAAAATGGAATTATAAAATGAAATTTCTCAGGTTACTGGTTACCGATGAAAGTAAGTTTTTACAATCACAACTGACTTTGATGATGACTCTTTGTGCCTTTGTGGAATACAAAGTTATCTTTGGATTTATTCTCTTTTCCGTCTTTTAGAAAGTGAAATTCTTGAAATGGCTTCATTTCATTGAGAAATACGATCGTTTTATGAAGGGGGACAATGAAGTAAAATATTATATCGGTCTTTGTAGGACTAATAGCAGAGTAAATTGCTTCCGAAGCTCTCTGTTGCTATTTCATTAATACGGTTTTCAAATCATGTTCGATTGAGCGACCCTGATGCTTTTTCTTGAAATCTTTCTCTGATCTGTTTATCTAAAAGTCAAAAAAACTGGTAAAGTTAGGATTCCCAACTATTTGCATCCTCCAGACTAAGTTCGATTCTACAATCCCTAGCCAGTTCTCTGGTAGCCTTCCATACATAGAAGCTTTGGCATTGTTCCACACAATACAGTATTCGCATTCCATTCGCAGTAAAATGAGGAGCACAGTCTTATATTTTGTGGCTGAGGATACTTGCCTATGCTTGCAACTTCGGTCGTCTGCTACTATAACAATTGGGAATATTGTACAAACGCTTGCAGGGATCGAGTGACTCAATATTGAACAGCTACTTCTCCGAACGAAACTATCTATACTCCGATGATTTGGTCAAGTAATGCGTATGTCACCAGCTTCGAAGGTTAGGTTAGGTGGCTGTCCCCGCTTAAGTAGGAACACACTTATATACCAGAATGTACGTCCATTGTGAAGAACCTTGGATTATGGATTTCCTCTCCTCATCAAGAAAGAAACTATTCGTGGCTGTGGTGGGAGACCCCTTCCTTTATTCCGCACTATGTATGTGAAGAACCATTTAGTCCTACCGACAAAGCTCCTTATTTTGTAAACATCGAGCTTGGCTAGATTACTGAAGTCTTAATGGAAATACTATATGGCCCTAGGGTTTGCCTTCTTAGCCTTCATAGGGCAGTGGAGGTCCAAAGCAGGTGTGTTACTGTTCCTTCTGCTTTCCTGTCTCTACAGAAATTATTGAAGGGGACAACCATTCTAGTGGCGTATTTCCCTATCAAAAACTGCGCCGTGAGCGGTCCTACTGTATTCTTTATATCTGTGGTCAAAAGGAAAAACAACATAAGTCGCCTTGTGTTGTTTGTGACTTATGTTTCTCCTTGTGGCCACAGATATATCCGTTCTCTTAAGATCAAGGTTAGACCAGATTTGTCTCGACGAAAGAAAGTCTTTTGGTTTCAGTATAAAGGCGAAATTTTATCAATTCTAAAGGAGCTGGCAGTTCTCCTCTATCTGAGTTACTCTACTTGTCCAGTGTCAGGGAAGCGACAGCCTGGTAGACCTAAGGTGGAATGTTTGGATCAGATCCTATTTTTCTCTTGAGCCCGTCTGAGGATTCCTCTTGGAGTCGAGATCGAGAAAGATGGCGAGTTAATCTTAGCCACCTAACCCCCGCGACCCTTGTGAAGGATAAGTGGGTTATTGAAGACGCTAATTCTAATATTCATTTACTCATATGCTTAGGTTAGGTAAAAGATTTGCATACATTTTTAGTACTGCATCTAAAGGAAAGAGGAAACATGGACGACTATACGCCTAGTCGCCTACCCGTTTATCCAAAAATGTCGGATGCAAAATATCTACAAAAAAGTACGAATTTATCTGAAACCGTTGCTATAGGTACGCATAGTCACAAAAGTATTTCTTAATTTTTCTAAAATTATAAAAACCTAGTTTTCCTTTACAGTTTCACTTGCGTGTCTTGTGTTGGTTTTGTGTGTCTCGTATGAATGTTTACGTCTCGTGAGGGGGTCAATTTGTAAATTGGACATGCAACATTGAAATACATATTCTTGAAAGTTTGATCAACGTTTCCGGTGAAATGGTGGAATTAGACAAAACATAATGCACATGGTTTCCAGTTTTGCTTACAGCTTCTGTTACAACAATTACATTTCTTTTGTCAAATCAGTTTCAAGGCCCAGAAAAGCGGTTACATCGATGAGCCCCTCCCAGTTTGGTAGATCAATCGAAGACGTATTGGATGGACCATTCCTACAGTCTTATCTGTATTTTCTCTATGTAGGGATCGAGTTGTAACCGGTAGATGCTGAGTGAACGGCACCAGCCTGAGCTAGCACGGTTAGCAATGACAAGGATGACTGCCGAGGAATAAGTTCGAGTGATGGTTATCTAACATCCTTGTATCGTTGGATGTCAAAGTCTGAGTGTTGCCTGAAAGCGTCGATACTTCGTTGGTAGCTTGAAAGCCCTTTGCGGATACTGCGAGGTAGTTGTAGTTGTGGTGGTGTTGTAAGTTTGCAGTTTGAATGTTCTTGTTGGTGACATGCCAAGAGAAATTGCTTGGAAACCATGATGTTGTGTTCTTTTATCGGGGAGCATTATGATTTCTGTATGTAGGTAGTCTACGCGCGTCAAAAGGTGGCACTCAATGATCATCCGCATAACTGTGTCAGACTTGTAGGTTCTTCCATCAGTGCGTGGTGTTTGATTGTGGTGTCCAGATGGAAGTAGCATTGTTAATGATGGAAAGACCGATAGCTTTGTAGGTGGAGAGAAGTGTCTCTTTGGATTTAAGCACGTTGTTTGGCGATCATCGAATCCAATCCGGAGGGATAACGCAGTAGAGGCAGACCACGCCTTAGGTGGCGAGAAGGGAACCTCAACCCACTTAAAGTAGGCAACTGGAGGCGTCTAGCTAAGAACCGGGCTAACTGGAGAGGCTTATTAGTTGAAACCCAAGTTCACCTCGAACTGTAGCGTCACCTTAGTAAATAAGTAAGCTGCTCGATCTTAAACGGCTTTTGGAGGCGTGTGTACAGAAAGGTGATGTCTTGTAGCTTTGGCTGTATGATCGTGGGTATGTGGTGGCCTGAAATGTCTATGTCCAGTTGCGTCTTCCCCTCTTTTGTCTAAGAGGTAAAGAGTTTTTTCGCTGATAGCTGTAGGTTGCGGTTACTTTCCTATACCGTGTTAAGACCGATAGCTTTGTAGGTGAAGAGAAGTCTCTCTTTGGATATAAGCACATTGTTTGGCGATCTTCGAATCTAACCCGGAGGGATAACGCAGTAGAGGAAGACCACGCCTAAGATGGCGAGAAGGACACCTCAACCAACTTAAATTAGGTAACTGGAACCGTCTAGCTAAGAACCGGGCTAACTACAGAGGCTTATTGGTTGAAACCCAGGTTCACCTCGAACTGTAGCGCCACCTTAGTAAGTAAGTAAGTTGCTCGATCTTAAACGGCTTTTGAAGGCGTGTGTAAAGAAAGTCACGAAAGTTGACGGCTAGTAGCTTTGGCTGTATGGTATATGGCATGGGTATATGGCGGCCTGCAATGTCAATGTCCAGTTGCGTCTTCATCTCTTTAGAAGGTAAAGAGTGTAGCTGAAGATTTTTCCGCTGATACCATGATTTCTTGTTTCTAAACTCGACATACGCCAGACAGGTAGTAAGCCAGACACTGTTTGTTGATATTCGAGAGCGATGACTCCAAAACATCTTGGAGCAAGGTGGCATGAACCACTGTACCAAATGCTTTCGACAAGTCTTAGGTAACGGCAACTGCTTCTCTAATAGTTCTGATAGCGTAATATTTCATACCCTATGTTCAAACTCAAAGAATAACCGATGTAATTGTGGTAGTTTCATCAAAATCTATCTAGTGGTCCTCGAAGCAGATATATACAGATTCAAAACATCCGAAAAAAAAACACGTATTCGAACTTATCTTGAAGTTCCGTGCATAAGAAATTCTGAGTAGAATTTATTTTTAATTTCAATATCAAGGGAATTTTTCACATCCTCTTCAGATATCTGAGTTTTTTTTCTGGGAACCCTCTTGGCATTGATAAGAACAAATGCAACAAACAAAAAAATTCTTTTTTTTTTTTGGGTACTCCGTCATGTTTTTGGTAACGTTTCTCATATCAACTTCGTTTTTAAAAAATGTCTGTTCGATAAGATAAACAATGGATGAATGATCCTTTGAAAGGAATTCTTTGTTAATCGTACATATGCGTATTTCATTGTACAGATCACTATGCTTAGTAGGGATAAGGCACATAGACAGTGTAAGAAGATTTTGAAAAATAGAGCACGGTTTGTTGAACCGCTTCCGATGGCAAGTTGTACTCTCAAGACTTTGTCCTTGACTGCCAAAAGATGGTGTTTTGGAAGAACTTTTTGATTGTTACTATCCTCAGTAAGGTTTTTGGCTGATCTAGACTGAGCCTATTGCCCATGCCATTGATATGTACTGTGAATTAAAAGTTTTATCGTACGAAGAAAGTGAGTTTTTAACCAAAAAATAACGCTGTGAAGGCATTCTTTTAAGTCTATAAAACCAAAGACATCCTTGGAGAGGATTTGCAATGTCGTTTTAGACGGAGCCACATGACCCACATCCTCCTCTTATCTTATAACAATTGATGAATCTATAATCTCTGGTCGAAGGGCATCCACTCCGCCTATGCATACAATTTAATCCGAATCATCAATCATTGTCTTGAAAAGTTGAAGTGATATGAGTATGTTGCATGGCAGTGGGCAGAATGGAAACTCAGAAGTCTCCAAATATCAACGGAGGAATAATTTACGGTGTTACTGGAACTTGTGTTATAGGTTGAGTTAGGTTAGAATGAAGTGGCTGCCAGCTATAGCCAGCACACTTAGACAAGGGATAGGTCCATTGTGATACATGGATCTGAAGAGATCTCCATACCTACTCGTTAAACCAATTGGAGCTTTTTATGAAGCGAAGAAGATTTCTGATATCCGTGTTTATCGGATCGCCTAAGTCGTTAAAGTTGAATTCCCCTAAATGGAGTCTTCTTTCTTAAGAAGGTGGGGAATAGTTTCTCCTCCTCTTCGTCCATGCAGCTTCTACAGAAATCTTGTTGCATGCTTGCCTATTAGACAGTGTCCCGTGATGACACCTATTATGGAACTGATATACGATCGGTTGCGAGAAATCAAATTCTTAGAGCGTTTCAGATCCAGCCGTGGCCAAATCCGCTTTGTCGCTAGACATGTTATACCATTTGTCCACCTAGAATTTGTTTTCTCAATAGCATCCAGCTTGAGTTTAAGTTTACATGTAGCGATTGGTATATCCAGGGTGTCTCTTTCTGTGAGCACGGGTACGGTTAGTCCATATCCTGCAAATTCATCAGCCTTGCAGTTCCCTGGAATATCTCTATGCCCCAGCACCCAACAAAGGTGAATTTTGAACTGCTCCGCCATCTCTATAACTTGTGTTATAAGGACTGATCGATTTCTTAGTCGTAGTCAGTCCCAGTACACACCAGAGTTTGAGTCTATTGTGAAAAACTAAATCTTGAAGAGCTTTGAAGGAGTAGTAAACAGATTTCGAGTTCACCAAGTGGCCACTTAGTGCTTTGAAAGCCCCTTGACTGTGCGTGAGTGCCTACATGGAAGGAAGTGTTGAAGCTGAAAAATGCAAGTAGTATTTCTAAGTGGTTTCAAGATTTTGTGGTTACAACCATGCATGCCGCTCCAAACGCTAGAATCTATTTTTGAGCCATTCATCTACCACACAATGATTTTAGAATTAAACAGTGGACAGTCAGTAACGCAAGCATTACAGCTTGGGATCTTGAACGCAAACCTGCTAAGCATCTCTAGTTCAGAAAAATCTAAGAGCAAGGCAATTCGATTCACGTAATTATAGGCCCCATGACCAGGTAATATCAACTATTTTTGATTGTGCATGCATGATTGTGCAATTTGACTCATTCTGTGAACGTATTTTAAGTAGTTAAGCCGAATCTAGTGTTGTCCGTTTGAAAATGGTGATTGTGCAATCGGCATGAGTAACTTTTAATCCATCCGTGAATAAGCCATCCATAGAACTATGGGACCGATTAGTTTAATTTGACTTTCTGAGACTGATTGCACTACATTTTGGCACTCTTTTACGAATTATAGCTCAAAAACACAGCTTTTGACATAAATACGTGTCTCGATTCGTTTGTAGACTTCATACCCTCCACCAGCTTATTAAACTAGTCTTGTGCTGAATGAAAATGTAAAGCCGGCTTTAAATTGAAGTAAATTCTTAATTATAAACTAATTTACGACCACATAGCATGTGCAATCTGTTTTACACCTGCAATCACACTGTTGAAATTCATGAAAGAAAGTAGCAACAGTCGGACATTGCAATAGCAACACGAAACAAGGCTATCAATGAAGTCTATGCACTCACCCCTGACGTGGGATATGCACTTAAATTGTATCTCCTTCTCCGGCCAACCTACATTCATCGCTTATTTAGACTAGGCATACAGGTTTTCTAACTCCAAGACCAATTACTTGCGAATAATAAATTAATTCCGGTCGACTATACGACTTGTTTCCTCATTTAAATGCACGTCTTTCGATTGAGGTTTTGCTGACAAATCTTTTATTTATTCCAACTTAGCTTGGCTGACTAATCTGGGTGTAAAATTGATAATGTAAATATTTACATTGGGTCAGATTTTGAACGTTGACTCATGCTTAACCATCATTTCAATGTCAAAATGGGAATACCTACCCCCAAACGTCGTGCCAGACGTTGTTAACTAAAATATTTCAATGAAAAAACACGTATCTGTATCCAAGTACGATGGTGGTTACTTAAGAGGCATGTGATGACTCAGAGATTCTCTGTTTTTTTGTTAATCTCAATTGAGAAGCGGCTTCAGTTAGTCTGAATCATTCTGTGGTTTTCTAAGGTTTGTTTAACAAAAGACTGTTTTTTCTACAAACAAAGTCTAATGGGATTAGTAGAAAATTACGCATATTTGCGTACGTGCTTATTATTTAAATAAGATTAACGTATCTATTTATGAACTTATATCTACACATTAACTACAACATTTGCTAGTTAGCTTAGAGTGGCTTAAGGTGAGGTGCACGAGTCGGTTGCCCAATCTCTAAGTTCAGAGCGACATTTGAGATTTTAGAAACGACATCTGTCTTGCGATGAGATTCAACAGTCCAAATTAAGCTTTGGTCACAATTACTAGGTTTTGTTGCAGTGATCCCGAAATTTCCATCTCTGATTTGTGCAGGGTTTTTCATTAAGCGCTCCTATCTTTAAATTTAAATAAAACAAAGTGTGTGTGAGATATCATCGAAATTTTTTATTCGTTTGAAAGACCTATCGATGCCATTATGTATGGAATATAACATCGTTCAAATGTCTGCCGCAGCTTCTCTGGGTGATGCGCATCCGAAATGTCCAATTTTACATGACTCTGGCGCATAAATCAGGCTGAATTTGACCGATGGCATGGATTATGTTGGCTTTGAGGACCGCTGTGGTTTGTGGCTTATTCGCATAGACCTGCGACTTCAGAAAACCCCACAAGAAAAAGTCTAACAGGGTCCAATCGTACGATCTCGGTGGCCAGTTCACATCGCCTCCACGTGAGATGACCACGCCCTCGAATCACTCGTGCAGAATTTCCAATGTGGCGTGAGCTGTGTAGCACGTAGCGCCGTCCTGTTGAAACCACATGTCGTTGGTGTCCATATCATCCAATTCAGACCAAAAGAAGTTGGTAATCATCAACCTATAGGCCTGGCCAACGTTGTTCTCAAAGAAATATGAACCGGTGACGCCGCCAGCCCAAAATCCACACCAAACAGTGACTTTTTCGGGATGCATTGGACGCTCTTGGATCTCATGTGGATTGGTATCGTCCCAAATTCGACAATTTTATTTGTTGACGTACCCATTCATCCAGAAATGGTCCTCATCGCTGAAGATGGTTTTTCGATGAAACGTTGCCCGAACAGAACACCCATTTTGATAAAACAATTTTATTATTTACACATGTTGTTGAAAGCCATATCCGTCCATGGTGATTTGGCAAAACAGACTGAATAAATGACATCCAATTTGACAGATGTAGCTTCAACAATATGGCCGCTATCGACTGTCAAAGTTCGGAAGTCCCTATTGAAAGACCCTTGGGATAAAGACTTCTTTTTTCAACATATCGACGTCCGCAAAATCCAAAACAATGACGAAAATATAGGTCTAGCTCTAGACTCTCGGATTATCGGACTATCTAATCGAGAGATGTTCCCAATCATAGGCCATGGGCTTATATACCAAACTGATGTGGAAGTACGCTCTTGTTAGCTCAGTACAAATCTAACAAGAGCTCTTACTTTAGATCACTGAAGAATTGTAAAATAACCTCGGTATTGTTCTTGTAAATGTGACCTTAACTGTGTCTGTGAAGTGTTTCAGCCAGTTTTCTAGCAAAGTCTGCACGAGTCTGTATGACTTCTTCTTAACTTTTTGCGCTGATAATTGAGTGAGAAATAGCCAGTGAAGAAGTTTTTCATCGCATCAAGTCCCTTTATAAAGGAATTTTCTCGAACTAAGACAGAAAGCTCCTATTCTGTAGAACCGACACTAGGCTCTGTAGAGTCTCCTTACCCACCAGACGAAGACCAGGAAACAACTGCAATCTGAATGTTTTAATCACAAGCAAGTTATATGCATCTAGGTCATGAAGGAATCTCAGTATCGTACCTGTGGATGAATGGTTGACTTAAACTAGAGAAATGTTTAGTTCCACATAAGTGGTCAATATTTAAACTCGAACGGAAGTTTACTTTAGTTCCAGTAACGAAAAATACCCCTACGTAACAATAGCTTCGTCTAAAGCCCCATTTACATTTCGATACGCCAATCGAGTCATCTTCTTGAATAAGCTTCGATTCAGAAAAATGCTCACAAACAGCTCATTCATGTCTGTGAACATTTTTTTCCACAATTTTTTTCTTATTGCGACACAAACGCCTATTACGCAGATTTTAATTTAGAATTTATAACAACGGTTTCTTCTTTTTTTTTTTTTGTAATAACTTGAACTTCACCGATAAACAGAAGAAGATATTCATGTTTACCCGAAGTAGGAACACTTGTAGGAATTCAATGTCATCATCAACATGTTTTTCCTTTTTTTTTTGTAATCTTATTACTTTTTTCACATATCTATAGGATGGTACGCATAAAAAGAAATGATGTCATTAGCAAAAGTCAGTTGGGTATGCTTTAGAATTCCATTCATGATAAGAATTATAAATAATAGAAATGGAAACAACATAAATTAAGTATCATTACTGGGTCGTACCTATTTGCTCATAAATTATGTTTACAATTCAAAACAAAGTTTAGAAGTTTACAATTATTACGGAGTTTATGGAAAATGTTTGACATAAAGGAAATGACGCCATTTTTTTCTGAAAGAGGGTTTTATGTAGCGTTCACATTTGTGTAGAAATGACAGTCATTTTGATTGATACTTTTTCCTCAATTGATTGCCACATTCTTCATAGTGGTCTACCAAAGATTTTGGCCACGTCTCCATTTTGAACAAATTCAAAATCTTCCCTGGAAACATAGACTACACAACACCCAAGCTAAATTTCAAATAAAAACTTCCTTGCTACCATTCCCTCCAGGTCAATGTGGGAGAATGTGTCATTTCTTCAGGACAATTCGATTCATTTTTACACCGACGGATCTAAAACCAATGAGGGTGTAGGTGGTGGTGTTTTCTCTGATAGGCTTAATCTCAGCTTCTCTTTCCGTCTTCCAAATCATTGTAGGGTGTTCCAGGCGGAAATATTGGCGATCAAAGAAGTCTTATCTTGGCTGAAGTAAAACGTGATATCTTCAATAGATATACGTATCTTTCTTTGGAATCAGTCTCTTCAAATTCATTAGTAGCTCTAGATTGCCGAGCATCTCTTATAGAGATGACGAAGCAGTTCAATATTCACCTTCTAGGCTGATGAACTCGCTAGATATGGAACAATCGTACCCGTGCTCACAGAAAGAGACACAGGTGGACAATTAGTATAACATGTCTAGCGACAAAGCGGATTTGGCCACGGCTGGATCTGAAACGCTCTAAGAATTTGATTTCTCTCAACCGATCGTATATCAGTTCCGTAATAGGTGTCATCACGGGACACTGTCTAATAGGCAAGCATGCAACAAGGCTTGGTGTCCATTCAAATGATTTCTGTAAAAGTTGCATGGACGAAGAAGACTCCATTTAGGGGAATTCTACTTTAACGACTTAGGCGATCTGATAAACACGGATATCAGAAACCTCCTTCGCTTCATAAACAGCTCCAATTGGTTTAACTAGTATGGAGATCTCTTCAGATCCATGTGGTATCACAATGGACCTATCACTGTTCTAAGTGTGCTGGCTATAGCTGGCTGCCTAATCTAACCTAACCTTGCCACATTCTCCGGTTTATGATTATGTTTTTAGGTCCTTGATACCTTCTTTGACAAAGGTGTTCGTTTGAGTTTGATGAGTAAACGCATAGTAGATGTCGAGATTCACAAGAGTTTGTAGCTTGTTTAACTCATAGAACGTTAGAATGGACCATAACTCAGCCTTTTCCAGATTTAACATAGCATTTGCATTTGGAATGCAGCGTAAGCTTTCCCGATTTTGCTGTTGAACATCTCGATTGATTTTGAAATGAGCAGGTCAGGCATTTTTGTCTTTGTTCAGACGTAAGGAATAGCTCTATACACAGACGGTTCCAACGATTCGGGGACGGGAATATACTGCTTACAACGCATGTCACAGTCTTTCCAGCAGAAATGCTGGCCATCTAGAGGGGAGTAGAGGTCCTCATGGAACACTACAGCCAAGGAAATTGCATAGACATCTACTCTGACAGCAGTAATGAAAGCCTTTAAAAATCCTGCATCAAAATCCCTATACTCATGCGGGAATGTGTCAATTGCTAACCCTCTTCGACAGTCAAAACAACGTGCACATCTAATGGATACCGGGAAAGGAGCAGAAACAATGGTGCGTACCACAATCGACACTATAGGAGGAATATCGACAGTCATGAAGACAGCAACCGATAACAGGACCAACCGTGCCCAGTGACAAGATCCTGTATCGCTAAACCAAATAAAAACCATGAATTGCAACAAAGCACAGCTGAGATAGATGGTGGAACTTCTTACAGGGGACGAAAATCTCAATAAGTACACACCACCATCACCGTGGCTTAGAGATAGTTAGTGCGTTGGACTGCCAAGCGAGAGACACAGGTTCGATTCTCAAAAACCACCAAAATTCAATTCGCGGCACCACCTCAACATGAATGGTTGTGAGAAGCTAGGCCTTGGCTCTCTATGAGCTGTCGTGCCAATCTTTAATCTGCAAAACCTGCGAGGAGGAGGAGAGGAAACTAGAACACTTTCTCTCTGTCACCGTTCAGTCACTGCAAGACTACGCCAACTATTACTGCAATCTATTTGGATACCAGACATCCTGTAGTTTGCCAAAAACACAAAAAGATTTTCCCAACCTCATACAGAAGCAATAGAAACTCCTAAGTTTGTCCCCCACCACCGAACCTCATGGTCAAAGAGCAAAAGAAGGTAGTCTTTACTTTGTATGTGCATTGGAGCAAGTTTATCGTTACCGCACGCACAACTTTCTGAGATTGTATCGCAAAACACCATCAGATATCTATGCTTAGGTAGAACATGATTTTTTTTAATGCATACGTAGTCCACTGTCCACTTTTCAAAAACCATTTTATCTTCCACTTCTCGAAACCAATACATCCCCCTTAACAAGAGCAAGTTGAAAAAAAAAAAAAATTACAAATTGTAACCGCCAACCGCACCATATAAGGTAAATCAACTTTAACAAATCAGTAACGAACTTTTGTTTATCTAGTAACAAAATCGATTTGTTGCTAGCTAATACCTTTAATTAAATTTGATAAACAATTATAGAATCACATTCACGTTCGTTATTGTGAACTGGAAAGGGTTGGTTCATTGGACCTGTGTTTGTTGATGTTTCGGAGAACATGGGCGTTGGTCAAGTGAATACACATACCGGGCGGCAGTGTATAATCATTTAAATGTTTATGGGTTAAGGTCTGGCGGAATAGGCAAAATATTTAGAACACCTAATGGGGGAATTGTGAACTCAGTTAAATGAAATTAATTAAAACTCCCCTGAGGGTGTGGTTAACGACGCACATTGGGGGTGAATTTAAATTTGAATTGGAATTTGAATGGGTGTTTAAGTTGTTTTAATTAATTTAACGTATTTTGTTGAAAGAGAATTATTGTCTCTGTCTGAAACAATGAAGCGTTTAGTCTTTGAAATAAGAGATTCTATTCTTAATCCCCTGCTCTACAACATAAGACCACATTTCACATTTTAAGTGGTGATGTTAATGGGTGAAGAGTATTCCATTTTCAATGCCGTGGCTCTAAAGTTCCATTAAAAAAAAAGCAAACGGAATGGAATACTCTTGTTACCACTGAAAGTACAAGCCACGTCTTCACTGAGATATTCGGGAAGTTTAAGTTTCTACGAAGCTCCAGAGTTGAAATTCCGCATCGTTTGTTGTCCTTTAGCTCCTGAATTGTTCTGTGCTTATTGCCATAGACAAGTGACATGACGCAACCCCACAAAAAAAGTCTAAAGGTATTAAGTTACACGATCTTAACGGCCAAAGAATATCACCGTTTTGTATAACTAAACGCGTTGAAAAAACTTATTTTTAAGGCCTATGTCAAGCAAACGAAGCTGAAATATCGTTAATCATCGTCCCATTCCTCCTTCCCATGACAGTAATTGCTTGGTCTTCATCGTTCTCAAAGAATCTGTCTCCGATAATGGCTTCAATCCAGAATCTGCACTAAAACAGTATATTTTTCGGTTGCAATGAATGCTGCCAAATCTTTTTTTGCAGTCCATTTATGCCAAGATGATTTTGAAGCCGAAATAAGGGTCAATCTCCACCTGCTTTAAAGCCCAGTTTGTAAAAATATGGCGCAAAAATTTTCGTTTGTCTTAAGCTTCTGTGTTAACTGGATCTTATACGAGTGGAGGACCAAGTCTTTGCGAAAAACTCGTCAAAGGTGTGTCCAAGCTCTTATACACGACGAGGAATTAACCACGCTTGGATTCGTAGACGAGGGTAGTATTCTCGTTTGACCAAGTGCTACAGGAATTGGTTCAACTTTGTCTATAACCTATAAGACTCAGATTTTTCAGATTTTACTTCACTAACTTCCAACAAGTGCTGACAGGTGGCACACTGAATGGCAAGTGAACATAACCAACTTGGAATGTGCTGATAGAAGCAGTTAGCTAAGAACTGGGTTACCTGGAGAGGTTTGTTGTGGTTAAGATCCAGGCTCACACCGAACTACAGAGCTGTCTTAGTATGTAAGTATCTGTATCCTTTGTTGCAATGTCGGAAAGACAACCAGTCAGCCGTATCGCAGGATGAGCTTAGTGGCGATGACGCACGCTTTGTTTCCGATATGTATCATTATTTGACACGGCACCATTGGTGAATCTGTCCGTCTCTGGTTGTGCAAATGTCCAGCCCTTGCTCAAAGAAGATTGAAAACTCTTGGGTGTTGTATCTTCACGGAGCCGGAGGACTTATGTAGATTTGACTTGAGATGTGTCCTGAAATTCATATCATTATCTGGGTGGTTCTAAGTTAGACTCAATTATTGGTTCACGTGAGCAGCGGCTAACTTTTCCTGTCGTCATGGTTCACGAAAAGCTGGGATACAAAGGAAATGACCTTAATCCAAAATGAACCCACTTTGTCAAATGTCTCTCTAACAATCCAAAGGATTTCCTCCTTCCTAGACCCTTCTATTGTAATCGGTCCATATACGTGGAAGTGACTCATTCCGTCCGCAAGTCAGAAATATTTTCAAACTACCAACGGCCATTTCGACCAGTGTCTGGAGAGAGAGAGAGAGGGAGAAGAGAAAAGTGGAATGACCACATTTAGAAGTGGCAGCATTCCCACTTCCAGCTCATTATACGGCCACCATAAGCGTAGAATGTACTCTTGTCCACATGTAGGTTGTTCAGCCACACAATCGCAAACGAGAAAATTCCTCATGTGGGTGGCTAGACAATCTGTCCAAATACATCATCATTTCGCAGAGTTCGCAACTAGCTAGCATCACTTTACTCTACTTACTGCCACTTGAACAGTGTATCTATGTATCTACTCGTGAAGCTAGTTAATTTATTTGTATTCTCAACGTTCCATCCGAGGTGGTCTTCTTTATTCATCGGAACTACATATGTATGTATGTAGGTATGTGGTACTCTTGGTCTTCCGTTCATTGTGCATCCATCATGATGAGATACTGCTGCCAAGTGGAGAGAGAGAGATTGCATTGCATTTGAATACATTTGCTTTGGAAACTGTTAATAAGGGAAAGTAGCGGGATGAAATAGAGTAAACGGCATGCAACTGTATTGTTGGCGTTGTATCTATCAGGCACGTTTGCATGTTGAGAGACAAAACAGTGAATTGGAAATTTGAAAAATTTCATTTAAATATCGAATGAATGGTGTGTACAATCTCTTTCGGAGTTAACAATTAAAGATTTGCATTTATAATTTGTGTGTGTGTGTGTGTGTGACGAGCAATGCTTTCTAAATGGATGTCAACTATTAACGGTTTATTTATTTTTTTCAAATTTGAATCGATTAATGCAAGAAAAACGGCATTCTGTTATGATGACGCAGAAATAAAATGTAGATCACTGGGTAGTGTGTGCTAGATGGGAGATTTGTTGGAGCCATCTTCTTTGTGCGCATGTGCAGCACATGTTTACTTGGTCTGATTGATGGAGTGGAACTGGAATGTGGAATTCAGAACGCAATCCTGCATTGATGGCAATCATATCTGGTTGAAGCATCTACAATGTCATTTTGAGATTCACTTACTTTACTGGCTTATTTAGGTGACACTACAGTTCAGGATGATCATCGACCTCAATCAGCAAGGCTAACCAGTTAGCCTGGACATTAGATAACAACATTGAGTTACGTACTTCAAGTTGGCTGGGGCCCGCTTTTACTGGTGCACGCCATTTACCTACTTTTGGTTTCGGTATTGGTACCTGGTTTCTACAGGACCACTCAAAGGTCCAATCCACTTTTGACTTTTGACAAATTCCATGTCGCTGTATGGCTTACATAGTTTGTTGTGGAATCTCCTCCTTCAAAGCGCGTTGTGGAGATCTGTTAATGAGTAAGTGAACAACCCTGTGTTGTATGCCATCGATGCCATCCCTGGCTACGGCTGTCAGGTGGGAGGGAGATATGATACTTGTTGAGTTTGGTTTTGGTTTGCTGTTGAGAAGGCTTCGTGCGCTACGATCAGGAATTAAAATAATTAAATCACAAAAGACTTTGTTTTATTTTGGAGATCATTACACCCGTCAATGCCAACTGAAGGGTGGGTAGAAGTGATTGAAACTGGTGAGTCTGCCAGAGACACAAGTAGGGCTGATGCCCCGTTTTGATACCACAACGCCAACTGAAGGACATCTTCATGTGCCATTCTTCAACGCCATACAGTAACACGCCACAGAGTCTCCTTAGTTTTCTCAGGATATGGGTTTGTTTACCTTCTCAGCCCAAAGAGATGGAGATTGGCAAGAGTTGTTTTTCGTTTGATTTCTGATGAGACGTCGTTGTCAGAAATGATCGCAGAGCCAAGATGGACAAAATCCCTTACCACTTCGATAGCTGTCCCTTCTAACCATCCAATTCGTCGCAAATACTTAGTTTTGCCCTAATTCACACTTGACCTACCCTCCGGTGATAGCTTCCTGAGTTCTACCAATAATCTCCTGATCATCGATGAACACAAGTAGTTGCATAGACTTTTACAGGGTTGTTGCTCCTCTGACGGTGTTGACATGTGAATTTCGTACACAATTCGTTCACGAGATATAGAAGTCACATGGCAGCGCTTTATCTCGTCAAAATCTTATCGTTACAGACCTTGATGGAGCAACAATCATTCTCCATTATCATCCTGCATAGATCTGGTAACGATACCAAAACTAGACTCTGTAAAGTTCTTCGATATATATTGTTATAGGCGAACGTAAAATCGATAAAAATATGGCGGATATCGATTTGAACTTTTTAGGTTTCCTCCAGAATTTGCCGGAGTATGAACTTTTCTGGACTTTCTCAACTTTGGACCGCACTGATAGGGTCCAATCACATTGATGACAAAAGGTTTCATGCTAATCTACCTACTTGTTGGACAATTAAACATTCGAAGCTTTTGATAAAATGAAGGATGCTACTGCTAACATCCAATGTCAGTCAAATCACTTAGGTCGTCGAAAAAAGGAGCTCCCAGTTGATGCAGTCTTCTTTTCAACAGGGCTGGGCAAGTATAATAAAGTGTGTGATTACCTCCTAGTCTTTTTCGTCTCTGTAGCTCCATAAGAAAAGAGGCCAAGCCTTTTAGCATGCAGAACTATAGGCCAGTGTCCTGGGAAGACACCTATTGTGGACTTGATTTACTGCCGTTTAAGCATTACCAATCCATAGGATCGTTTTTGATCTAGTTAAGGCCGGTAATGTACGTTTATTACATGGAACATTCATAACATTTCAGTAGGTCAGCAGTAGAGCTCAGCTGAATAATAAAATACAGCTTACAGCACATCGCAAGACCTATATTTTCATCCACGCGACAACATTCAAGGTCACTATCCACAGTCGTCATCATCATCATCATCATCATCATTGAAGCATGATACACTAGCATGACTTAGTGAAACCCAAAGAAGATAAAGATAAGCTCATTGGTTTCTTTACTTAGCCGTCTAATCGTTGTTTAATGTCTGCTAGAAGATCATCATTAAAACTATTTTTACAATAATAACGAGGACACCAACAATTCAATGACGACAACAACGTCAACGACCAACCGCACACCGTTAGTAGAATTTCACTAGCAATTCAGCGAAAATATCACACAAAATGATAAAAAAAAATAAAAATAAAAAATGTATCTTTGTATCTGCAATTAGAGAGTTTGCGCGAAATAATTACAAAAAACCAGTATCTGGCGTTTTACTATGAAGTTAAATACTTGCCGGTTGCTTGAACCTTGTCTGCTTCGTTCGGCTTTGACGCGAGGTGTAGGTTGATGGTTACGATGTGGGTATATGAATGTATCTGACCGTACCGGTGGATGTGTGGATTTAAAATAATTTTTTTTTTATTTTCTGATGATTTCTTCAAGCAAATAAACAACTTTTTTATTCAACTTTTATCGTTTAGTGTTTCATTTGTTTCTTTTAAGTGAAACACTTGAGGAAAAGTGGAAGAAGACTACTATTGATAGACAATCGAAATTGATTTTTCTTTAATCATTCCATCTAATGTCAATTGTTTAGGTTAAGCTACACACTAGCTTCAGTGTGCCTTCACACATAAATAAACCTAAGCATAGGCGTGCTCAAACCGTCAGATCGAGAGAATCTGTAAAATATGTACGTAGGAGTAATGCTTGACAATACTTTACTCACTTAGGTGGCGCTGTGACTCGGGGTGAACTTAAGCCTCTACCACAAGCCTAGTCAATAGCTATCTGTCTCCAGCAACGCATTTCAAATAAGTTGAGGTCTCCGTCTACTTTTGGGTGACATCTTTGGCAAGGTCTTCTTCTATTGCGGTGAAACAAATCGAAATCCTTCGGGCCGGAGCGATGGTGTCCTAGTCGCCGCTAGGCCGGTGTCGCTGTACAGCTTAAATCTTCTCTTCCAAAGTCCATCAAGGGAAACAAGAACGAATATCTTACGAAGAATTTTTCGCTCGAAGTGACCAGGGGTATGCTTCAGAGCCATAGGTATTTTGTAGAGTCTTCGTATTTCTTCGGGATAGAGCCTTCTAAGCCCAGAGAAACAGCGTTAATGCTGGTGATGGTTGGGCGCTGTAGAAAAAAAGGGTTTGGCATTGAGTGGTCTCAACTTGGCGATGTCCAGTATTGTAACTGTTACAACACATCGATTGTACTTATTTTGCCTTTAAGTGGTAGCAGAGAACATTTTCCCAAATAATACCAAGCATCGGTGAATCATAAGTAGTCAGCTTAATCCTATTATACGCTGCGTTCGGAGGAAACTAAGAGGAAATTGTTGTCAACACACAGACTTTATGCATTAAGGACGATCAGTGGCGAAAGATTTCATCCTCGCGGACAAGATGATATGGATCTACAACAGGAGAGCCTCAAGCCAAAAAGAGGCAAGCGTAATCAAAAGGATAATTGAAGAAGAGAAGTCAGCTTCAATGGGTGTGTGAAAAGCCAGGTGGGACAATATTATAAAAGACAGATGGACAAGTTGATTTCGACTATTGAGGTGTGGGCTGTGGGCATACCAGACAGCAACCTCTACCTACCGATCAAACATTACCACCTGTCTTGGTTAAAGGAACGAGAAGGAAAACAGTAGAACTTCGAGAATTCGGATCTTCAAAGATTCGCCTTAAATCATCTTTTCAATCGATTTCTATCAGAGTGACAGTGTCCTCGTGGATTATAGAGGCAACCAGAATGCTCCAGTACACTTCGACGAAAGGAGATCTAATGTGATACCATAAACTCAGAAGGATAGCCCAATCAAATGGTTAAACCAATTGGAGCTTCTGATGATGCGAATGAAGTTTTTTTAAATCTGTGTTTATCAAATAGCCTAGGTCTTTGTATTATAATTCTCCTAAGTGAAGTTTTCTTTTGCAGTGGAGGGCTAGGCATCTACAAATAAAGTAGGGGATAGTTTCCTCCGTCAACTTCTACAAAAATGGTGTAAATGTACGCCATACCAGGATGCTTTATTCGGAATTACTATCAAATTAAAATGAAAGCATAAATCACTTCCTTCGCCGATGCCCAAACTAAGAAAAAAGTAGTTTCCGCCCATCACTTCTTAAAACTATTTTGACCACGTTTTTAAGAGATGACTGGGGATATCTGCACGTTTTTATTTTGTAACTCAACTGAAAGTCATAATCCGCTTGAGATTTTGCAGTACACCACAACAATTACCTTGACGCCACCACTCTAGCATCAAATTCAACCCACAAAACAATAACTGACACACATTCCGAGTTGTCAAAATTATCTTTTATATAAAAATTAATATTTTTTTACTTAATATGTTTTTGTAAGACAGTGGTTGTTTTGTAGCTCTGGCGCCTCGGCACTGTTTTCACTTTGGCTTCCACCACCTGGGTATACAACTTTTAGTACTCGATGGCGATGACACCCACTGAGGCAGCTCTGCCAGCATCACTAAGTAAATTGAAAACAATTTAAATATGACTAGCGTTTTTTTTTTTTTTTTCTTATAACAACTGCTGCTGCTGTATGTAAGTACGAAGGTAAGAGTGTGGGATTTCTGGATTTCCAACAACCTACTCTCGGCTTTGTCGCTACGCTAGACCTCGCTAGTACAAAAAATTATTATTTATTTGTTTATAGCTGGTTTTTTTTTTGTATGTGCTATTTAATTTAATTGTACTTGATAGTGTCTGTGTGCGTGTCCAAATGAAATGAAATTATGTCACATAGCAATTTTAACAGTTGCTTTCAACGCATAGTACCCGTCATCAAGTACCTAAATGATGACAATAACATTCTTTTTAAGATTGTTTGCTGATCAACAATTTATCCGTTTGGAATCAGCAAAATTGTTTACCTATAGTGTTGACAACTATTTGTAATTCCGACAGTTTCTGTAGACAATTCCTGTAGCCATTAGTCATATTTGACATATTCGCCATGCTGTCAAGATACCATTTTATTGACAGAACTCACAACAAGAAGCTGCAATTTTACAGTGGTTATAGTCTACTTAGTTATGATGGCTGCCTTGAGAAATCTCTGAAGTTTCTAGTTTTTTTCTTTTACTCGGCTGTCCTCACCCGAGCAACTTTGTCGCACGATGTTTCTAGATATTCCACCCTGTTTGATGGTACCTAATTGTCTCTCTTTTCTTGCGAGTAGCCACTAGTCCTGCTTCTGTTTTTTTGTTCTGTCAGCTCTAGCCCAACTGATGCAAACCTTTGCCTCACTGTTTGAATACATTCGTTAGAGATGTCATCTACTCCTAAATGTTTCACCGCCACGACAATTGCGATATCATCTTCAAAGCCTATGACTTTTCCCTTATTTGTGACTCCAAGCTTCAGAACCCCACCATACATAATGTTCCATAGAATCAGACCTTACTTACTTACTTAAGATGGAGCTAACGTCCGAGGTGGACCTGGGCTTAACCAACCAGCGTCTTTATTCAGTTCAACTTTTTAGCTACATATGTAGCTGCCTCCAGTTTTGCATGCCATGTTGGTTGAAGTCCCCTTCCACCTGAGTCGTGGTCTTCCTTTACTGCGCCAACCCTCCGAGGGTAGATTCGAAGATTTTCCAGGCCGGACCATTGGTGTCCATCCGCTCTACATGACCCAGCCACCTTAGTCGTTTAACCTTTACTCTTCTAGCTAAGTCGATGTCGCTATACAGCCCCAACAGTTCTTCGTTGTATCTCTTCCGCCACTCACCGTTTATGCAGACGAAACCGAATCGGACCTAGCATCGATCATTGTGGAACTCTGCCAGATAGATATGGGTTACTCCATCTTCGGTGTCGAAGAGTAAAAGCCTGTTCTCAAAGTAGTTTAACACCATTATTGACTTAAGGGAATGTACATACGTACATATGAGTGTAGGCTCCAGCTGGACCTGACAAATAGTTTTTATAACGAAACAGTTTGACAGTTGTTAGCTGTTTTATAAAATATGACAAACCCTTTTCAAATCACCCGTACTATGTCGAACCAGGAAATTGTACTGAAATCCCATGATTAATATCAACAAATTTCCCCCGCCTATCTTTAGATAAGATAAAACTATACCCTACAAAAAATTACTTAAGAATTTTTTCTAAAATTAGATAAGAAAAACGGCTTTGAGTGAGCCTACGTAAATGAAATTCCACAAATTAATCATGTGTATTGAGACATGTTTCGTTTGAAATGTCTTGGATTCTGGCCCAGCCAAGCCAGCTTCCCCAAAAGCATTACCACCATGCCAGCCGGTTTCTGATTTTGTTTTTTTTTTTTTCATGAACCTTAACCAGAAAGGGAAAACGGCTTTTTTCTCAATAAACATAAAAAAAAATAAAATTATTAATCGACTATGCTGCCAAATACATAGAAAATCAGTTCAAAAAGTTGATAAACTGACATTCCACACCATTTTAGTCACATGCGTATATCCATACATAACCATATGTGTGCGTGTGTGTGTATGCTGCTGATTCTCCATAATCGGTAGTGACTCATTTACACACAGTTATCCAAAAGATTGCAATTGTGTTTGTGCGTCAGTGCAAAAATAATACCTAAATTCCCCCCTTTCTTCGTGTATAGAAAAGAAAATCAACTTCAAGCTCCAGCTCAACGAACGAAAGGCAACGGCTGACGACTTAAATAACAACAACAATGGCAGTGGCAGACGACAACGAACGAATAAAACCGATAAAGAAATGTAAAACAAAAACAAAATCACCAGGGTTTTCTATATAGCTATACTACTCACACTAATGCGACTAGCAGTTACACATTCAATCCCAAAGGGGAAACGATTTTACGAAGGCAAATGTGCATCCATTCCCATATATGGTAAAATGTCAGAAATTGTAGAAAATTTTTTGATAAGAGGGGATACCTTTATAAACATCGGCAGCGACCAGTTTTGATATCATAACAGTTCGCGTTCTTGTGCTGTGTGGAACGTCACGTTTTCTCAAGTCAAACAAAGCCTATTCCTTAACTTAGGATTAACCAATTTTAATATTTATTTAATTTAAACAAAAACACAAACCAAATGTAAGTACCTATCAAGTGTTTGTCAAAAGAAAGATTTTTTTTTAAATTTAACGGTAAACGAGAAAAAAAAATCCAAACGTCTTATAAAGGAATAATTCAAAGTGAAATCGATAAAGGATAAAGTTAAAGAAAGAAAAAAAAAAAACAAAAAATGGATAAATATTTGGACATTTACTGTCAAAAAGTGAATACATGTGTCAAAGTGATTCATCCATGAATAGTGACATATCTGGTTAGCAACTGCAGCCTTAAAGCCGCCTTCGCCCTACTTGAGATAAAGTACTCGTTCTAATTGCTACAAGAAGCCGGCTAATTTTTTGTTATCGAGGAATACTATTTAATTTAATTATGTAATAGAATGACGTGTGTCAAAAGTTCGAATATGTGACATACACTAACAAAAAAACAGGTGGCCGTGACAGTAAAAGTGTCAAATTGTAGTCACACGCGCCTGAATCAGATGAGAAATTAACATCCCTGCCCTTGTGTGAATTCATTAGTAGGTACCTAAACCTACATCAAGGTCAAAGTAGGTGTCTGTGGATATAATTTTGAGCCGAAAGGATCAGAAGTTCAAATGCTTTCACAAGTGGAGACAAAAGTTCAAATTAAAAATTTATATTGACAGTTGGGAGTTATATTTAGAATGTTTTTTGAGGAACTCACTTTAACTTGGTGAAGATTTACGAGGTTGATGCACCTTGGAATGGTTTCACTCAACTTTGAACTCAAAATTTAATTTGGTTTATGCCGGTGTGTACCTATAATACATTTTTCCAAATTGAACTTGACGGATCCAATTGGAACTGATAGTTTAGCCGGATCTCGACTTAAAACTTGTTGCCGATCTGCTAATGTAAACGTGTGACAAAACTGGTAATCCTCTATAAAGCTTTCGTTAGAAATTTTACGTTTTAACCAACCAAGAATGTCTTCCAAATACCATGCCTTGTTTAGACCAAAGTGTGCACTAATTGTCAATCTTTTTTCAAGGTAAACACTCAGTTGTCAAAACCGAGACTAACTGAGCAAAACTGTGGCAACAATTAACTGTCAACACGCAGTATTCGGTATATTATTTGATTTTAGCTATGAAGAAAGGCTTCCACACCTATTTTGTCAGCACAAAAGACACCATAATCTATCGTCAAAGCATTCTGAAACTATGTGACAGTACAGTTCATTAATTTGAAGCTGAGATATGCTTTTTCGGACAACCTTGTCAAATCAGCAACGAAAAAGTTTGCAAAGTAAAATTTCCAAGGCCTCGGCTTTTGTAGACTTTCTGTGAAAGTTTGCTTTTACTTTCAGAGTCGTCTAAGTGATGTGTCATTTCTTACTGATCATTCATCATCACTTTGTCAGAGCAACGTCATTTGAATACAATTGATGTCAACACTCTCTACATGCCCTTACTTAACATCCCTGTTTAAAGTCTAACGACCTCTTTTTAGTTGTTTATACGAGGTCAATACACTTTAATTGTGCATTTTGGCATAACATAACGCAAATTTAATCACTTTTTCCCGGTTCACATTGGTTTCCCCCTTGTTCTTCTTTCTAATTTCCAATGCTACCCACTTTATATGCAGCCAAAGTAAGAAAGAAATCACAGTTGGCATTTCATTAAACACTCATCTTCTCTCCAACTTTCCACTTGAGAAGAGAAAATTCAAGTCAACGTGGAATCTTTTATTAGAAAGTTGGTACTTCTAGTAAATGCCCATCTTAAGCCGGCAAGTGGGTACATACCAACATTACATTTCGAAATATTCTCCAATTGGAGTGACAAAGACGGAAACGGCACGTGAACTTGACTTATTTTTTTTTTTAATTTCTTTGGTTGTTTCCAAGTTCGGCTTTTGGGTGTAGTGCTAGTGCTACGTGGTCGTTGTCATTCAGGGGAAATGCGAACAGCAGAAAACATTACCATATATGGTCAGAGAAACGCTCGATTCACGGTTTTCAACTTGTTCCCCTACCATTGTCGACCGGGTGCTAAACAACGCACACCAGTGTAAAGTTATCGGCTTTTTTTTTTCAAGCTGGGTGTGGTTGTGTATGTGTTCCGCTGTGCGCAATGACGGAGGGGAAATAGCTACAGCCCTGAAGATGGTAGTAGTGTTGATCGATGACTAAACCCGGTAGGGGTATAGATATATAAGAAAAAAAAAACCTCTTAAGGTGGGGAAATAACAGTTGAATGGAGGATTTTTGAATTTAACCGTGGCGTCACTCGTCATTGAACTGCCGAAGCGAAGCGAAGTGTTAGCGTCGTGTTCTAGTGTTCGATCTCTTGTGTGGAAAAAAAAAAATCAAATCTACTTTGCTGCTCTCCTTCTGCAATAGTTTTTGTAAAGCTAAAAATCCTTAAGTTTTGAGTTTAAAGTCAAAAACAAAAAAAATTAAAATTTTCAAGAATTTCGATAGAAATTTTGTGTGGTATTTCTTAAAAAACAAATAAAAGGTAAATGGTGGTGAATATACACATAGTTTTTGATTTTTTTTTTTTACCGGCTTGGTGAGGTGGATTTCTGGTTGAAACCAACCACTTTTTTTTTTTTCTTTTCCAACTGCCAAGGGCGTTGCCCTGTTGGCTTTTTCGGTTTCTTCTATTTCTTTCCATATAACATGTGATTCAAATGAATATTTTTTTTTTTCGTATGGAAAAGGATTTTTCACGATTTACTACCGTTTTTTTTTCCTTCTTTCGTCGAGTTATAAACTTAGAATTTAGTGTTTTAATTTAGAAATTGATTTTTTATTTTAGAAATCAACATGTGCGACGAAGAAGTAGCTGCATTGGTTGTCGATAATGGATCCGGTATGTGCAAAGCCGGTTTCGCTGGAGATGATGCTCCACGAGCTGTCTTCCCATCAATTGTTGGTCGTCCAAGGCATCAAGGTGTCATGGTTGGCATGGGACAAAAGGACTCATATGTCGGTGATGAAGCTCAGAGCAAGAGAGGTAAGCATTAACATTCCTTTTTTCATCCGTTTATATTGCAAAATCAAGTGTGCCTACAAATTTTATGAAAATCTGATATGATTTGCTCAAAATAAGGGAGTGTCCTTTCACATGTTTGTGTCTACAATCAGTCTTTATCTAATTGGAAATTGAAAACGAAAAGATGACTAAAGACTATAATTCCCGTCGTTTGAGTGAAATTCTTACGAATTTAGTTTCTGGAACATGTGATAAAGTGGAGCCGTGCAATGCATGTACGCCCAGTTAAAACTTTCCTGACGGTTTAAAGTGTTTTAAAATTTAAATTTTGAATCTGGCAACGCTACATACAAATATTTCAACTTCCGCCAATTAGTCGCTGCACTAATCGTCTTACATATAGGTGATAGCGGCGATTCTATGGCTCTTCATCGTAACAATTTCTTAGTTTGGGCATTAATTTGCGCCCACGCGTAGCCAAATTTAGCTTGCATTAAGCAAGTCTGGTATTCTCAAGGTCGATGCAAGGCTGTTATTCAAAACATGGAAATTTGTGTATCAGAGAAACTCAGGCTGCGCTTTTCAATATGCCAACCTCGAGAAGAATACAATTTTATACATATTTCTAAACACGGAAATAAAAGTCGTTTGGTGAGAAAATTATTATTAACTTCCGGGAGGACCCCTAAAATAGAAAGATTTAGATTTAGAAATCGGCCTCGAAACTGAATTGTGACTTGTAACCGGAAACACCCTTTACGGGGAAAAATTTGATAGTTGTCACCAGCCCATCCTGAATGGACCGCCAAAGGTTCTCATTTAACGCTTATTCACTTTCAATCAAATTCTATAATATGATGAAGCAAAATGTGCATTTGTACGCCAATTGAACTTGGTCCATTACATTTGTTTTTGTAAAACTCTTAAAATTATGCCTCAATATGTAAAAAATCACATTTCTTATCATATTCCCTTTTTAATTTACAGGTATCCTCACCCTAAAATACCCAATTGAACACGGTATCGTCACAAACTGGGATGATATGGAAAAGATCTGGCATCACACCTTCTACAATGAGCTCCGTGTTGCTCCCGAGGAACACCCCGTGCTCTTGACTGAGGCCCCATTGAATCCAAAGGCCAACAGGGAGAAAATGACACAAATCATGTTCGAGACATTCAACACCCCAGCTATGTATGTTGCCATTCAAGCTGTACTCTCATTGTACGCCTCTGGTCGTACCACCGGTATTGTGTTAGATTCTGGTGATGGTGTTTCTCACACTGTACCAATCTATGAAGGTTATGCCCTGCCACATGCTATCCTCCGTTTGGATTTGGCTGGTCGTGATTTAACAGACTACTTGATGAAAATCTTGACTGAACGTGGTTACTCATTCACCACCACTGCCGAACGTGAAATTGTTCGTGACATCAAGGAGAAACTGTGCTATGTTGCTCTGGACTTTGAGCAAGAAATGGCAACAGCTGCATCATCTAGCTCCTTGGAGAAGAGCTATGAACTGCCCGATGGTCAAGTGATTACCATTGGTAATGAACGTTTCCGTTGTCCCGAGGCTCTGTTCCAACCCTCATTCTTGGGTATGGAAGCATGTGGCATCCATGAGACCACCTACAATTCCATCATGAAGTGCGATGTCGATATCCGTAAGGATTTGTATGCCAACACAGTATTGTCCGGTGGTACCACCATGTATCCAGGTATTGCTGATCGTATGCAAAAGGAGATCACCGCCTTGGCTCCATCTACCATGAAAATTAAGATCATTGCCCCACCAGAGAGGAAATACTCCGTATGGATCGGTGGATCCATCTTGGCATCACTGTCCACTTTCCAACAGATGTGGATCTCGAAACAAGAATACGACGAGTCTGGTCCATCAATTGTCCACAGGAAATGCTTCTAAACATAGCTCTTGCAAAACTGTATTATGTATTGCTAATTATTATTTTTTAATTATTATTATTATTATATAATTATATATGACCTAAATGCGAGAGAGAGACGGCCACAACAACATCCGTACTGTACCCTCTCTTTGAACAACAACAACAACAGCAAGCAACAACAAGAACAACAATTACTGAGCCTACTTGCGCCAAATTTATATAAAAAAAAAAACAAAAAAAAAAATATGAAGAGAAATTTTGCATAAAGAAAAAAACTGAAAAATAAGAATTACTTCTTTTTTTTTACAAGAAAAACAAACGCATTTCCTTTTTAATTTTAAATCACACCACACACCATGCGCGACATGCAAACAACACACAAATACATTCTTTTTCATTATTTATAGTCTTATTATATAATTATTTACATTAATATGGAGATGATTTGCATTCCTTTTTATGTACAATTGTTTTTCATTTCTTTTTTCCCCTAAAAAAAAAATACTTAAAAACAAAATGAAAAGACTTACGCGTTTAGAATGAAAACAAAAAAGACATTTTTGATGAAAAGAAAAAACAAAAAAGCAAAAAATTGTAATAAAAAAAACAGAAAAGAAAACAAGCTGAGATTTTTTTTTTATTTTACTAACTCATTGTGCTAACATTCCAAAACTCGAAACAAAGAACAAAGGTCTAGTGTGAGATGCTGGGGAAGACACATTTTGAAACAGTTATCCATTCTTGATTCAAATTGAACCATCATTTCACTTGGTTGTTTTCTTTTCTTGTTTCTCTTTTTTTTTTGTTTGTTTGTGTTGTTGCCATTACTCTTCCTAAATCTAAAACTGTAGGAAAGCATAGTTGATAAACTTGAGAAAAAAAAATGAAAAAGAAAGGAAATGTTAAAATGTTCTACATCTTGAAGTAGAAAGCGAACTGTATGTATCCAGTGGAAAAAGAAAAGTTGAAAACTATACAGAATAGAGTGTAGAACACTTTGAGAACCGTTCGCTTTTTGTTTCCACAAATTTTTTTACCACTAAAAAAGAGAAATTGATGAAAAATACAAAAAATATGTAAAACGAATTATATCGGTGGTTTTATTTAAATTCTGCAAGTCTTTGCCGTTAGAGGTTATTGCTTTGAGACCGTTTCATTCAGTCAGTGTGAGGTCAATGGATTGTTTTCATGGTCTAAAGAGGGACCGATTTGCATTATAGGAGGATGGATGGATGGATGCCACTTCTGATGATATTTTCTCTTATTAAAAGGTCTCTGGTTCAGGGTCTCTTGTGAACTTGAAGGACGTTGGTGGATACTTCAAAAAGTAAGTGTTCGTGAACAGAATTTTACAATCAGCACAGATTACAGTTTCAGCAGATGAAATTTGGCTGTCGCATGGAAGTCTACCGAGATAAACCCTTGACGCTCTAGCGCTATCATCAGCAATAGCTCGGTAACATGTAAGATTACCTAGATTTGTCCTCATTCATCTCAACTCCAACTCTTAGAGCCTGACGTTCAATTGCTATGAAAGCTCCTACAAATGGTTCAATGGGATTGTGCAATGTTGTCCTCACCCATTATCCAGAAATTGGACCGATTTGATGAAGATAATGGCGTCAGTATCAACACGATGTTGATCTTTCGAGGAAAGGAATATAATGCAGCAGCAGGACTAACATAGACAAAATGTCTTCTACTTTACTTCCGCATTTATTTGTTATTAGATAGCATTGATAGTTGCTGCTATGCCATGTATTCAATGTGTTATAAGATGTCCCATGCCTTTCTCCATCTCAAATCTATTGTGTGGAGCATTTCTCATTGATTTATTAAAAGAAACGAATAGTTGAAGGAGAGAATAAATAAAGTGCGTTTAATTCAAGAAAATTATCTTAACATAAGGAATGTACAAGTCCAAAATGATCGCGACCACCATCAATCGTTTTTAATTTATCGTCGAGCGGGGAAATAATGTTAAAGGCAATTGTCTCCTTTATCTAAAATAGAAAAAAAATATATGTATTCACTTTATATAATTTGAATTCAAGATTACGTGCACCATACCGCCATTGTAAGATCATAATTTGTATTAGAGTTCTCAATGGATACGTTAATGTGTTGATTGAGCGTTCTGGCCCAATCTCTCAACGATTGTATGTTTTCTAGGTCATAACGAAAGTATTGAGAATAGCCAGCTTTCTTGAATTCATCGTTTGACCTAGAAATAATGTTGGTGACAAGAATTGCAATCAACTGAAGAATGAAATGAGCCTTTACAGAGGTTTCTTTTGCTTTTAGCATTTCATTAATATCAACATCAACGAGAAGCTCATTGATCAGAGAGAACTGTAAAGTGAAAAGGATTAAGTTTTTCTACTTTGGATTGAGTAGTATTCTCCTACCGGGTGGAAGCAATACATTGTGATTTCCTTATTAACCGTCTCCAAGAGCATTGCCCAAACTAGGCACAAAGCAAGAGCATTGCCCATATCACTGGAAAAACAAATGTTTTTACAAAGGAACAGAAGATTCGTTGTGGATTTCAGGTTCTCATGCAAACGTTTCGCTGCTACATGTAGCTGCAAATTATAAATCTTGTTAGATTTATTCATAGAAATAAGAATAACACTTACATTAACTGGATCCAGAGTGTTTGTATATCGAAAAGTTTTATGAAGTAGCTCAGTGCGGCTTTCGAAATCTTGGAAATTACTTGACATCAAGTAAGTTATGCTACTGGCGACGAACAGTGCTGTTAACTTGTCATAGGTCAGGTCTTCATCTAGAAGTTTTTCAAGGCCTTTGCAAATCTATAAACTAGAAATTTGAAACTTGATAATCACAAAGGAGCATACAAGATTACACACATTCTGTATATCCTTTGATGAAACTTCTTTCGGTGGAGGGTCCGATAGATTTAAGTTGTACATTCCTACCAATGGCGAAATTTCAAGGTAATTTAGTAAATCTGAAAATTTGAGTTTTGATTCCTCCATCAGTTCTAAACCTTCGTCGATATTTGGTTTCACCCCGTTCATTATTTATGCTTATTTTTACTTTAAACTTTTAAATTTTTTCTGCGAAGCAAAATATTTGTACTGGTTGCGAGGCCAAACAAATTTGACAGTTGCAAATCGAATGGACTAGTTCAGCGAAAATTTAGTATGAACTAGGTCATCGTCATGCTGAAGTTACAGAATATCGATTCAAAAAACGACACGATAGAGAAAAATTATTACATTTACGACAAAATGGGAACCAGGATGAATATCTGCAGAAAAGAAAAAAACCTTGTGTTGGAGGAAAAAATTATGCTGCATTGACGCCTGGCAGGCTTGCTTCCTTTAACTAATATTATTTCCGTTGCTACTTGTTAGTAACGTACTTCGCGTTAGCTTGAAGGTCAATTACAAAAGAATGATACTACTTTGATGGAGTCATCAGGGTTCTCCCTTATAAGCCCGTCAAGGAAGAATCTGAATCCTTTCTATTCACGTTTCTTTTTAGTCGGTTTAGGAAACACGACGCTAGAGACACTCAAAAACAACTGGTTCATTGTACTTCCAGTGAATCAATTGGCAATTTTAGTGGAATTTTGTCGTCTTTGGTGGAGAGTCGTGTCGGCACTTTCATGATGAGAAGATTACAGTACCAGAACTCACTACATCAGCACCAAAGATCTGCCACCTTATAGGGGAAAATGCAGGATACACAAGTGTCGCAGGCTTCAGTATCACTTGAGATGCCTGGTAAAATTGAAGTGACTAGTGAAAATATCAATAAGTTTGCCGAAATCTTTACAACGAAGTGCCGCTGATTTCTTACAGATGTTCGGGAGCATCCTTTCTTCCTCATGCATGTCACGGAGAGTTTTGCCACGCACAATTGTGTTAATAGAAGCCCTAACCGAGAATGCAACGAGATTCAAATGGGTTAGAGTTCTGAAAAGTTTTCCTTCGAGCTTTGTCTATCTTATCAGGGAGTCAATGAGTTCAATCTCATGAATAAATTCAGAGAGTTACCTTGAAGTGGTCAAAGGGTTAAGCAGAGCTTTAAATGCAGCCTGGCTGTCGCTACAGGAGATATATGCACGATCATCTAATGACTAATAATGCCTGATATTGTCGTCTTCCACGAAAACACAAGCACCAGACACTTTACTAGTTTTAGAGATTAGAACCACTTAAAGCTTCTCCCTTTTTTAGGTTCTTAGTCCCAATGGAGGTACAATGTTGGTATTATACATCGAAAGGTTCCTTTTTTACGAGACCGTTCTGTTGCTTTCAAACACATGCTTTCGGAGAGTAGTTTTTTCGTAGAACTATGAAGAGTCTGGTAACCAAGCCGTTTCGATTAAGTTCTAATAATTAATTTAAGCATGCATGTTTGTTCTCAAACAAATATAAATTTAAAATCATGACTGCACACTTGTCATTTACTCGTAGACTATGCAAATAATTCCCTAGGTAAGGGAACGATTAATAAAATCATAAGAATCAATTGCATTTTAAGTATTATACACACTCCAAGTTCAGTCGTATACCGCTGCTTAAATGAAAATAAAATATCAGTCGTAATTGTGTTATCGGCAAGTAAAGTGTACGCTATAAGACTTAGTCAAAACCTAAAAAAATAGTATTGCACATTTCATAGATCAAAACAAAAGTTGAAAGCTTAACAGTGAATTTATATACTAAAAATAATTTATTGGTCAATAGTGAAGGTTCGTTAAGTTCTTAATTCAAAATTTTAAGTTATTTCTTCTTAAAATTGTGGTTGAAAAAGGAAATAGAAGACAAAAACCATCGTTTTGTAGAAGGACATTCCTTACTTATGTGATTCTTGCAAGTAAAAACCCATTTTGGTACGCCCTAGTGGAGATGTTGGGACATTTCAATCAATTGCTTCTTCAAAAACAAATTATTTACTTAAAGAAACGTGAAGAAGAAATGACTTAACTCACCGGCGGCGTGGCGGCGGCGCTTTCTAATTTATCAAATACGTAAATGATTGTTGTTGAATAATAATTTAGAAAAAGTGTTTTCGAATGGAATTATTGTTGTTGGTACGTGCACGTGTGACAATAATTCGTTAAAATGGTGATAAGGGTACCAAAACTTTATCTTCAAGTTTACTTACGTAGTGATTTAAGGTTGCCCTGCAGTCTGGGATGGACCATGGGCCAAATCGTCTCTTCCGTGATCGTATAACTCGTCACGTAAAAAACGATCGTTATTACGTCGCAATAATCGTTTATACGTAATAATCCTCATTTTTACGTGACGAGTTATACGATCACGGAAGAGACGATTTGGCCCCTGGGTCTTAACCAACAAATTTCTCCAGCCTAACTAGTTTAGCTAAAGATTGAGACTGGAGACGCTTGTTGGTTGGAATCAGGGGTGGAATTACGGCATCAGTGATCGAGTAACTCGCCACGTAAAAATGAGCATTATTACGTATAAAGGATCATTCCGACGTAATAATGCTCATTTTTACGTGACGAGTTACGCGATCACTGATGCCATAATTCGACCCCTGGTCTAGGTCCATCAGGTAAAGCGCTACCTCACGTAAATGAGTAACTCAACCAAATACAGTTCAGGAAATTGAATGTCGATCTTGTCTAAAGGGAGACGAATCAGCGGAGCACAAATTGTGTGAGTGCGTGGCTCTTTGCTGGATCAGGAGTCGCTCCTGATATCTGAGGACATACATAATGTTATGTTATGTTACGTGTGTTCGCGAGGGTTGTTTACAGCCCTTGGCACTGCGGTTTCTCCACAGAATGCTATGTTTCACTCCAAAGGATGTCGGGAAGTTAAAGAACTTCTTTGGGTGGATGGCAGCAAGCTGTTCCTTTGGGGCAACTTCGCCGCCAAGTATTTTCTTTCTGAGGGCTGGACATTTCTGTTAGGACATGTAGTGTAGAGAGGTCCTTTCATTCTCAAGGCAGAGTCAATCGCTTGAAACTATTGCAAAGCTCATGCGGCAGTATTTGCTGAAAATTCCAATTAGGACTTTAAGGTTGTTCCTATCGAGACTCACAATGAAACAAGATTTACGGGAATAGCAGCTTTGAGCATGCTTATCCTAGTGTGTTAAGGCAGGCTAATGGATTCTTATATGCAAAAACATTTTGCATGTCTTACCCAAAGTGATTTGCTTACACCGCAGAAGGGTTCGAGTCAAACGCGCTATCTTTTGCCAGTCCAACTCACTCACTTTTTTATTGCCTGTGAATCGATTCCGAGCAGGAATCCAGTGAAGGATGACCATGTTGGTCCTAGCTAGGTCAGAGATCACCTTATTGGCTTGGATTTTATGACAGGCGAGTCAAGCTCGCTTTTAAGGCAGTAAAGCTGAGAAAATGAAGATAGTTTTCTCGAAGATATAGGAAGCTTGATGAAGTCTCACAGGACATAAGAAACGCGACGACTGGAGACATCCTCAACTTGAATAGGAAGATTAAGGATCTCCTATAGGCTCCTGGCACGATAGATCTTTTAGGTTGCAGTGCCTCATGAGTCAGGCGCAATTTTACAAAAAAACAAATGCAAACTTCTAGACTTCGATTAAGTATGTACAGGGCTATACGAGTTGCACAGTTGCTCGGGATATGCACTGTCGCTGCAGCACAGCGAAACTTGTTCGAGGCCCTGCAAATGCTAATTTGAATTTTGAAGGTCGCCGGGTCAACAATATTGTAAGTTTACAGTCGTGTTCAATAACCATGTGATATATTGTCACAGTCTTGCATTTTTTAAGTTGAATATTCTATGTAATGGTTTCAATTACTATACAAGTCATTATATGGGGTTTTGACAAAGTCATATCATGCAAGTTCTAAGTAAATAACTTCCACAAACGGGGAGACAACCATTATGCCTTATGTAAAATGAATTTCTTGACAGTAGGTAGTCTATTTGATTTAGCAATTAGATATGCTAATCCCGAAATGTTATTCATCAAACAAAAGTACAATGAACTCCTTTTAAATAAACCGGGACTTCTGGCAATGTCAAGGGTGTATTTTAAACGTATAAAATTTACATAATTAATTTATTACAAAACACTGAACTTTTATTTTCATTGTAGTCAGAAAAAAAAGAACAAGTTAACGTCAATGGAACCGATGGAAATGACAAAAATTTCAATACCGGAACTTTTTAAAAATCAGGATATATTCATAACCGGTGGTACAGGATTTCTAGGAAAGGCTCTAATCGAAAAACTTCTACGATCATGCTCCGATTTGAATCGAATTTTTGTATTGATCCGTGCAAAGAGGGGAAAAGCAGGAAAGGAACGTTTAGAAGAAATTCTTAACTCGGAATTATTTGACAAAGTACGATCAAAGGACGCATTATTACTGAATAAAGTCATTCCGATTGATGGAGATGTAATGCTGGACGGTTTGGGAATAAGTGTTGAAAATCGTCAGCTATTACAGGATGTATCATTAGTTTTTCATTCTGCAGCTAGTGTTAAGTGAGTTTTGTATAATTTGGACTTTTATTCGAACAAATTGAAGCTGTTTCTTTGTTTTCAGATTTGATGATCCACTGAAGGAAGCAATTTTAATGAATTCCAAAAGTGCTTTGGAGACATTTAAACTGGCTGAGAGTTTTACTAAAATTAAGGCTTTTATGCATATTTCAACAACTTATTCGAATCCAGATAAACATGTTGTGGAAGAAGAGGTTTGTTGTTAGTTTTAAAGGCTTGACAGAAAGCTAGTTATAAGTATATGGGCTGAAGAATTTTGTATGGAAGAGTGAATCACTTACTTACCCATGGGGGTCTGGTGGGTACCAGAACACAGAGGCATTGAAGGCAACGAAATTGCAGATCAACTTGCCAGGAAAGGCTCTTCAGAAGGGTACATAGGTGCCGAACCGTTCTGCGGCATCCCTGCCTCCGCGTTCAGAATGTATCTGAACAGCTGGGAAAAAGAAAACCTCTAATCCTACTGGAACAATACTCAGGAACTCAGACATTCTAAAAAGGTCATCCGATCCCTGAACAAATACACAAAAAACATTCTCAATAATAAGAGGAAAGATATCAGAAGACTCTTGCCAGTCCTCACCGGTCACTGTAGCCTCAGATATCACTTACATAAACTTAATATAGTTCAGGCATTTGAATGCCGACTCTGCTTAGAGGAGGACGAATCAGAGGAACGCGTACTATGTGTGTGCGTGGCTGTTCGCAGAGTCAGGAAATGCTTTCTCCACAAAGAATTCCTAACACCGGAGGACATTCGTAATGCCTCGACTGGGGATATCCTTAACTTCACATTAGGAAGATAGAGGACCTCCTTGTCTAACTGGCTCCAGGCATAACAGATTAATTGAGGTCATCCTCTACTTGCGCACGCCATCGGAGATGAGGATGTTCTCTTCTGTGTAATCCCTTAGGGATGAACACGAAGATTCTTCGCGCTGAAGCTAGCCATATTAATCATTAAACACGGACCAACTTTTTGACCAAGTCGGTGTCGCTGTATAGCTTTGTGGTTAAGTCATCTCTTCCATGAACCGTCAAAGCAGGTAGGACTATAAATCGAACGTTGATCTTCCAATTGAGCTTTCCGTCTCCTTGGTTCTTCTGAACAACGATGGGCAAGTGTTATTTTTACGTTGGATCTTCGCTCTGATGTTTTTGGCAGAGTTAATAGCAGAGCCCAGGTAGTAAAATTCCTTCCCTACCTCGAAGTTATAGTTTTCCATCGTAACGTTCTGGCTGAGGTATCGGATTTGTGTTTCGGTGTTCGTAGACTGCATATGTATATTTCGTTTTATCCTCGTTTACAACCAGACCCATTTTAGCAGCTTCGGTTCGATTTCAATGTCGTCTGCGTAACCTAGAAGGTGGACAGATTTATGAAAAATGGTACTTGATTTGTAGACCTGCGAATTTCGTCAGTACCAGGTTAAGAACTGCGACTGCATGACAGTGCGTTGTCCTGTTTAAACCCTTAACTGGTATAGGGTCCTCAAGATCTGGAGTAAAGTGAAGATTTGGTCAATTATTGATTTTTCAGGCCTAAAAGCGTATCGGCAATTGCCCACCAGTGCATGGACATGGTCTAGACACTTATTTCCCTGTAATTGGTGCATCTGAGGCGGTATGCCTTCTTATGGATCGGTGCTATGGTTCTAATCATCGGGCATTCCTTCCTCGAATCATATCTTACAGATGAGTTGGTGTATGTTTCCTACCAAGTCATTGCCTACAGCCTCAAACAGAGTGAACCACTTAGATTATTTAAAATAAACTCTTTCCCCTAAACATATTCTGTTAGGCCCTATCGATAGGTCTTAGGGGCGATTTACACTAAATCGAATTAATCTAAAATTGGTAAATATTTCAGTTATATGCAACAAATGTGGATTGGCGAACTGCAATAAAATTGGCTGAAAATTACAGCACTGAAACATTGAACATTTTTAATTTAAAGTAAGCTCTAGCGAAGATTACTTTTGACATATTTTTTGGGACTCATTTTACTGTACCTTTTCAGATATAGCGCATTTCAGCCCAACACCTACACTTTCACAAAAGGCATTGCTGAGCAAATAGCTAATGATTTTAAGGATAGATTGCCGATTTTAATTTATAGACCATCTATTGGTGAGTTTTTTGAAAGATTGTAATTGAATACCTGTACCTTTAGTTACTTGAAATAAAGAAATAAATACAACTCTCATTATTCTTGCAGTTGTTTCATCTATAGAAGAACCAATCCCGGGATGGATAGATAATTTTAATGGACCTGTCGGAATGTTTGTCGCCAGTGGGATAGGTAGTACCTTAGTTTTCCAATCAAAGTTGTAATAAATTCATAATAATTTAAATCTTAAATAGGAATTCTACGAACAGCACATGGTGATCCAGAAATTTGTTTAGACTATATGCCAGTTGATGTAGCTGTCAAGGCTATGATAGTTGCCGCTTACAAGAAGTGCCTAGAAGGACATAAGTAAAACTTAAGATTTAGATTGACTGAATTTAAGGAAACTGAAATGTTTTGTTTTTTTTTAGTCCTAATCAGCTGGATGTATATAATTGCTCAACAGCAACAATTCGTCCAGTTTCTACTGGTGCAGTAATCGATATGGCTAAAGAATTGATTAAAGATGATCCGATGGAACAAACGTTTTGGGTTCCAGGTGGTGGAATAACAAAATCGAAAATTAATTTTTATTTTCGTGTAAGTTTTGTTACTTAAACCACTTGAACTAAAGATTTGTTAATATTATTTTTATTTTTATTTTAGTTCATGATATTCCATGTAACGTTTGCAATTCTGGCCGACACTATCCTTCGGATATCAAATCATAAACCATTGTATGAATGATCATAAAAAAAAAGAGTTTCAATAAAATTTATTTTTATTTTTAGTTTTCTTAGGCTGCAACGAAAAATATTTGCTGCTAATAATGCCTTGCACTATTTTAATATCACCAAATGGACATTTAAAAATGAAAAGTTTTACCAACTGGATAAGTATATATTACCAGAGGATCAGTAAGATTTAAAAAAAAAAAACTTTTATTTTAAATAATTATTGAATTTTTCTTTTAAATTTTAGCAAAGATTTTGCATTTGAACACTATACAGACTTGGATATAAAAGCATTTTTTAAAAATGCTCTAATTGGAGCTAAATATTTCTTATTAAAACAACCCTTGGTAGCATCGAGGTCGGCAAAAATTAAGTTCCACGTTCTCACAGCCATTCATTATGTTATTCAATTAATATTCTGGATATTTGTTGCAAGGACAACAATTTTGTATGTTTATCGACATTTTTACATGACCACATTTATGTAGATACTTAAATAAATGCAAGAGAAATAAAATGTTTGAATTTTTAAGTGAATCACTTTTATATATTTTGAAATGCTCTTGAAATGAGCTTAAGTTCCTTTTCCATTGGTAAAGTGACCGAAAGATTACAGACTTGCTAAAATATACGAATCTTAAATGCAAATGTGTACTATTAGCGGGTGAAAATTCTTAAAATGTGTCATTTATCTTAAAAATTAAGGACTGTCTCTCTAAGTTTAACTTTTTCTGTGAATGCACTCACTGTTATACCGAGTGCATATTTTTTTTTTTCAAACGTCACTTTTGTTGATGACTTCAAACGCCGATTAGAGGTGTAAACGTTTCCGAAATTTCCAAAGACTTGTGTTTATATTTTAAGTAATATGCCGAAACTAGTGGAATTGCGACAAGATCGTAATTTAATTCGCAACAATTTCGATGGATATAAACTCTCACTCGATGGTGTACCGATTATAAGACAAGACATTAACATACCACCTCTAAAAGCCACACCATCTGATGAACAATATTCCTATCTTCATGCAGAGTTGTTCTCTATGCAAAATCTACTTGTTTCCGATCCTTGGGAACGTACTTGTGCTTATTTTGTAAACCGCCAACGTGTGATAATTAAATGTTCATACGATGAGAACAGTGGCAGACCTAATGCCATGCAATCAGTTTTTCAAATTCCAATGGTTCATGATAGCCTCAGCGGAGACTATAATAGTTCTTTAAAATTTATTTCGGAGAAGTTTGCAGTGCTGTGTGATGGAGTAAAGGAACTGTATCTGCTTGATACGGGTGATCGTTCAAAAACCACAGAATGGAAGAAAGTATTTTCATGTGGAATTTCTGAGGATCTACGGAACTTTGCATTGTTTGACTGCCGATTGGACGTTGTCAATGAGAAGAAAGTTATAAATTGTGCTCTAGTGCGGATTGCACGTGATACAACTTCACATGCATTGCATTTACATTGGGCTTTGTTGAAACAGGAGAATGAATCATGGATGCTCGAAGTAAGAGATGTCATTGAGGGCAAAGGATCTCTATACTATTGCGCTTTCGAACCGAAAGCTGAGTCGATTATTATGTCATCCAATCGATCGCTAAAATTTCAGTCAAGGATTGGGGAAACCGTGGTCCCAGAAGTCGATTCAAAAGTGAGTCAAGTGGTAAACTATTCGTGGTCACAAACGGATGATGATCTTACTGTAAAGTTCAATGTGATTGAAAACAAGACGAAGAATGATTACCACGTAAAATGCACAAAAACTAAACTCACAGTCAATTGCAATGAACTCTGTCTGCTTGACACGGATTTGTTTTCGAAGATCGACCAAGATTTGACAACTTGGTCAATAGTAAGTTGAGCTCTTGCCTTCTTATTCTTAACTTAACATAGTTTACTTGATTCTAGGAAAACAATTTTCTTCAAATCACATTAGTCAAAGACGACACGTCTCTATTTTGGCCTTATCTGGTAGAAGGTGGTCCACCTGAGACAGTGGAGAGTAATGATTCCGGCTTACCTCTAGAAAACCAACCAATTCCCAACCTTGAGGCACCAATCGAGGATTGTGATTTTCCCATGGGAACCGCCGAAAATGAAGTCAAAATAGGTATGTGAATACTTGCCTTCCATATAAAGTGAATTCACGAAACATTTTCACTTTAGAACGCCTAAATTTGACTTCGAAAGAGTCGACACATCAAATTCTCTTGGGCACCAGTCCGCCATTGTTTTCAACAAGTTTAAGACCAGGTTTTCCTCATGCATTGGCTACACGACAAGATGTGGACACATGTTTATGGTTGCAACAGTACAATCCCAGCAAACCTACTGAGTGGGCTTTTCGACATGAGGGCAATTTACACGCATTTGGTTATGTGCAAGCATCAAAACAACAGAAGAAGTTCATGGATTGCGCGCCTGACTTGAGTTATGCCATCATTTGTGAGTCACATCGTCATGTTTTCCTATACAAATCGAAGTATGACAGTGCGGATGGTCTAAGGAACCGCAATGGACCTCAAATCAGCTTGGGCAAGCAACATTTGATTACACTTGAAGACACAGGCGAAGTGCTGGGCATTGCAACTCACAGCTGCGTGGTGATTCTGTTGACAGAGAAATGTGTTTTATATTTGCAAATAAATTAGATTGGAAAGTGTATTTGCCATATAAATAGTTTTGTTATGGTTGCTACCAGTTTACTAGACAAAGGTTTCTAGCATTCGCGATTGCTTGATCAGCTGGGATTCAAAGACCCTCTTAACTGGATCATTGATGTAGCCGGGTCAGTGCATTCGATGGACTTTTGCTTTCTGAACTACATCCACACCTATGTTGCATACTTCATACCATTTTCAGTAACCATGTACGAATATAAACCAAGCTCACTGTATTTTTAAAGATCGATAGATAAACTTTATTCCGAGTGGAATTTCACTTCGAAAGTTTCCAACCGCGATAACTGCCAGATAAAACCACCACACCAGCATTGCCATAAATCATCAGCACGAATTTCTAACAACCAGATGTCGCTATTGCCAAAATGCAGCACTTGACGTTTCTTTTATAGCATGCGACCACAACAACTGTCAGTTGTTCTTAATAAAAAGTCGTGCGGAGTGGTCGTGGTCGTGGTCGTGGTTGTGTTCTCGTGTTATCGTCGTTTCGCAGAAAATTCGACTTCTTTGAAACAAAAATTCAATAATTTCTATTTTTGTAAAAATAATTAAAGAAACTAAATATCCTAAACCATTAATCAGTGTGTGCGTGTGTGTTACAAAAGTGAACAAATTTCCAATTCATTCAAATAAGCAACAAAACAAGGTAAATTGTTAAATTCTTCTTTGTAATATTCGCTTTTTCATGTTTGATTGTTGGTGTCTCTCCAGTATGATTCAATAGATAAATTAATAAATTTGGTAGATAATAATTATGTTCGAGAAGTTTCGAAACTACCTAAATGATTTGCAGTTTTCTATTGGCCAAGATGATGAAATTCATGGCATTAACATGCAAGAATATTTCTCTTGTCCTCAATACGTGATGTGTGTATACTCAGGCTGTCTCTAGAATCCAGCGCACGAAATATATTTACATTTCCTTTTTTTTTTTCTGGCAAAACAAATTGTGCCCATGACGCCTACCTGTGCTTACTAGCTTATTCAATCACGTTCCCGATAAACATCATTAAACAGTTAAACTGATAACTAGAACCATAAGTGGTCCCGTCATTGGATGGATATGGCATATTCCTTTAAGTTGTATTGTGGTTCCCATGACTAAACAAACTTATATAAGGTGACGTCTTAGTCGACATTTATCTACTGGTAAATAGAAGATTAGAATTTGTACTTGAAATAAACACACATGAGCTTGCTGTTTACATGGATCTAGTTAGTTCTACTAGATCGACAATTAGTGCTGTTTACGGTATCCAAACCATGACAAGCAGAAAATCGTAATTATAAGTTAATGTTTGGTAATTACGTAAAAAAAAAACAAGTTTTGTTGGCTTTGATTATATGAGTGATTTATCCAGCATTAGTGATACTGCAAGTCATTGCCTACTTAATCATTCATGGGCGGCATTTACTAAAACATGACTTTCCCGGGAAGTCAAGTGGATTCCTTTGTTTAGACATAATTAAGTTAATTGCCGTCAATCGATAGAGTCGTAGGTGTGTTCGGAAACCTCTTTCTCCCAAACGAGAATAGGGGGAGTCGATTACCCACAAGGAATTTAGAGTTCAGACGCATTAGGAGTTCGGAGTTTCCCTCATTCCTTGTACTCTTATCAGCGGAAGCACAAAATGTGGAATTTCTCTCTCCGTCGGCGTCGGCGATCAGGAGAAATTCTAAAGCCGCGTGCAACAGTTGCTTGTTCTCCTCCGAGAGTGGGCCGTGCTATTGTGGTGTGCCTTGTGCACTTGGCTATTATCTTTCTGTGTCATCCAAAAGGAACAACTTTGTGTGGCAAGTGCGCAATAGACATTAATTTGCTTCCAATTGTTCACGTCATGTAAACTTGTTCGGCTATTAATACATTTCTGTGCATAAGCTGTTGTTTTGTTGTGTTTTTTGGGCAATTGTTTGGGAATTCTCTTACTTCTCGGTTTATCCAGAATTTCTAATTGGCTTGGGTGCTGTGCGCATAAATTATCGGATGTGTGCTTAGTCATGCCCGATTTAATATCGCGCCACGTTGCGTTGAATTTCGACGAAATGTTTTTCTTTTTCTTTTCTTTTTGAAGGCCAACCAAATCGAAATGGAATTGCGTAATTATCGCGGTATAGGGTAGGTCAGGGAATGCTTGGCGTGTTGGTCAATGTCGTAAAAAAGTTCTTTTTAACCGATTAACAATGGCAATCAAGGGGGCGATGTCAAATAAAATAAAATATTCCGTGGGAAAAGTTATGCGGTGACGTTGGTTTTTTTTTATCCTGAATTGAAGTTTGAATTAGTAGCGTCTATTTGTGCTGCCTTTCCCGCTTTGGCTTGCCAATTAGGGGTTGGGTTGTCCTTGTCAAAAATGCATTTACGATTCGTTTCCATCAGCTTAAAGGGAGACATGTGGTACACAATAGTTGTTCAGTTGGCATCGATTCAATTTTGATAATTTTGCGAAATTCCAAAGACTGGAAGTCAAAATTTATGAAAACGATTAGAATCGTTGTAATATTTACAACAAGCTTCTGCCGGCCGGCTCTAAAGCATTAGTTATCATTACTTGCATACGATGTACATTGCACGTACACCTACCAAGTTTAAGGTCACATCAGTTGGCAAGAGGAATTCCATGTTCATATCTACGCTTGATATGCTTGGTGTATCTCAGCAGAAAAGACTGTAGACAACTTATTGGCGTTATTACGGGACACTTCACCTTTGCGAAACCACTATATGTGACGCTTGCGGAAAGGACGACAACACTGCGGAACACTTCCTATGTGATTGTCCTGCCTTTGCACGTATTAGGTGGTTAATTTTTGGAGCTGATGTGATGAGTGCTGATAACCTCAGCTCCTTATCACTGAAGCCGTTCTTACTCGACTTTCATAGAAAGATGATAAAAACAGTAAAAGGGTTGTACCTGCTGATAGTACAATTGACCTGTTTTTGTGTCAAAGTGCTTCAACGTGGGTTTCCAACAACCCGACAGAAAAAAAAAAAAAAAGATATGGCGTTCCCACTATTCTTCGCTCTTCGGTAACTTGAAAATAGTCTCCAATGTGTCGGCCTGCAAGTGTTGCGCCATGTTTAAGGGAGTGTCTGATAAATACTCAAATTGAAGGGTTTGATAATACGTTATCCGTACCTATGAGTCATATTAGTTTATCTTGGCTGATTGATAAGTTAAAAATAATGATGGAATCATGATCAGTTTGAGCTCTGTTTTTTCCACAAAACCATCCAAACATAATTTTATCTGGTTTATCGCAGACAATTCGAGGATAGAGATCTCACACTCCAACACCTGTGACAAAACAAAGTTAATCTATTCTGACAATCGTGATTCTCTACGCCTCAGGATTATTATGGTACCCTTGGACCTAGCAAAGTTTAGAAAGGTAATACATATAATCAAATAGCTGCCCTGTACACCAGGATAGTTGTCATTGCTTTTTACAGCAGCAGGTTCACAGACTACACCTATCGCCGAACACAATAGGTAAACTATGTTTAGAAAGTGATAAGATGTCTCTGTACATTCTTTCAGGAAGTCAATCGATAGGTAGTCAATTTGTCAAAAGATTAAAGACTATCTGAAATCATTTAGAGTTTGAGCAAGACCCATGAGATGACTCAAAAAGTTTTGATAGGAGACCACTATGCTAGAACCGATCAGTAGATCTAATCTAATTCTAATCTAGAAACAATAAGATTACAAAGTGCTTCAAAACAGGTTAATTTATGTGATAATGGAAAGGAAATGTTGTGTACCTATCTACATGTGTACGTGTTTTTTACGTCCTCCCGTAGATTACGCAATCATTAATTGCACTCTGGTTGCCTGGTCTGAATTATCTATAATCGATTGTGACAGTCTGTTTGACTAGCAGATTTTGGTATTCATTCAAACAGTAAAGTCCCATACTCTGATGGTTAACCTTCTATGCAAGCTCGGTCATTTATTGTACTGTATAGATAAAAACCCATGCACGCCCAGCAAATTATAGGACCTTCAACTACCGAGTATGTGATCCTCTGCAGTGGTTGACGACGATTTGCGTATGTGAAACGTAACTTACTTACTAAGGTGGCGTATCAGTTCGGGGTGAAGCAGGTCATCAACCAAAAAACCTCGCCAGCCAGCGAGATCCTTAGTGAGCTGTCTCCAGTTGCGTACGTCATATACGATGCGGTCATTCTCTTCTCATTGTTACGTTTTGCCCAAGACGTCAATGTTGTGTCTTGGTCTTAAACAAGATGTGCTTTTTTTTCTCCTCGTTTAGAACCAGACCTATATTAGTAGCCTCTAGTTCGATGTTTGTGAAGGCGCCAGTGACTACTTTAATCCGCCGATGATGTTATTGTCGTCTGCGTAACCAACAAGTTGCACTGATATGTAGAAAATAGTACATGATGTGTTGTCCTGTTTAAGAAGCTGCATGACAGTATGTATGTCAAGTCGTATTGAAAGTTTCGTTTGTGTCTTTTCCTGCTTTGACAGACCTGCAAGTGTTCTCCATCGTAAGGTCAATTTCAAGTTATCTTTGTAGTTCAGTCTTAATGGTTATAATAACATTCTTTGTGACACACGCTTCTAATCCAAATTCCCTTTGAGAAGGAATGATATCATCAAGCTATTGTACAACTACCGCTCCTACATTCCTGCTAGCAAAAAGAAAAAAAGAAGAAAAGTATGTATTCCAAGTATGCACAACATATAGGTAGCTAGTGGAAACCGCTCCCGACTCTTGACCTTGTAATTTAACAATTATAAATCTATCCGAACATTAGTGTGGTTTCGCTGTTTTATAACCCCATTCACAGATGCGCGACGAATGAATTAATTGCAAATGTTCGGTGAAATTACATAAAACTGTAAACACTGGAGCACATCATTTAATCAAACTGCCACTTGTGCGGAACTTGAATACTAATCGAGAAATCTTGATAAGTGTAATGGTCGCAATAAATTTTCCAAAGTAGGTATCCAACTCTAACACCGACACGGGGGGCATTGTATCTGTTGTGTGTGCTGTAAATGGAGAATACTCTCTGAAGTGGATCATTAGTTTTTATTTATTTTTTCTTGCCACGTAAAATGCCTAGCAGCGTTTAGCGCTATTCAATTGATTCTTCTCGTATAAGGCTCTGAAGAGAAAGATAAATGAGGCAGTATCGAATCGAATCCTTTCATCGTCTTCTGGATTTTCAAATTGATTCATTGGAAGTTGATCACGGGTAGTGATGTCATTTGTCTGGTTGTTTATTCCTCGAAGCGGATGGTTTCTCTGAACTTTGTTTTAAAAACACACATTCTACGGAAGTGTAGCTACAAGTGTTATTTTCCTTTTTAAGAATTTGTCCCACGTTATCTGCAAAAGTTTCGTCATTTTAAGTTGCAAACATCAATTAGAGAGTGTATCCGAATTGTTTGTGTAAACATTAAACTTTAAAGAATGTAGGTATTAATCAATGGTGGCAACAAACAGATGTCTTGATGTTAATTAATAAGTGAGGTCTTTGGAAATTAATGCGTACATTTTTTTTATTTTTTTAATTTAACCCATTTACTACCACTGTACCCGCTTGGGTACAGAAAATTGAACAACATTATGATTTTACCGTTGTCCTTCTTCAAATTTGTTTTGATGAAATTTGTTTTTTTTTTGTTCGTTGACATGTGTTCAACAAGTAGGCGTGCAGTTTATTGTAAAAAAAATAAAACGGTATTTAATAAAGTTATGTAACCAAAAATTTGAATTTTTAGTTTTAAATGTCTTTGGTAATAAATGGGTTAAGACGACATAAATGTTAGAAGGTATCCCCTTATACTGAATGCGTTTCATAACCACAGTTTGCTTTACAACTGTGTGGTCAAGCATCTTTGAATGTTAACTGGGAACGATATGATTTGAGAGGCTGGTTTCATTTGTTTTGAATTGTGCTTAAAATAAACAAAAATTAGTCACTATCACCAGCTAGTGATAAGCACAATTTCGTTGCAACAACTCTTGGCACGAAGTTCATCCAACCGTGGAATATTGTCACATGCTTTCCTTTCGCTGATCATTTATGGTTGAATAAACAGTGAACTATCGGTGTTCTTGATTAGCGCTGGGAGTTTATTTGCGAATATAAACAGATTTGACGACAAACTTCAAATGTATGGATGCATTAAGTATCCGAAGCAATGAGTACGTGTAAACGGCTAATTTTGAAATCACATAGAAAAAAAATTGGAATCTCTGGAGTTTTCTAAAATCTGCTATAGGTAGGTCTTCGAGCGCATAGACGAAGGTACTACCAAGAGTATTCAATCTTCTGGTGGCAAGTGCGGGGCAGTCATACAGTAAGTGTCGTACAGACTTGCAGCCGAAGTAGTTTCAAAGTGAGTTCCTATTGTTCTTCGTATTTCCTTTCGCCTAAGTTTTATGAGATTTTTTTTTGTCTTAGGTGTCAGATCAATGCCGTTCATGCAAGGGTTCTAGTGAAGCGCGCAATCTCACTTTTGTAGGGGTTGATTCCCAAGGTCTTCGCTAAATGTGGGGTTTGTTAGTGAGTTTGTTTTTTTTTTTTTTTTTCTGTGGAAAGGTTGTACTTAAGCCTCATTTCGAATTCTGCTCTTCAATCCTATTTATGGGAAATGTTGAGAGTATGAGACAACTTCAGCTCCTACAAAACAAAGCAATGCGAGTCATTCTTGGTTGTAATTTCTATACGCCAATTGCATGGATGTTGTCATGCTTGCGGTGGATGAATATCAACCAGAGAATCACTTACAATGCTTTAGTGCTTGTGTTTAAAATGAAACACAATTTGGTGCCTGAATATCTCTCATCGAATTTGCAATATATACAGGATGTTCAACCTTATAACTTAAGATCGAATTCAAATTTTCGTTTGCAGCTTTATAGAGACAATAGAACACAAAATATGTTAATGTATAAAGGTTTAAAAATGTTTAATGATTTACCAAATGAAATAAAAAATGTCAGTGAACTAAGGATATTTAAGAAAGTGGTCGCAAATTACATTAAATTACATGTTTCCTAATTTATGTTTTACCTTTGATATTAATGTAAACCGCATCCTATCATTTCAATAGTATTTTTAATAGTTATATGTACTAAATAAATATATGCATACAAGGGCGTAGAACCTGGACTACGCTCCAACAGAGCATAATCACTGGTACCGATACTTTGTGCCAGTGATATGTAATATCCGGTACAAATACCGCGATAGCTATCTACGTATGTAACTCTATCTATCTATACTTCTCTGACATTAAGCTTACATTGCTGACTAGGTCCGGAATCAAACATTACAATCGCTTCGAATACATGACTAAATTGCCACCAATTTAAATGACTTGGGCAATATCTTGGCAAAGTATAGGGGCAGTGTCAAAATTCTTTATTAAGTCTGTTGTCTTAACAGGTCCAGACATTGGATGGTAGAGTTGGTGAGGAATCCGACTATGTCTGAAATAGTGGATACACTTCTGCTTCAAGGTAAAACTTGTCCAAGTAACGATGACGTGCTTTGGTTAATCAGTCACAGTGACATAGAATTTGTTCTGTTGATTGATCGTCTTCATTGCACATTCTACTGATGTTGTCTAGTGCTATCCCCATAGCCATGAGATGTCCACATACTATTCTTTTTCATCAATGAAGAAAAGATTCAGAAGGCTTTAAATAAGCTATCCAAACGACGACAGATGTCAAAGGTAAAATTTTCATAGAACAAAAAAATGCGCTGAGAAAATACAAGCTTAGTAAAAACAAAATAATGGTTAGGTCAATGCCCCATGGCTTGTCCAAGACTGGATGATAATGGAGAGAGTACAATCAATCGACGAACTTCTTCAACTGTATGGCGGATAACACGTAGTCAAGTGCGTCAAAGTTCAATGACTTCGATGCAGTCAACACAAAAAACAATCGTCTAACAACCCGTCGATAAAAATGTCAGAAAACTCGGAGTGTGGCAATGGAACCATGGCCAATGATCTAGAAGTCTGGAAACTAGGGCAAAAGAATCTAAGGCTCACTCTGTACTGTTATGCCACTGTAACATGGTACGTATCAAGCTTGTTACAATCAAATTGTGGTCACACAGTCAAATTATGGGTTTGTAACGGATGAAACTTGGCACGTCTCTTACTGACCACTTCCATGGCGGAATGTCGAACGATTTCGACACTTTTTCTTGGTAACTTATCACCTATTGGACCCGAAAATATCTTCTCGCAGCACTAAAAAACTATAAATCGTTTTTAAAGCGTCCGATTCGTCCTCCACATCCTTCAAACAGATTATTTCAAGGTCCATTGGCTATTGGTTTTGAGTCCAAGATTCGGTACCACTTAAAGTTCAACCGTTCACATTCCGCTGGGAGGAATATTTACAATGATCAAGATCCTTGCGCGGAAAACATATACAGAAAAATAAATCAAACAAATGAATCGTCCTTTATTCCACTAAAAGCAATTAATTTCTGGCATACGCTGCCCATTTATAATCCTATCAAATCCTAGACGCGACAGATCAATTGTTGTGAATCGTCCATCAATAATGAGTTCGGATATTGCTCGTCCCACAGCCGGAGTCTGTTGAATGCCATGTCCACTGAAACCGGTTGCGATGTACAAGTTGCTGTAGTATGGATGTCGTCCAATGATACCATTCTCATCGAACGTGTTAAATTCGTAGAATCCAGCCCAGCTGCTACGAACTTTAACAGCTTCGAATGCCCTCACACGTTGCGCTAGAGTTGGCCATACTTGGGTTTCGAAAAAACTGTGATCGACATCAAGATTTTCTGTAGATGGTTCATTTGTAGAATCTGGACTGCGTCCACATAAGTAATTTCCCCCTAGTCCGTCTCGCCTGAAGTATGTTCCATTGGGATCTATGGTTAATGGTGTTTTCAAGCCGGGTGGATTTTTTCCTTGACAATCGAACACATACACATAACGCTTTCGCGGCTCAACTGGCAGTGGTGTACTCAACAGTCCTGGTCCAGTTCCAATTCGTGCAAGTCGACCCACATGTCCGGAGTTTGGTCCTGCGGCGATTACACAAGATCCAAATTTGATCGTTTGCATTTCACCATTACACAGACGTACAACAGCTTTGTCCAAATCCGGAGATTCTTGTTTTCCTGATTGTGTCTTGAATTCAAAATCAATGACCTCACCGTCAACGAAATTGGCACCATATTCACGTGCTCTATTCTTATAGCCCATTAGGAGTGCCCATGGATCAAACCAACCCTCTTTCTCGAAACCGTAACAGCCCAATGCTACACCGTCAGTACTGATCCAGGGAAACTTAAATTTTAGCTGTTCTTGTGTTAAAATCTCATTTCGTGCACCCAACTCATTTTGGATCTTTGAATTGTTCCTCAGAGTTGCAGCACCTTTTTCTGATGCCATGATTAAGTAGCCATTCGGTGCAAAATTCAGCTCCACATCCCCAAGATGTTCCTTCACCGTGCTCATGAACTCTGCTCCATATAGGGACATTTGTATATTTTCTGGAAGAGAAAACTGCTGTCTCACTCCACCAACTGATAACACTGTTGAGGCTTTTTTATAAGCGTTATCTCTCTCGACGACAACGACGCTTAGCCCCTCGCGCAACTTTTTCTTCAGCCAATACGCAGTGGAAGACCCAACACCGCCACCTCCAATAATTAGAACATCACATTGTGTCTGTTGCTTCGATGCGGGAGACTTTATTTCACTAGACACTGCGCGTTTGGCACTGGTAGCGAAAAGTGTGTTCTTGAAAATTTCGCGACGCACAAATCGAGAGAACTTGAGCATTTTAACAATGTTCCGGCACGGGAATACTCCGAACTTTGAAGACCGATTCTAACTGACAATTGTGTTCTGTTTTGTTGTGGTTATCACTTTATACTTACGTGCTGATAAGGCGCTTCTAATCTTTTCCCAGCTGACAACTTGAAAATACATATAGATTCAGTGGACTGCAATATGAGATCTACGGACCAGTAATGGACACAAAGATTGGTTTATTAAACTGTATTGCAAATTCTTACAACGCCACGATTGTTAAAAAATGTTGGTGTCTTCTGGAACAAGACTAGTCTTATCGGAACTATTGTCTTTTGTAGCTAAGCAACTGATAAGAGTGTATGCACTTGATTCAGCCAAGGTAGTATTTTTTTTCAAAAGATAAGCTATTCCCCAGATACGGTTTTGAGGTTGCTTTCGTCAAAGTTTAGAATACATTTTAGCTTTGTGTGTTTTACTCCTCAATGAAGACTTGCCTCGGTGAGATTAATCCATCCGCAACATACAAAAAATACAGTAAAGGTCTTGTACCTGTGTTTTCATCCGAATGCTCTAGTCTGGTGTTTCAAAAGCCTAAACTGCCAGATTTTGCGGCATTGCCTTAACATTCTGAGGAGCAACCGTCATACTGTCGGCAGCTCCGTTTTTAAGTGACTTGAGTTGCGACTTAACCAGCGACTTGAATTAGCAGTGATTTGAGCTGTGACTTTAGTGGCGCCGGCGACTTGGGTTGCAATTTTAGCTGCAATTTTGACAGCGACTTGAGCAAGTCATTTGAGTAACTATTTGGGTTGTTACTTTAACAGCGATTTGAGTTGACATTTTATTAGCGGATGCGGTCTAAGTTGGGACTTGAGCTGCCAAGGTAGCAGTGACTTGAGCAGTGTTTTGAGTTGCGGTCTTAGTAGCGACTTGACTGTGTCACTTTAACAGTGGCTTAACCTGTTTTACATAGATTCGTCATGTGTCATGTGTCAGCTAGCGGAGTGTTCAACTGCTCTGCATGTCCCAGCCATCTTAGCCATTGTATTTTTTGGACTCTTCTGAATAGGTCGACGTTGCTGCACAGCCCGTCGTTATATCTTCTCAGTATCCAAAGGACTTTTCTCCCGAAACAACCTAGGGCGATTTAATCAATTTTTGACAAAGTCCATGCCTCGGCGCCAAAGAGCAGGATTGGGATGATAAAGGTCTTATATAAAGTCACTTTAGTTTGTGAAAGGGATTTGCGACTCAATTGCCTTCTTAGCCCAAAGAAACAGCGACGGCGAAACAGAGTTATTCTTCTTTTGATCTCATCACCTGTGTCATTGGCTAAGTTACGACTTTTTCAATCGCCCGTCACAGAATCTGACAAACATAGATGGCGCTGTAATCTGAGGAAACTTTTTTTTTTCTTCTTAAAATTCCTATTACCTGTTCCAATGGTTAGCTTAAAATGTATCACCTTGGAAGGTAAAGTGTTGACGTTGTCAACTTTATGATGCCTTCAAGGATTTTCTCAATCTATCTACCTACATACTTCCTATCGGTTACAATTTGTTTTATTCATCTATTTTTGATAAGTTTGTAATATATTTAACTACAAAAAATGTGTAGTCTTATCTGGAACCCCTACTGTTATATAACTCTGTCTGTTGGTGGATTATTTATCAGGCGATAAGAGTCAATTAAATGCGTTGTAATCGGTAAACAAAGTAAAGTAAACAAATAATAAAATGTTTAATTTCATATGTATGTACTAGATATATATATCGGTTTACTGCTCCAAGTAGAGGATTAAGGTGACGACAACGTCAACTAAGTTAACGTTATAAAAAAAAAAGTAATAAAAAGAAAACGTTTCGGGGTCAAGCTTTTTGGAATAACGACCCCCTAAGGCACATAAAAAACTAAGCGACTCCGTTTGAAAACTAAAAACAAAACCCAGATAAGTACCTACCTCTTTATAAAACTGATATTAGCCGTGTTTTACTATACCTCCAATCTGATTCAGATTAGATTATTCGAATAAAACAACAAGAAGCCTAGAGACCTAACAAAATCGGCTTTTAAGTTACTTTCTCGATGAGTCTGATGGCAACAATAAGGCAAGGTGGATCCCCTATACATGTTCTAAAACCAGATATACAGTTAGACTTCTGCAAACTTGCCGCATACTAAAGAAGAGGTGGCCACAACACAGTAAAAAGAAGACAAAAGAGATAGTAACACTGAACAGATCATACTTAGCACTAGTGGTCTGCATCCTCGCAGGCTACAATCTATTGGCGGTCCATCTTAAGAGCATGCGACTAAGTATGACCAATCTCTGCAGTGGCTTTGGGGACATAGACGCAGGATACGACGCATTTCCTCAGCGACTGCTCAAGCTTCAGGAGAACCAGAAAAATAACCATATGAGCTCACTTCTTAAACGATCCAGGCCAACTGTCAACCATTCCATCGAAGACCATTACAAAATGCATACTGGATTCGGGGTGGCATAGACAGGCGACAGATAGATAATACTTCCAAAAAAGGTGCACGCTGGAGAACACAATGGATCCATGAAGATCCGAACGTGGCGATGCCTAATATCAAGCCGCCATTCCTCTAACCTAACCCAACAAAAGGCAAGGTGGATACTAAATCTTTTTCTTGATATGTTCATATATTGGAACTTACTTGAGCTTAACGTGCAAGCGAAGGAAAAACTCATTGCTGCTGAAGGAATGATGAAAGGATAGACTTTTTCTGGATAAAAAGAAGGTATAAGTACCCAGATCTTGCAAGAGAAGCTTTCAGATTATTGGTACCATTTGCAACGTCCCAACTATGAAAGCTTAAATTTTCTTCAATGTTGAATATTAAGATCAAGGCCAGAAATAGATTGGAACTGGAAAGACCCCTTGAAGTCGTGACTCAAACTTTGAAAAACACTGTGCGCTACAGTATGAGTGTTTTTTTTTTTTTTTTAAATAAGCATTTGGACATGATAATGGAGAAATAATTGAAATTGTTTCTAAATTATAGACAGAGGACATTTAATTAAAATGCCAATACACGATGTTAAAAAAGGTCAAAGCTTTTAAGAATAATTCACATGGGAAACTTGCCACTTGTGTGTAGTATGAGGTTTAACATAAATTATAATTTGACCAGAGATGGGAAATGAAGAAAATTAATTGAGGCAAAACCGAGTAATAATAGCCCTTGTTGTGGAAAAGTTCTTATAGATTTAATTGATATGATTAAACTTTTATTTGCTTAAGATTTCAAATTTTTAATCTAGGCTTCAAGGGTATTAGTAGTTCTATTTGTTGTAACCACTAATCAATGCTATACAATCGAATAGATATGACAAGCTACTTGAATTGTCACTTTAAAAAAAATATTCCGGTCGTGAAAAAAAAAAGCGTTCCATAGAGGGTTTTCATTGTACAGATTTGTAGCGGAGCCCTTATAAATTACACAGTGAGATTAATGGAAACAGACGACCACTTGTCTCTTCTATGAGTCATTGCAGTCAGGGATATTTCCGCAGTTATTCCCTGACCTCAACACATGGGTCAAAAACAGATGAAGGAGTCGGAGCTGGAGTTTACAACCCACGCACCAAAACAGCAGTATGGAGACGAACAACTCAGTATTCCAGGCGGAGATCCACGCTATAGAACTATGCATCAGAGAAAATATAAACAGAGCTCTTTCAAATAAGAACATTTACATTCTTTCTGACAGCAAAGCTGCGCTTCAAGCGATCAACGCCTGCGAAATCAACTCTAAACTTGTTTGGGACTGTCTTCAATTACTCATAACTTTGGCCAGCACAAACCGAGTCCATCTCATTTGGGCACCGGGCCATAGCAGATATGAAGGTAATGAAAAAGCAGATGAACTAGCCAGAAAAGGTTCTGCATCAACTTTTATGATGCCAAGACCATTCTGCGGCCTCCCAACAAGCACAGCAAAAGGCTGTATAAACAATTGGCTAAAAGACAAAGCACAACATTACTGGACAGCAACGGAAGGTAACAGACAAGCTAAAGCTTTTATCCCAATCCCCTCCAAAAAAAGAACGAAACAACTTCTACAACTAACAAGAAGTCAGATTCGAATCGTTACAGGATTTCTCACCGGCCACTCTCGGGTTAAAAAACACCTCATAACTATGGGAATAGCACAAGACGACATATGCAGAATGTGCAACGAGGACGAAGAATCAGCAGAACATATACTTTGTCACTGTAACTGCCTCATTAAAACACGTCATCGTTTCTTTGGTAAACACTACCTCGAGGTGAAAGACATAACCATCAGCTCACCCAAAGACATCGCCGGATTCATCACACACTCCGGCATCATGGAGGAGCTTTAACTAAGAGGACATCACAATAGGCCCATCTGTGGCCGCAGTGATAAGGGACTTTGGACCTCCTCAGTCATAATCTAATCTAATCTAATCCCTGACCTCATGTTAATGCTTGAAAGATATTTTGCTAATTCTCTGGATTTGAATCCATTGGCAGCCCGAAAATATAATTTCTTCTGATAGCCAGCTCACAGTATAGGTACAGCTGTCTTCTCGTCCTATAGACACAACCTGCTAGTATCATCTTCTGGAAAACCTATCTTCTTTAAGATGGTGCCTGAAGTTTCCATGTCTTGTGGGCAACTTTTTTTTTTTGTAGACAACGTCACCCACTTAAAAACTCTGAGGATGACCCCTGCTTTAAAAAACGTTGTCCGCCTTTTCGTTTCCTTCCACACTCGCGTGTCCACTAACCCTAGTGTCAAGTAATTCATTTACTCATTCCTTTGCCCGTGATGTCCTCAGTCTGCTCTGATTACTGCTTGGTATTCAAAGGCATTAAATAGATTTCTACATCACACCTTTCACTCCAGTGGTCATCGCATGTAGCAGCCCCAAAATCTCTACTTGGTATATTGAATTTTTGTTCCTAGACTAAGATTTGGATCCTTTGACAAGATATCTGCCCCGTGAAGGGGTTTTGAGTTTATCAACCCTGTATCTTACTGTTCTGTACTGTTCTTACTGAAAACCTTCAAAAATACCTTTCTATGTAATCTGAGAAGTGCTTCGAATGTATAATTTGCTATATTGCACAAACCTTTGCTTAAAAGATTGATGGCGACCGGTCGAGGACTATTAAGGCTTTCACACACCGCCGCGATGGCGATTGCGATAACTATCGCCGTAGCGATAAACAAGTTATCACACCAGCGTGATAGCGATGGAAGTCTTCTTCACAGTTTTTTGTCAGTTGTAGTTCTCAAAAAGTTTTCATCGATCTTAAAATGAGTACCTCATGACGAAGAAGAAGAAATGTTATTGTTGCTTGCTTTTGCGGACGAAGAAGATAACTTACCACTTTCCCCCAATTCCAAACCAATTGCACGCCAGACCTTATCCTTTTTCCTTTAGTCCAAATCATACAAAATTGGATGTTTTTTTACACACGAAATTAATTTTTCCACATCCACCATTGCGCGATAGAACGATAAAATGCTACATGCAGCGATTGACACATTCAATCGCAACCTCTCGCGACAATCGCCGTAGTATATCGAACTCGGTGTGCATGAACAAGCTTGAATACACGTGTTGCGATAGATCGCTATCGTTATCGCAATCGCTATCGCCATCGCGGCGGTGTGTGAAAGCCTTTAATGTAAAGTTATAAATTTCCCCACCACTTCGTTGCACGCGGGATATTGCTGATTCAAAAAATAATAACACTTTGCCAAATTCTAAATAATTCCAATTTATTCATATAGTATCGTTCACCTTTAAGTTTTCACGCTTAAAACCTGTTCCCTAATTATTCACATTGATTTGCATATACACAAACATTTACGGAATTAATTAGATGGCCGTCTTGTTGCCTCCACCATATGGTGCTGAGTCATTTTTATTGACTTTAAAAATGTTTACTAAGATTTATTTGATTGAATACCTAATTTTATTTAAATTTGTTTGAGTTTTTGTTTCTAACCAACAGTTCTCCATCCTCTATTTAATAACCACTTATATATATTAGCCATACAGAGAGAGCGGTCCTGCATAATAAAGTAGAAACAAACTAAGCAGGCGACAAAGCGCTCGTTGTTTGCAAGACGACGCACGTAGCTTTGGTGTCAAGGAGTGTTTTGACAAGATAATGGCAATATTTCACGATTAGGTCCATTCAAGTAGAATATAGAATTCACCTAGACAATAAATCTGAAACCGACCAACCGTCCAAATAAGGTATTCACTACTGAAACCAGTGCTCATAGAAAGACGAGTGACCTATCGGCAGGTGGAGTAGATCTTAATCATTCCTGAATATAATTCAAATATCGAATTCTGGTAGTGCTCCAGTTCAAGGTGAACCTGTGAATTAACAAATAAGTCTTTTTAGTTAGCATCCTTGGTTAACCGACTGCAGTTACGCACTCCAAGTTGGTTGAGGTTCACTTCAACTTATGCGCTCCACCTAAGGCGAGGTTTTCCTCTACTACATTGCCCCTCTGAGTTAGTTTTTCAAAGCATTGGTGTCCCAGTCATCTCAAACGTCCATACGCAGTTTTTAGACAAGATCGGAGTTGCCGTACATCTCATAAAGTTCATCGTTGAATCTTCTGCTTCAAAAGCAAATCGGGTTTGATGAAGTCACTTATACCATTTGAACATCAGTGCACGGAACAGTGGCTTCCTTTGTTGATGAAAGTTTTCACAAATATTCATATGTTTTCCTTAGAACAATCTATAAGTCATGCATACTTAAATAATCCAGTTAACATGAAACTTGCAATCGACGTTATCGAACAAATTAATTTTTTTTAAATATTATATAGGTCGCCATTGTCCAGTGGTAAGTCTGTTGGTCTGCTAAGCTAGCTGACACCGGGTCGAATCTCAGCAAAACAATCACCACCTTTCGATATGACATGACTAACCTCCGAATGTATAATCCGTCATTCAGAGTCGGCAATTAAAAGTAGGTTTCTTATTTTTTTTTGTGAGAAAAATATAACACGCATAATATGAATGGTTGCGAGAAGCTAGGCTGATTTCGCAATGAATGCTAATGGAAGTGTTAAATAATAAAACATTTTTAAAACTTTATTATGGGTTTTATTAATCGAGTTACAAAATCTAGCTCGTAAAGTGGTCAAGTCATTAGGGTGATATAAGCGCAATTATATTGAAATTTGGATATAAGTGATGCTGTTTATTTATTAGCCACTTACCGACCTTTGGAGTTTTTAAAATCCATCCAGCTAAAGCCTCAGTTCTTTTTTATATTGTATTAAAAAGTATTCTCGTATTGAAAGAATAATTTCAGATGTGTAGACGCAAAGTCTGCGTCACTCCCGTGGCTTGTAACAATCCTATCAAACAAATTTGATCGAACTCTTTCAGAAGGGATTTCACAGTCATAATTTCCAAATGGGAGAACTGGCAAAACTTTAGAAATTCATCAACAAACAGATTCACATATACCGACAGCTCTAAAACCAATGATAGCGTGGGCTGCGGTAACACAATACTCGTATCTTTAAAAGATATTTGTATCTTCACCCATGATCAAGCAGTTTTTTTTTAAATCCTCATCAAACATCATTAACAATTAACAGCACTCGATTGGCTATCTTCTTAACTCAACACTTTTGGAGACTAGGGGCTTGTTTGATTTTTAGAGAAGCTATAGAGATGAGAAGGAAACTACAACTCAAAGTACCATGAGTGTACCACAGGTCTGTCTGTAGCCAAAGGCTGTTCCTTGCCGTTTCTAATAAATATTTGACAATCCTTATCTAAGCTCTGTTAACCATTAACAAATTTTCTTTTCATTTCGGCACGTTTTATCTCATCATCGGAGACCCTTATATAATGCCCTTGAGTCAAGCAGTATCTTATTTTAAATTTATAGCCAACAAATACTTTTATGTGAATACAATTAATACGTGTTTTCTTATCAGACAATCTATTCTATAATTTAATTGCCACACCCTTTGTTTTGGTCTGACAGTAATGTATTGTGTATTGCATTCTAAAGATGCTTTGGATTATATGAAAATTTAGAATATATATTCCACTTCACGTTTGATGAGAACAGTCATTGTTTCGAACGTAGTTTCAGAGTCTACCAGTCTTTTTAGTCACCACAATCTACTGATCTAAAATAACTTTATTCTCGCATCATAGAGTTATAACTCAATTTTGTTAGGTTTATCGAAAGTTTTTATAAATTTAAATTTATTTTTCAGCAATGGGATTGCTGAGTGAAGGAAGTCCTCTTTCATGGCCAGAAACTCAGAAGTTAGCCCAACACGTTCGTGAACATGGCATTGAACAGTTTATAAATCTATATCACAGACTAAGGGATCGTCAAGGCGACGTACTTAAATGGGGCGACGAGGTACGTTTAAGTGCGAATGTTTTTACAAAAGACTAATTTTTAATTTGCTTACAGGTTGAATACATAATTGTTAAGTTTGATGATGAGAAAAAAGTGGTTAGGGTATCGCTAAAAGCACAAGAATTGCTTGCCACATTAAATGAAAAGGAACAAGCTGATCCCAATGGTGTAAAATCACTTTGGCGCCCTGAGTACGGAGCATACATGATCGAAGGAACTCCTGGCAAACCATTTGGTGGTTTAATGGCACATTTCAATTTAGTAGAAGCAAATATGAGACACAGACGTGAAGAAGTCACAGAGCTATTAGAAAAAGACGAATGTGTTCTGTCGATCACAAATTTTCCACGCCTTGGTTGTCCATCGTTCACATATCCCGTTTATAATCCAAATCCAAATGACGTTGACGGTGCAGCGCGATCTTCGTATTTCCCAGATGAGGCTATATTTGGAGGACATCCACGTTTCAAGACGCTAACAAGAAACATCCGCATGCGTCGGGGAGAGAAAGTAGATATTAAGCTAAAAGGTAAGGTGCCATTTGTGTGATAATGACACTCATGCAATGCGAGATTTTATGTACAATCTTTTTTTTTTTTAGTTTACAACGATGAAAAGACAAAAATTCCTGTCGATGATAGTCCGGAGGGAGAGCCGAATGTGGTACGTTTGGACGCTATGGGCTTTGGTATGGGTTGCTGCTGTCTACAGGTAACTTTCCAGGCGTGTAACATTGTTGAAGCCAGAACATTGTATGACCAATTGGCCCCACTGTGTCCTATTATGTTGGCCCTGACGGCTGCTTCACCAGTGTACCGTGGATATCTTACGGAATCTGATTGCCGCTGGAATGTGATAAGTGCGTCCGTTGATTGTCGCACAGAAGAAGAGCGCGGATTGAAACCGCTGAATGAGAACAAATTCAATATTCCTAAATCCCGATATGATTCCATTGATTCGTTCCTATCACCAGAGGGTGGAAGGTAAGATTTGCTTCTTGTAGATGGAGAACTCACAGCTTTTAAACTGATTTCTCTTTTAGATACAATGATGTGCCTTTAATCTATGACGATGCTGTGTATCAACGTTTGCGAGATGGAGGAATTGATCACTTGCTCGCTCAACACATTGCCCATCTTTTCATTCGTGACACAGTGTCACTATTTAGTGAGAAAGTTGATCAAGACGACAAAGAAGACACAGACCACTTCGAGAACATTCAATCGACCAATTGGCAAACGATGCGTTTTAAGCCCCCACCGCCGAATTCACCGATCGGTTGGCGTGTGGAATTCCGACCATGTGAAGCTCAAATGACCGACTTTGAAAATGCAGCCATCGTTTGCTTTGTTGTTCTACTGACTAGGGTGATTCTGTCATATCAATTGGATTTCCTCATTCCAATTAGCAAGGTTGATGAAAACATGCAGACAGCCCAGAAACGAGACGCTTGCCGTAAAGAGAAATTCTGGTTCCGTAAATCGATTCAAAAGAAAAAGCCATGCACAGACCAACAATTGAATGGGCACGATTGTTGTGCAGATGAATATGACCTCTTGTCCATCGATGAAATTTTCAATGGAAAGGTACGAACGAAATCACGTCCATGAGTTCCCAATGTACAATTTCATACATATTTGCAGACAGATGGCTTTCCTGGTCTCATTCCTCTTATCAAGAATTACCTGCAATCGATGGAAGTTGATGCCGATACTCATTGCACCATTGAACAGTACTTACGTCTGATACAAAGACGAGCATCCGGTGAATTTACAACCACTGCTACATGGATAAGAGATGAAGTTCTACATCATCCTGACTACAAGTAAGTTAACCACCTCTCTCACTATCTGCAGAAATTAATACCATATCTTTACATAGAAAAGACTCAGTAGTAAGTGATCGTATCAATTATGATCTTTTGAAAAAGATGCAACAAATTCAAGAAGGAAAACTCCTAGTACCATCGCTTCTTGGTCATGGTAATCATTCCAAAACGAAAGATTTCATTCCACAAGCACTTCAGAAGCATTTAGCCAAGAATTGTTGTGATAAATGACCAGCAACGATGACATCATCATCATTATCACCACTTTTGCATCACCGTCGTATTCACTAAAGAGTTATACAACAGCAACTGCACCTTAAATACTAATGTGACCTTAAAAGGAGCTACGCTATCATGCTAGAGCATTTAAATTTTAAACTTGTGTAGACATGAGATCGATTTGAAATATTAAATTCTGTTGAACAGAATTTCAAGAAAGGGTGCATTCGATGATTTCGTAACTGTTTTGTATTTTATTGGTTGAGTTAAGTCTGTTAAAGGAAGTATATTTCACAATTTATGTATAAAAAAATAAATTAATAAAAAAAAAGAAAGAAAAACAAACAAAAGAATACGGCTGAGAGCTGCAGAAAAAGAAAATTTGATGTTTACTTTTGTCTTTGGTGTTCTCTCAATCGAAGACAGTTTTGAAAGTAGGTGTGAGAATCTAGTGACTTTCGGTAATCCAGTGAAGATACTAGAGCTCATATCATAGAGCAATTTTCATCTTATACCCTTAGACGATAACACCATTCTCAATGACTGAATTACTGTCGCAAAACACCGACTCCTATTCGATAAAAACTTCATAGCTATTCCCTCCAGACTTGACTGATACTCAAGCCACGAACTAATTCCTGGAATCGGTCCTCTTCAACTCAAAACAGGTAACTGCATGGTCTACGAATTTGCCAGACAGGGTATATCTCTTTCGGGAATCTAAATATGACTCTCGCCACTAGCAGGCTTGCTACTCAAAAGAAACGCGATCGACATAGGCAGACAGATGGTTCCACCTGCCTCATCACCAAATAGATTTGGCAAAAGTTGGATCACAAACGCTCTTACTGGTTAATCAGACAGAAAAAGGCTGCTTATTGGTGTTATAACGGGACACTGCACCATTGGCAGGCACGTCAATACGCTGGGTCTTCTCTATAATGATTTTTGTAGATGCTGTATGAATATAAATGAAGAGGAGGAAGAGACAATTCTCCACTTTATTTGGGGAGCCAACTTCTTCTGCAGTCTAAATGAACTGGCTGACATAAGCTCCAGCTGGTTCTGCGGGCAGATTTTCTGGCAGAAATTACAGATCCATATGATATCGCAAAACCTTCTCTGGTTTGCATCAGATGCAGCCTGCCACTTAAACCTAACCTAAGTATGTTTTGGATCATTGTCCTGTTAAAACGTCTTAATCATCGGTAAAGTTTCTTCTGCCCATGGAACCATCATATTTTTCAATATGTCAACACATTTTTCTTTTGTAATGGTGCCATCAATTCGATGGATTATTCCGAGAAGCATCCCGAAACGTTGATAGATCCGCCACCATGTTTAACAAGTGAACTGTACTTTGGATCGAATTGGCGTCGTTTCGGTAGTCGTACAAATCGTCTACAATCAGGATCCATACGGTTATTTTTTGTTACATTGTGAGTGACTGTTTGTTGTTCATAAGTTAAGCCCAGCAAACTTAACACATGGGTGCATCATTTCATATTAGTTGTAGAGAATAGAGGAGAAAAGTAAAAAACCGCATCTTCAAGTTAAGCCGTTTACAAGTGAGAAATCACTTCAGTCCAATTAAGTACGATTTACTTATTCATCGCACTTTGGCCATCACAATCAATATTCAAATAATTTATAATTAACGTATTTTCATTTCCTTTTTACAAGCTCCTTACAAGACGCCGCAGTCGTCGGATAATTGAATTGAAATCCCAATTCTAAAGTTCGTTTCGGTTCAACCTTTGGTCCATTGAGTAATAATGCTGCCCTGTCTTTACCGAAAAGTAAATGCACCACAAATTCAGGAATACCAAAGAACGATGGTCGACCAAGGGCAGATCCAAAAGCCTAAAAAAAAACTGAATTATGAAAATCCAAATGGTTATAGGTATAAGCATACCTCGCAAAATTCGCTATTGGTGCATATTTGAGGTGCAACACCATTCACCACTCCGCTCACATTTGTGTTTTCAATACTAAACTGTATTAGGCGGCAAAGATCTTCAATGTGAATCCAAGGCATAGGCTGGTTTCCACTGCCCATGGGTCCGCCCAGAAACAATTTAAATGGCAGTAATATCGATTGAATCATCCCGCCTTCACGACCAATTACGACCCCTGTACGGATTTTCACCTACAAGAAATGCTTAAGTTAGACCTCTCAGTTCTTATTCTTATTACCTATAACTTACAGAACGGCAAGGAGAATTAGCTGGTATTGTAGCGGCTTTTTCCCACTCAAGGCACAATTTCGACATAAAATCGTATCCTTCGACAGTATCATACTCTGAATGCACCAGACCGTCAGCCTTGTAGTGACTCACGCCCGAGATGTTGATAAATGTTGTTACACCTGGCGATAATCCTATAGCCTTGACCAATGCTAAACAGGAATTTACTCTTGAATTCCATACATTCTGTTTGAATCTACAAACAAATGTCTATGTTCTGTAAAAAAAAATTCTATGAAACATATTGTATTTACAATACCCAGGAGTCCATCTACGGGTCGGATCTAGCACATTTTGTCCAGTTAAATTTACCACAGCTGTCACATTCGTTGGAATACCATAATGCTCCAGGTGGTGCCAGGTAATTCGTTTCAGACCCGGCATGCGGGACACTACAGTTACTTTATAGCCATGATCTTTGAGATGTTTGCTTAGATGGGTTCCTATAAAGCCAGTTCCGCCGCCTTGAATCAAGAAACATTTATTTTCATTTAGTTATATAACACAAATGCAATTACCAATAAGTACATGTTTTGCTAACATATTCCTTATGTTTTATTTGCTCTTGCGATGTACAAGCAAAGAACAAAACCAATTTTGAATTTTTTTTTTTTACTTGAAATGAAAATGAAATTAAATTTGATTATCAGCTGTTTTTCTTTTTCTTTTCCTACTTCTACTAATTCCGAGAGGAGCTGGGTTTACATGGTGAAGTAAGTGTATAACAGTTTTATTAAAAGAGGGAAATGATTTGAATAGTTCCGTGGGCCAACATGAAGGACCTGTAGCTTCATCATTCCAAACTTCGTTTCGTTTCATTCCAAACTAGGAGAACGTACTTGTACATCAATTTGATTTGGCTTTTTTTTTTATTGCCTTATCACTTTTTTTTTGGTTACTCTCTCCATTCAGCAGATACTGATAATGCTCGTTGAAAACTATTATTCTTTGCTAGACGGTGTGGCTGGGTTTCCATTACTATGTCGAAGAGCCTGCATAATCCCCAAATGCCTGCTTTCTTATAAAACTTCCAGATGGTGTTTCTTAAACTGCTTTCTTTCTTGACAACTTTTTCCATAACAGTGAGATCCTGGATCCATCAAGTTGGAGAATACTATCTTTTTGTTTGGAACTCGAGTTCTGGAAAGGGGCATAACCAAAAATGGTTAAATTTGAAGTTCTGAAAGGATGCACATACGCAATGTTGGATGAAAAGGTACTGGGGATGAGCCATCACGTGGTCGATATCAATGCCTGTTCATTGTTCAAACATCTGAATAAAGCCAGGTTGACTTATCTTTCCTAGCTTGAGTATACTCTGCTGTGTGTAGCATACACGAGGACCTGGGGTCGAATTACGGCATCAGTGATCGAGTAATGCTGGAAACAGATGTGCAGAATTTATGCATGCGGCACTGCGTGCATATCTGCAGACGAAACACATGAGCAGAGTTTTATTTGACATGCATCGCATCGGCTGCTGTCATTCGGCAGTTAACAGTTGAAAGAAAATCAATGAAAAAGTTGGAAAATATACAAAATGCAACAGGTAATGTTTTTAATTCCAATATAAAAGGAAATTCATATATACTCCAGCATTTTATTTAAAACCGAAAAATTCTTGCGGCGAAAGATTTCTTTCATCAGCCTGACTTGCAAAACACAACAACAAAAAAGTGAACAGACATCGAACGATGCTACCAAATACTGTTAATTTAGATTTTTTTTTCTTTTGCGTTGTGGTAGTATTGCCTCTGCGCAGAGAAATTAGAAATAGAGACTGAATGCAGCGCTGCTCTGCATGCAGAATTTACGTGTGTTCAGCTTCATATAATCCTGCATATTCTAATTTCGCTGCATGAGAAATTCTGCACATCTATTTCCAGCATTACTCGTCACGTAAAAATAAGTATTAACGGTCATACCGACGTAATAATGCTTGTTTTTACATGACGAGTAACTCAATCATTGATGCCGTAAATCAACCCCTGTACCGCGATAAAGTATTCGGGGAGGATTGGACAATCACTTTCAAGGCTTGCTCGGGCGCCTTTTGTTTTTCATATTTTTCATAGTGCTTGTGGCTCAGAGGTGTGATCCTGCTCCCATACCGGATGTATCTACCATGTTCTTCATTTCTGCCATGCTCTGGGTTGATCCCGTCGCTTGACCAGGATTATGTAGAACACACAAAATTGATGGAGATTACAGGTAGGTAAACCTTGTTTATCGATTGGAAGTCTGCAACTCTAGACAAATTAAATGATAAATCTGTCGTAACTACAATAAATGTCACAGGTTGATCTTCAAAACTCAACATAGCTGTCAAAACCAAAACAAACAACAATTTCATTTGACATTTGTCTGTGAAACAACTGTTAAATCAAATGAGCTAAGTGTAATGTTAACACCTTCAAGTATGTATGCCATTTGTTATTATTTTCTAATTAATTAAATCACATTTATTTTCTACTACACTAATATTATTTGTAACAAAAGTTTAGGATGATTTTAAAGAGTTCGTTGATTAATTAACATCAATTATTACGTTACAGAAAAGTTGTCTTAGAAACTGAATTTTCCCCTAACTTTGAAGAAGCCAAAATTATGCTTATTATGAATGACTGCTCCGACACCGACATAGTTCTCCATTAAAATGGGACCTTCTTTAAAATCACAATTAAAATCAACGCCATCCGGATTTGCATTTGAGAATACTGAACGAAGAGTTTCGTAGAATGATTCTGCTGAATAAATGTAACGATTACCCTCGAATTCTTCTCTCATTTTAAAGGACATATTATCATTGCCTGGAAAGAAAGTTTATATAATACATTTTCAATAGTTAGATAAGGGTTTTACTAACTTTTTGGCAATAAAATAGGATGATCCTTTACTGTTTTCCAGGGAATGTCACCAGCGAATGGATTCCATGACGTTAACAGTGATATTGGTCTGCCTTTATTCCACATTATTCGCATACCCATTTCACTTCGTTCCCTAAAAGTTAAGAATTTATAAGGACTTTTAACAAAGTTCCCAAGGTTTGTACAAGGATTCTGCGGTAGAGTTAATTTTTCTACAAAGTATCCCTTTCGTGGACTTACGATCCAATGCAGTCGAACATAACTCCATCTAATCTAATTGTGGACTTGTGATCCTGTGTCGCACTAATGTAGATACTATCTTAAATAAAATATTTATCTAGAGCAAACAAGATAATTGCATATTTTAAGCATGCGAGTTGAGTTGGAATTATATTGAATGAAGTTAGAAATGCTCAAATGCCTGCTGTTGTCTACAACATCTACGACAAAACGTCCTATAGCTAACTTGACCACTATTCAGGTAAATCAATCAAGTCCTCACTTGATGTTAGATGGATCAACGAAGAAACCAGAAAGAATACTAAATTCTGAAGGAAAAAGCGTTCATTGCATGTTACGTCAAGACCTCTATGAGCCAAGACCAAACGAGCAAAAAGAGACCGCTGTTTTGGTCAAAAGGGTCTTCAATCTTTGTTTTAAAGATCAATCCATCCTGAATACTAGGTTTGAAAGCCTGGTTTCGGACGAATGTAACTGGGATCAATGAGTACTGGCAAGGTTTAGATCGTTTAGATCTTTGAAGAGCGGTTCGCCTTATGTGTTTTTCTTATGTTAGCAAGGGCTAGTACCCTAATAAAATAGGGTAAGCTGGAGATGCTGTTGTATCTCAAAAGAGCTATTTTTGGTGCCAGCAACGAGTCCAAATCAACCACTTGAACCTGGTTTAACTTAAAAAAAAAATGTTAGCACTTGTCACTTGTCATATACTTACACTGGTTTAAAACATGTAAAGTCAAAACGGTTGGCAACTGTCAACGGATTTGGCTGAACTGGAGCAGGAGATGCTTTTTGTGTAGGTTGCTTACTTTGACAGAACATCCTGCCACATATAAGTGATGTCAAACCATTGGCGATTCCCTCAATTCGTCTACAAAGAGAAAACTTTTTGTTTTTTCAACACGTCGACTTAGATATCTATGCGTATGATGCTTACGGAACTAATGAAGTTTGTGGATAAGTTAGTTTGCCTTGAATGATGGTATCGATTTGATTCAGTTTGACTTTGTTTGTTTGAAGAATTTGTAAAGCAATAAAATCATATTTAATATCCAGCAGGGTTTTCGATGTCAAAATGAACAAACGTTCCCTCTCATGATCCCAATGGCTTATGCTAAAAGTAGTTTCAATTAACGTTTTTATTTTGGTTTCAAGTGGTTCTGTTTAGTGTGTCTACTTACTCTGTTAGAAGCCAGCTTCCAACGACATTTGTATCATTGAAAGGACGCAGTAGTACATTTATACAGTCTGCGACGGCTTTTTCGAACTGACCTGGTCTAAAGCAAAAGAATTCATCAGTTATTGGAGCCTTATCGCCTTTTGGTACTCCCACACCACCTGGTCCACACATGTAATTACCATCGTATATGGGCGTACCTGTAGAAGAATTTTCAACTCAAATGGAATACCTATTTTTTTATGACAAATCCGTACCTGTACTACTTTTGATCTCCTTGTATGAACTGGTAACATGAATTGGAGATGTCACATCTGACCCAGTCAGAATTGCACTTTTCTCCATGTCTGATATATTACTTCTATGGCGTAGCAAATTTTGTGTCGCTTCCTCATCAGAGATTGTTAACGTCGCACCCGAAAAATTATACTGGTCATCCATGTCTTCGTCACGTAAAAGGAATGAGTTTGATGGATGCATTTGAATGGTGAAGTGGGGATTCTTTTTTGGAAACAAATGTACTTCCTAATGGGTTTCTTGAAATTGTTTTTCTAGATATTTGCTATACGACAACTTATTGACGGGAATGATGGTTACATAGGGTAAACCCAAAACTAGTTGTACAAGTTCCATTTTAAATGCGCATGGCTGGAGAAAACTTTACCTCAAGAAGCTTTTCAACTTTGTTTACATCCCTCCGGCAATATTGTTTTCTTTAATATTGTACAGTTGACGTTATTTTTTTTTTCTAATATTTCGTTGTCATTTAGACATTTTAATAGATTCCTTAAAGTAAACTAGTAGGATAGTCAGGTAGCACTTAAATTAAGACACGACGGAACAATAGAATTGCAACTGATAAAGGTTTCACAAACCAAGTTTGACCAAGACATACAGATACAGTAGGTAGCTATGGCTTCAAGTAAACTTTTTTGTCAACCTGTTGAAGTAACTTGGTCTGTTCGCACTCTCGAAACAGAACTTACCAAACAAAGTATGTGTATGTAAACAGAACCCAACTTATTATGTAGCAAATAGAGTAGATTTTGCACAAAAAAAAAAAAAAAAATTCCAAACATTATGAAACTGTGACACTTTCAATAAACAAATTGGGAAACCTTCACTAAAATCAAAACAATTGTTGTTTACTTTTGTCCAAAATAAAAGTTGTAAACAAGAATGAGCTTAACTAAAGCAAGGCAAGGCATGTTGGTAAGAATGTGTGTACACATCCGAAGAGAGAATAAAAGCAAAAAAGAGTAGAAACAATATTGTTATCAATTGAAATGCACAGTGAGCTAGTTTTATTTAAAGAAAAGACGCAAGGTAGCTGTGGTTTGCTTGGCATCCGATACTGTCAAGGTGTCGTCAGGTTTCTAGCTAATGTTGTCGTTTAGCAATCGTCATTGTTCCCTAAATGGGCTAAATGTTTGCATTCCAGAATACTTCCCTCATGTTTTGCTTGCAATAGACTTTTCACTTAGGAAGCCTATACGGATTCTTATCTCACTTGCGTAAGAAACACTAGATCAGGAGCACTACTTTAAATCTTCTTGGTTTCGAAAATAGTCTTTTCTTTGTATGTGCTAGGAGCACAGAAAAGGAGAGAGAGAGAGAGAGATTAAAAAGGATCCAATATGTTGATCTGTTTCGATATCTCTTTGGACACGTACATACCTTAACATCGAACCAAACTGTACTTCAAGAAACAGTACGCGCTGAGCATTTTCGTCAATTTTAAGGGTGTCTCCAGTGCTATGGAGCGTACTAATCGACTTACTACCCAACACTTTCAACGCTGCTAAAACCTATACTCAGGCTTTAGTGGATGATGTTGCCAAGCACTTGGCACTTCTATCCCCTTCGATCCCGGGCATTCTGTTTCCAGTTCTTCAAACCAAGTGGTCGGGAATCCACAGTAGCTTAGTCCTTAAAACGGGGGTTGGATGTTCTTCGTCACCTCGAACTTAGAGGCTGTGATTCGAAGATCCTCTTGTCTATCGGCTCGATGTGACTGGGACAGCAGTAGTATCGATTTCCTAGGGTAAATCTTCGTCGAATCATCACAAGGGTTTCATTCTCTGTGAACTACCTGCTCCAGCATGAGGTTGAAGGAATCATATGATAGCGCCTCTATTTGCCAAAATCCATTCTAAATTCCATCGTTGGGATCTTGAATTCAGCCATCACCCGGTAGAGCTAAGATGTTGAATGCTATCATATGCATCTGAGTTTCTCCAACCACTACACCAAAAAGGGGTTTACGCTTGGGAGTAAAATGGAACGAAATAAGTCTGAGTGCTCACGGGATTTAGAAATTTCCTTAAAAAAAAAAAAAAAAAAAAACAGGTCGGGCCTTTTAGCTTAGCTTATATCGTCAATCAGGGCTTTCATCGATACAATCACAAGTGATTAAATCCGTTCCTGGTGGAACACTTTACTTACTTTATAATGGCGCTATAGTTCGGGGTCAGCCAAGGCTTCAACCAAAACGGGTGGAACACTTTAATACAAAAGAAATTGAAATCCTGGTGTAGAAGGCATCTTCAAAAAAGATCTGCTGAGAGTACACATACATGAGAGTGTAGGTACTCATCAGAACTTAGTGCTGTCTAAACCCCCCCTGTTTATCAAACAATTTGTTAGTTTCGTTCAATTAATCTTCAACTGCTCCTTTCACCGATACAGAAGTTCTTTTTATTCAATTTAAATCGATTAAGTGTCACCAAATGTCTTCAAGTTCTTCGATGCAACGTTCTATGTAACGTTCCAAAAATAGTCATTTAGTTGATTTCGACAAATGACGCATTGATGCGGGTTATATTCCAAGAAACTTTTTCAAAAACACCGCTATCCGCATCTCTAGTACTATTCGTGACAAATGCTGAATGCACTTCTAACTACATATATCTAATTATATGTATTCAAGGGGCTATAAGCTTAGCAATTCAATATCAAATCCACGTACGAATAAAAGTGAAACTATTGTACAGTCGAAAATGTTTTTTATTCAAATGACGTAGATCCAAACAAACATCTGGAACCAAACAATTAACGTGATTCATACCGAAATTATCTCTAAAGAAATGTGAACAAATGAGTGATTCTTAATTCTAGAATTTAATTGATAAGAACACTTGAATCTTCTCAGTAAGAAAAGAACCCTGTACTGAGCTAAATTTTCAACAAAACAAGGTCCATTTCACTTCTCGTGAAGAAAATCGATTGGTTTTGAGTACTAGACCTGATCCCATTTCGAATCTAGAACGATGATCGTGAAAAATTTGAGAGCGAAAATGAGCGAACAAGAGATAGCTACACATTCGCTCGTATTTTGTTATCGCAAATGCATTCGACAATATTTACACTCTCATCGCTTTGATACGAATGATATCACAATGGAATAAAAACAAAAGACATATAGCACCACAAACACAACCCAATCGTGCTCCCTATTCTCAGTCTTTCGGAGCGTCTACAATAACAGATCGCCTACGGGCGGCGCGGAATGGACTTGTGGGCATGATTTCATGTGTGTTTTTGTTTAGTCTCTTTGGTTCTTTACACGCGATTAGTACGACTTTTGAAAAATTCCACTCGACACATTGTTTACATAAACGCTGACTACCGATAGTCTTTTTCTTTTCCTAGCTTCAGTCATGCACTGGATATACTTCACACAGCCCTTAATTCCTCAGGACGTGGAGGAGGAAGAGGTTTGTTTTTCAATTGATTTTCGGAAAAAAAAAAAAATTAAATTGCTTCCAAGTGGTCTTGTGCTCTGTGGGTTAGAAAAAAAAAAAAAAAAAAAAAAATAAGAAAATGTTTTTGCCAAACACGTTTGCATTTTTAGATTGGTCACTTCTTAATTATTCGCGTGAATTTCAGGAAGCCTCAAACAGTACCGACGCATATAGTAACGTGCCATACAAACCGAAACGTAAGTATGAGATTTACTTTTTTTTAACAATAGAAGAATAGAACGCCCACTCATTTTGGATATTTTTCATTTTTGCTTTTTTGTTGTTATTGTAAAGTTGAGTGGTTTCTTATTTTTGAAAAAAAAAGCTTTTCCTAAAAATAGTCCATTGCTCTTCGCAGGTTTTCTCAAGGCGTTCTCGCCGTACAAGCTCACCAGTGCTGACTTTGCAGAACTAGCACCGCTATTGCCGTTTGTAGTGATTTTGACAATCTTGTTTATTCTACTTCTCGTGATTGGCTTTCGTCGATGGCCGGGTTTGGTGGCGGGAATCGTGGCCGGTTGTCTAACATCGGCGAGTATATATCTGATAATGAGCGCTATTGCCGGGGATATTCCATTGTATGAATAGGAATAAGACAATGTCCAGAGCCTCGGTGGCGCAGTAGGCAGCGCGTAAGTCTCATAATCTTAAGGTCGTGAGTTCGAGCCTCACCCGGGGCAATGCTTTTTTTTATAAGGGCACGCTGTACGACTATTAGCTTGTAAGATGTGCAAATGACTTAAGAACCAGATATGAAGTACATATCTGTATAATACTTAGAGTTGTAAGGATTTTAATGTTATAACTTTGTTTTAAAGAAAAGACTGCTGAATGTATATGTAAATATCAATAAATGAAAGAAAATTATAATTTGGTTGGTTGATTTTTGGATGTCTTGAGACTAATGAAAATTAACAAGGGAGTCCATGAGAAGACGGCTCATTGGGGAAACACAAAAAAAAAGCGTTTCATAAGGAACAATAAACGATTTGATTGTCTTACAGCCCATCAAAGAAGGTAAGGTTTAAGCTCTAGGGTTGGCTGTATCTTATAATGTAAAGCCTCACTCGAATCTCAAGGAAGGTACGGCCGAGAATACTTAATAGCCGTGTTTTTTTGAGAACTATACTCACTTCAGTCAAAAAAAACCGATTTATGCTCAGTAGCAGCCGCACCAACCATTGGTTTGGGGCTCGAACTTTTTTTCCCTATTTGACAGTTCTTAAATGTCAAAACCGAGCAAAAGCAACAAATACGATCGGCTTAGGGCTAATTTATGAGATTTTTTGCGCTCTGGTGGTCAACTTATGTAGTTCTATCCTCACTTTCTGCTACTGGGGAAGTTATCGCCACTTGGTGTGTTGTTATTGCTTTGTGCATAAAATTCTACTGGGCTGCGTATACAGCTCCCAAAAAACACGGCTAATCTTCCGATGACTAGTGTAGGTCAATCGCAGAGCACATATCGTACGGATTTCATTTCCTCTTCGTTCCTGCAGCTTTAACAGAAGTCGTTGAAAGGTAGTCTAAGTTGCTTTGCGTGAGCGATTGGCCATGTATAATCTGACTATTGCACATGTGTCTAGATGACATCATCGCGTATAAGCCTTGATTATGGTTTCCGCATCTATTTGTCTGTAAAGAATACTAATAGGCATCCTAATACTAATAGAATTATGGCCAACATACATGGATCTAAATAAATACATCTCCGTTTTCATTCCAAAAGGACAACGAAGTAAAGGGCAATCAGACTTTAGGTAGTTTCCTGACATTAACAAACTTAACGCTCTTTATAGGAATTCTCACAGGCCACAACCTACTGGCGGCCCACCTTAGAATAAAGCATTTAAGTACAGACGTAAAAGGGAGCACATCCCATTTCCTAAGCGAATGCCCTAGCCTATGCAGAACCAGAAAGATGGCTCTTGATGAGTTGTATTCCAACAACTGATCTGTCTAAGTCGATCTGTCCACATTAAACCATTCGGCTAAAACTAGAGCTAGTATAAATTCCACTTTCTCACATTCTTTATTCTCATCAAGAGTTTGACTGCTATTTACAAAAGCTTTAATTGTATCGTCATCGTCAAGTTATACACGATAATAGGTGCAAACTCGGGGAAGTCCCGAAATAATCAAAGTCAACACCTGTGCGCTGTCGTGGGAAGTCGCATAAAATTGGGAGGTCTAAATGATAATGTGGAAAGGTATTTTTTTGGTGTTGTAAAGAAAGAATTTCAATTCATATTATCAAGCTACTGCCAGTGATATGTCTATGCTGTAGAGCTAATATCAGCTTTTTCGTAATCGATCGAATTTCTTGACATAGTTGATTGAATTTCAGAGTGACAAGCGATTGTGCTGATTACGATACCACGGCCATACCTACCACCATTGTATATAAAGCTGACGATACTACTATTAGTTTCATATACAATGCTACTACTTTAACAAAAACTTCTCAATAGTTATCCCGTTAAAGGAAAGGGACAGAACGCAAATAGCAACCATTTAGTTTCAACCTCGTCTGGCATACGATGGGTCAGCCTTAGTAAATACTTGTCTATATTCAAAGCTAAGGTCTTTACCATTAATCAGTGTGTAGAATGTAATAAAAACTCTGAAAAATGTGTCCTAAAATTGCTAGTCCCGGTAGTCCGAGAAATTTACAAGATGATCTCTTTCCTAGCTAGGAATTGGTGATCTTTGTAAATCGTTTAAACGCAGTGAAAGACTTAGTCTCTTATCCCAATTACATCGAATCCTCTAAGTGCCTCTTCCAAGAACTGAAAAGTGATCTCAAGTCAATAGTCCTGAATGCCAGGTGTAGTTCCCAATCACCCTCTAGCCTCTACTTTTCAAGCTAAGAAATTCTTCAAAATCTCAAACAAGCGCTCCTACTGGACACTATTCATTTATCATTTTCAAATCTGGAAACATCACCAACGATATTTGTGTCGCCTAAAAAGCTGCAACATTTTGTTAGCCGGTGATTCAAATCTAGTTTACACCGGGTGACTATATCCACTGTAATTCAGCCGTAGTCCTTTAATGTCACGCCGAGGAGGACACAGGCTACACAATTTGTTCCTTAGAAGGTGGAAAGGGAGAGGTGGCAATTCAAAATATAACCCAATCAACGCTGGGAATGCATTGCCGCTTTGAAACCAATACTCATGCAACCTGTTGTTTGCGAGTGTTTATTGATGGGGGCATTTTAAACCAGCTTGTGGATTTGAGAAAAAGAGTTAGTTCTCTAATTTTTGTTTTATGTCTCCGGAAGATGAATTTGTCAGAGTGCGTTGTCTGACCCACGCCAGGGCTGAAAATTTGCAGAGAAAGTGGAACAGAGATTCATTTTCGCTGTTATCCCCGCGAACCATGTTATGAGAGATGTCTAACTTGCCTGGGTGGTCTCTTGTTGGCGAGTGGCTTATATCTTAGCGGCTACGATGCTTGTAATATTTGGTCTCGATCTGCTTAGTAGTTTGTTTGTTTTTTTCTTTGTTGTAATCGAGCTAAGTCTTTCTTGATATAACGCAGTTAGTCAACTTATTAAACCCTTCGTTGGTCACATTTTAAAAGTCAATTGCCCTTAAAAGATTCTTGTAGTACATTAACCCTTTATGAGCCGAAAAGGGCCAGTTCGTTAACTCTTTCATTGCCATCGATTTTACTGTGTCTTAAGATCCAGGTGAGAGTGATTCTGCTATGAACACCTAATTGGTTCAGTTCTTTCAAGCATTGCTCTACGCGTTTTGAGGATGTTGTGATCGAAACAATAGCTTTAATGGCGGCTGGGCTCTCGATAAAGATACCAGTATTGTTAATATGGGTGTTGGAGAATTTTTCAGTGCAAGCTTTGCGGATAGCAAAGGGCTCTGTTTGAAAGACACTGGCAAAGCCTAAGTCTGATAAGCAAAAAGATTTCGATTCTTTAGTATGAAAACAATATTTTCTTCTTATCTTGGTCTAATAATAAAATAATTTAATTTAATTCTTTTTACTTGTCTTTTACATTAGGAATTCAACTTAATGGCTAATTCTAATATTTAAAAAGATTTCTCTGACTTACATCTAATTTGGCTTGTTTTTGCTTTTCTTTGGAAGAAAAAAAAAGAAAATATTCTTTGATAACACAACAACTGAATGGCACTAGCATTCTTTACCTCTCTCCACTATTTTAATTACATTCGAGCTATGACTACTGTATCTCTTTGTTTAACAAACTATTTTAGTGAAAATTAATTTTTAGATACGATTTGTTTTAGGTGTAGGTACACTTGTACGACTCAAACAGAGTACGGTTGGCAAAATTGATTAATACTATTGTTCTTCTGAACACCATGGAATAGTGGAGTGCTTCGCAATGCACCAGATGCATCTCGTGAATTTTTACTCTGTTGATATGATTTGCTAGCCATTGGCGATAGAGGTTCACCCCAAAATTTCAGCAATGCAAACACTTTGTAGTAGGCAACTCTGTAATAAGAAAAAATATTGAAATTATCAAGTGGATTTGTAATCAGCTGGTGATTTTGACTAACCTGTAATTTCTATTGCTCGCCGCATAGATAAAAGGATTTATAACACTTGAAGCCCAAGCCATTACTGAGGCAATGATGTGTAACCATGGGTATGAGTTGTTGTGTTCATCCACAACATTGGCTAACATAAGTGGCAAGAAACACCCCAGAAAGCAGAGGAATATTGTGACCATCATGACGGTCAGTCTATTGTCTTCGCGACTTTTTCGCGCCGTCGATATTGATTCTTTTGATGGTTTTTGGAATGATCTATTTAAAAAAAAAAGAAAATGTGAATTGAGGAAACAAACATTTGTTTGGAGTTCTATACCTGTGAGATTTCAGCTTTTGTTTTTGTCTTCGAACTTTAAAATAAATGCAAGAGTAGGAGACGATTATGACTACACATGGTAGGAGGAATCCGATGAGGAAGAGCATTTTTTTAATTGATTTGCCATCTTTTTTTAAAATTGTACAGGAGAACGTTGCTTCGTCTAGGCCCATTTCACCCCAAATTCCAAGAATAGGTGGTAACTGCAATGGAGATACACATAATCAATGTCACACGAAGACAATTAATTTAAAGTTCTTACCAGCATGAGGAATGAAACAGCCCAAACAAATATTAGTTGTAAGACTATGTATGTTGGCTTGTAAATTTGTGCGTACAGCCGGTGGCAAGCAATGAGGATATACCTAGAAAGATTTAAAGAAATGAAACCAATTAATGAGATCAATTAATGAACTTTAGTTTAAAGGGTCTTCTAGACTACAGAGTAACTAGAAATCAAGAGTACACACTGAAAATTTTGAACGAGACTGCCTGAACCATCTAACAGCCTGATCGAGACTATCTCGCACTGTGCACTGGTTACAGATTTCCATATCCAACCATAAAAATTGTTATCAAGTTAGAGGATAGGAAAGCCGAATCCGTGGACTACATAGTGGCTAGAGCGTAAGTTTACTCGGGTACTATGAAGGCTTAAAGTGCTCATTGTGATACCACAAGACCTATTACTAATGCAAAACTACTTAGGAGACTAATTTAACCGGCAAGGGCTATTCATGAGTGAAGAATAGTTCTGATATCAATATTTACCGAGGTCATCGAAGAAGATAGCCTTCAGACGGAACAGTTTTCTTTAAGACAAATTCAAATGGACCATAGTCTTTTCCTCTTTTTCATGTATGCCAATCGGAAAGGATATTGAGAGGACACCGATAATGCTACTGATTTATGATCGCTTTAATGGGGCCAATCTTCTAGATCAACATTTCTCAAACGGTGGTATGCGTGCCAATTGTGATCAAGGTACTGACTGTTTAGATTTTAGGAACTTTCGTTAGTACACATGAGTGGACGCAAAAAATAGAAAATTTGAGAACCTTTGCGCTTGATCGTTTCTAGTCTCGCCTAGGCCAAATTTGTCTGAAGATTTGGCGCGGCATACCTTCCTCCAATCTGCGGGCAGTCTTCCTTCCTTGAGAGAAGAAATGCTAGAAACATTACGAGTGTCACAGGCATTCTTGTTGGCAGTAACGTTTCAAAACCGAAACGAAAAACTGAACCGATTTTAACCGACGACAAAGAAGTTTTACTACTGGAGGATGTACCATGACAGGATAAAGAACTCACTTTCTTTAACTTTTTGGAGAATAATCTCAGTTTTAATGACTTAGGCTAGTCGATGAAATCCACTTTCTTACCGATTCAACGTAATCCCAACCATACTTAGCAAGGATACAGCCACATTTCCATAGAATATAACTGGGAATACTTTACAAAGTGTTTCGCCAAGCGTCCATGCCTACAATAAAAAAAAAAAGGTTTAATTTTTGCAAAATCCGATTTACCACGAAAAGAACAAAGGTAAAAACCAATTCCATTTCCTCTTCGACTTACCTCTTGAAAATACCGCACAGCCGTTAGTGGCATGCTAAAGGAACAAAAGAGTAAATCCGATATGCAAAGCGATAGCACAAAGGCTGTTGTTGCATGACCTCGCATTTTCGGGCATTTTAACAGCGCAAGTATTGTTATTAGATTGCCTTTGAAAATGAGAAAAAAATAAAAAATAAAAATTAATAATGCACCAAGACTCATTCAAACAGACGCGTACTTACCCAGTACTCCAATGACGACAAAAACGCAAGCGCATATCGCTGCAAAAAGTGTTGCCGAATGCGGGAACACCACTTCCACTTCCATGTTCTGTTCACGTTCTCTCTGAAATAAAACAAATGAAGACTTGTAAAGTTTTTTTTTAGGGGAAAAACCAACGGTCTAACGATAAAGAAACACTAAAATCCCTATAAGCCTTTGTTCAGAGTTTCACTTATACGTACAGTGATTCAGTATGAAATCATTTTAAGAGTGCGATAAGGAGTTCAGGAATGATGCCATATTTCCAAACACTCAAATTGGTCATTAACCTAAAATTTTAAAAACAAACTAATTAGGAACAACCATATGCATTTCAAAAAATCTCACGTGCTGCCATATAGCTCAGGAAAGCCTTTACCAACAATTATGGTGCCCAAATGATCACTTGAGGGAACCCTAATTGAAATCCGAACAAGTATCGGAAATCGCTTGTGTTTTGCCGGTCGTTGTCATCGTCGTCGTCGTGATCAATGATCAGTCCCAGACACGGGATAGACAATGTTTCCACTGTAGAGAGCTACCACCCGAGCACGATATGAATTAATATTCGGGCAACGGATGTACGGATGCGAGACAAGGCACACACACAACTGTGAAGGTGATTTATGTTAATTAAGGGTGGGGATGTCCACAAAGTGAGTTATTTATGCGGTTCCGATGATGTTGGATGTTGGGAGGCCTATTGAACTTCCTTTTTATGTGTCACGTAATTAATGAATGTCTTTATGGATCTTTTTAGTCGGCTGGTGTAAGTATAATAATGACATACACATCCTATAATCTATCTATTATCTCGAAACTATGTGGAATATGATGAATTGAATTTTGATGGTACCAATGGGGGACAAACGTTTCATAGGAGGGGGGACAAATGTTTTATTCTTTCAATTTATGTATTTTTGGATTCAATGATTAATGGCATGATGTAAGCTTGGACTGTACATTCCGCTTGATTCTTAGAAATTTATAGCTTATGTACGTCTTACAAAGAAAGACGTAATAAATTGTGGTCACTTTTCAAACGTATCCAACCATGGCAGTGACCATTATGACATTCGTTAAGATTTCCTATGCATTTTTTTTTCCTATGCGTTGTGAGAGTTTTGAGCTCATCCCGACTACATTTTACAAATTTTGACTTTACTATGTAAACTTTTCTAGAGACCATTTTCGTTGATAATTCTCGGTGGCTAGAACTTCCGCTTGGAACACACTACGGTGGTTTGGAAGTCTTATTGACCGGGTAATGCTGGGTTCTAGCGAGTAGATCCTCGAGCACACTCCTTCTTCGGTTTTTGAATCTTCAGTGAAAAATGTATTCAGGATGATGGATGGAGTGTTATGATGATTAGACCGAAGTCAGAAGATGGTGCAAGATATTCCGTGTCCTTTTTTTTAGTTTTTCCCAACTTGCGATCTTATGATGGCCCACAGGGCACTTTTCGCTACTGTTTCCTTTAGATCTATTGGAATCAGGGCGAGTTGAGTTTCAAAGGTTGGAGTGGTGCCACGGTGCCAGTAGTCCGTATATACATGCTAGTCGTTGGATCTTTGTAAAAACCTTAAGGATTGTGATATTTTTTGCCGCTAGCCACCAGATAAGTTACCATAAGTCAGGATGGGTCTGATAATTAATTGACATGAAAGTTAAACAGTAATTTAAGAAGAGTGCACCTCTTTGAGTGACGGAAACTTAGGGAATATTAAAGTTTGGTCAACCATTCCATAGCTCCATATTTGAAAAATCCATTTCCTGGTTCCCTTTTTTCTCTAGCACATTATTACCAAGCATTATTCAGTTCATCCACTGACTGCACTAATTGCCACTCATTTCAATCTACCAAATATCTAGTCCTATTTAGATCAAATCAATTAAACTTCAATAATACGTAACGATGATATGTTGCATTGCTCCATCCAATTTGCATTACCATTCGCAATTGGCTGCACCAAGTCTATCCCTTCGTTGCATTGACGCCATCACAATTCAACAACCGACGAGAGCAAAAACTGACCTATGTCCCTGGCAAAGTCTACATATGTCGTAAATTAACTCCTAATCTTACCGATTAAGAACAAAAGCCATGAAATTGAGAAAATGAAAGAAGGCCTCGATAATTGCCCTCCGTGCAGCCTAACAGACGCTACAGCTGAGCATCCGATATCATCATGTACACGGTCTATACAGTCGAGCGCAAACGTTTCGCAAAGACGCACATTGCACATGGCGACATGCAAAAGTTTATCGTAAAAATCGGAGCAAAACAAAGACGCAGTACATAACCTTAATTTATGAGCTTCTCGCTGGAGAGTGAGAAATAGTATTTCCATTTGGTGTCGCGTTCATTATTAATATTTTATAGGGTGTACGCGAGGGCGGGCAGCGTTCGTGCATACGTTAATGACACACCACACTGCGTTGGCATTGAAAGAGTTTTCTTTCATTACATGCTGCCTTCTTAGCAACTGCTTGACATTAAATCTGTCAGCCGAATGGGATCTTGATCCCATGCATGCTTGTGGGTGTTAACCGCGAATAATGCAGTAGCTCAGATGTTGAGTAATACATTGCGACTATACGAGTATAAGTTTCGCAGACTTTCTAATATGGATGGCTTACGCTATAACACTTGTGTGTCAGTGATCTGTTTTTTTTGGAATCGTTCTAGACTTTGACATCGAATCAGTTGCTGACTTGTCTGCCGTCCAGCGCAAGTTTGACAGGGATGTCAAAATGATTCTATACATGACTATGTATATTTTGCACATCTCTATCAATGCTGTCGCAGGGGATCTTAAAATCGATGACACGATGGCGTCTTCCAAAGATTATTTTACATACTTCTCCCTTGTGGGTTCTAGGGCCTTTATGACGCCTAGACGCCATCGTGTCCGTTCTGTTCTTCTGCCAGGGTTTCTGTCACCCTGGGTCAACGTCCTTTGCTCTTTTCGGAACGTATGACTAATCCACTGCCACTTCCGTTGTTAAGAGATTGTGTAATTGCTGCCTGTTCCGTTCTCTGATAAAGATGTTCGTTAGAGTACCTACTGTTGGACCAGAATCCTTAGGATTCTGTGTAGGGACCTGTCAATGAACTTTTGCATATTTCTCGTAATAGTAATGATCACTCTTCAAGTACCAAAGCTATATTCGACAAAGCACGGACTCAACGCTGGAGCAGAACAATTGTTATTTGGTTTTTAAGCTGATTCCATAGCTTCGTCATATTTCGTGGGATTTTCAAACTGTAGCAGTGCGTAGTTAGACAGTATCCTCATATATGCTCCTTGGAGACATCGGTTGATAGCAAAATGGTCAATTTGATTGGATGTTGCTTGCCTGCCTGTTGAAACCCACCTGAGTTTATGGTTCAAACTCTTGTGCTTATACATAGCTGCCACCTTTAATAAGACGATTGGCCTCCTAGAAATCAACAAATCTATCGCCACCGTTGACATTGCGTTTGCCTAGTCCATGCTTTCCGATAACATGTCTGAGCACTTCGTTATCGTTGCTTATCTTGGCATTCAAGTCCCCCATCACTATGACAATGGCTCCGTTTGACGTTGTGTTGAAAATGTTGTTTAATTGGAAGAAGGTGATATTGTCGTCATCAGATTTCCTTCCGTTGGGGCTTAGCACTGTATAATACAGACCCATTGTACTCTAGAAATCTCTTCGTAAAAATTCGATGACCATATACGGTTGCCAGGAAATTAGGCCTCTGGTTGCTGTTGGTGTTAGCAGCAGTTTTACTTTATCTTCTCGCAGACTACCAGATGGCCTTCTGGAAAAAAGCAGTTTAGTGTTGCGCGTAAGTGAGCCTTTATCGTATAAACTCATGTTCCAGTTGGTGTATGCTGGCGTTTAAAGACAAATGTGGCAAATAGTTGCCCGGTTAGGATTACCATTTACATCAAAAATCCTGATACTATTTCCATGTGCAATATCCCTTATGCCTACACAAATGATTTCCCTCAAAACGCTAAACAATTTGAGGGGATGAGAACAAAAATAAACTTCTCTCTCATCGTTAGTGAAAGTAAAATTATAATTTATGATATTTTCAAAACTTCCGACTCCTAAACAGTCATCTTCGTTCGTTCAATGAACACTTCCTGTACCAATGAACTACTTTCGGGTGTGTTCTCTTACGCACTCACCCCTTATTTTTTGTGTTTTTACTCCGACCGGCCGGCCGGTCTAAATGGGTTCTACTTATGTGTGGATTTTCAAATTTTATTTGATTAATTCTGTTGTAACAGAAAATGCAGTGTAAATAAACTTGTGTTCATCAAAAGCAGTTTTCGCCGTAAAACACATTCGAAAAGTATTAAAATTTGAAATCCAAAACAAAACACACACTCATCCACCGCAAGCGCACATGAAATCGGGTATTTATGACGTTAAATCTCATAAAAGACTCGTAATAGATACAAATGTCCCGAGGGGGGAGATCTTTAGATGCACACTCATACTAGATACTTTCTTTCTACGCTACAGATGTTTATTTGTTTGCTTGTGTAATGTTTGTGCCAAATTTTTACCCATGTACGCATGAAGTATGCACTTAAATAGGTTTATTTAGACACAGTGGTGAGCATAGTGTTGAGAACGAAAAGACATACATACCTTTGCCTTTAGAAATGCAATAATGATGGGTCATGGTTCTCTTTTAGGTGTTATTTTTCAACGGTTATTGACCTTATGCAGAAGGAATCCTACATTGATCACATACTAGAATAAAACTAGAAAATTTCTCATTAGAAGTCAGTTTGTCTTGACACTTTATGACAGACAAATGTACCTTTTCAGCCATCAGTTACTCAGACAAGCCAATCTATTTGCTGCACACTTTGCAGCTAGCTCAACGATTCTCGATTGTACCCTGTCTCGTCTTAAGAGGTCTCAACACGCACAAATTCGCTGGCCCAGATGGTACCCCACCCATAGAAGAGGTGTTGCTCCACGCTGGTAAAACTACTACGTAAGGTTTTCCATTTGTCCTACGGTCTCATTCCGAGTAAATGGAAAATTGGATCCTTTATCTCCAAACAACGACTCGTTGCAAGTTCTTTTGTCGAAAATGCGATTAAGAACTACCTTTGTTCAATTTAAGTCGTTTTTACCCGTTTCAAGTCTTCACTATGTAAAAGTTGGTGTTCCCCAAGGCTCCGTTTTGTCTCCGACTCTCTACTTCATTTTTCATAAATATTCTGTTTACTGCAACTTCTAATCGAATTCCTTCGCTGATGACAGTAGCCTCAGTTTCTCATTTTATTTCCCTAAGTCACGTCCCTGCTCTGCGGTCGCAGTAGAGTAAGAAAACAGTAACTTATCAATAAATTCCGACCTTGACAGCATAATAAAGTGAGGATCTACTAATAGAGTCGAATTCAATGCGTCCAAAGCCCAATGTTGGGGTCTGTCACTTAAGCCAAATCCAAACCTCGAATCATTATCCATGAATGGTACTTGCATCGCCAAATCTGAAAGACTCCATCCTCGGTATATGTGTTAACGACGAATTTCGTTTGAATGACCACACATTTGAAGTCGCAAAATATGCCGTTCCTTAAATGATCCAACAAATACTTTATCCCTTCTGTCCTGGCTTCAATCCATAAGACGTTCATTCGCCCAAAGTGAGTACAACGCTCACATCTGGTCTGGTGAACGAAGAACCGTCATGCACATTCTAGATAGAATTCAACAACGCGCGTTAAAACTTATAGGTTACAGAAACATTCTCTTCTCTTCTACTTTTTTATCGAGTCCTCTAAATATTTATTAACCTTGCTCTAGTGAAATAGCCAAATCCATTCCGCTCCTTCAACATTTCACCTCCTATACTCGTCATGCTTTGAATGCACTTCAGTTTACGTCACTTTTCGGACGTACTGTTGAATATAGGGATTCTTTCTGAAGCCGTACAATTCTGTTTCTGTGACACAGTAGCACCGCAATGGATCTACATTGATCGTGACACAGTTTGAGGTGTCTAGGCCATATAGAGTGAACGCTCCGGCCCGGAGAGTCTTCGAATCTTATCTGGAGGGGCAATGCAGTAGAGGAAGACCTCGATCAAGGTGGCGCGCACAAGTAGAGGAGAGCCCCAACTAACTTGGAGTGCGTAGCTGGAGGTGGTGAGCTAAGGGCCGGGCTAACTGGTAGAGCTTGTTGGTTGAAGCCTAGGTTCACTCCGAACTGTAGCGCCACCTAAGTAAGAAAGTAAGTTACGGTCTTCGTGTACTGTCGCTCTTGGAAAGCCACCAGAAGTTGGTCTCGTTCTCCGTTGTGAAGTCAAACTCCCGCAAACTTAGTGTTTTAAAAAGCGGTCGTGTGACAAAGTGTGACATTGAGGCAGGAGAGGTCCAAAAACCATTAAATTTGTGAATGGACGGTCTCAAAATTGATTTCCCATTTCTTGTAAACCATGACATTATTCTGATCACATTTGAATATGATATCGCGTAAATGGTCGCCGCTAGAACGAATGGCGCAATGTGTTCATTTCCGGCATTTTCCATCACTTTTCGAAGTGTTTCGGGCTGAATAGCGGCCATTTTCTGTCGTAAATATATTGTTTTTGAACTTTGGATTTCAAATAACCTCACAGGAAGAAGTCCGGATCGCGGAGGCCAGTTTAAATCAACATTTTTTCGAAATTAGACTTCCGAGGAATAATGTTCTCACGACGACGACGTCGGTTGGCTTTAATGACTGGCATTACCAAGATTGTTGGTGGCGATACATTTTTAGTGTAAACGCCTGATGGCGTGGCCTGAAGGCGCTTCCCTTCCCTTATTGTACACCATACGCACGTTATGTTTTCACAATTGAGAGCATTTTTTTAATATAAATCCGATAACAGCGCGTTCCATGGCACAAATTCCCTTGGACTGACCCTTCGAACGCGCGCTGCTATAAGCCGATCTGAAAACATATGTCAAAGTTATAGGGTTGCCAGATGCTGAAGGTTTAAATGGCCTACCCTGTGCATGTGTCCAAAGTTAAACAAATTTCTTAGACGACTAAGTAAATTTACAATGAGTATTGAAAAATTGCCAATATTTCGAGGCAGACATTGTAATAAAAAAAAAAGAAGAAATTCAGAATTTCGAAAACACGCGATAAGATAAGCTGAGGCTGAATCAGTCCATAAAAAAACATTTCAAATATATTTGCACAACATTTACCTAAAAAATAAATATTTGAATTTAAGGATTGGAATGGGAACTCATATGTTGATATTGAGACCCGACCTCTTACACTGTGCCTTGGAACATTTGGTTCTCCTCTTGTTTTTTTATATTTTATTTGAACACCTTTGTTTGTTTCGATAGATAAAAGAAAAACAATTCTTGGGTGTGACTTGAATAAGAAGCGCTGAAGTGCACCAACATATGGTGGAAACGTTCACTATTACATGCAATCTATCCGAGATAAATACAACATGCTACATTTAGACATTAGGGTCCAATCTAGTGGACAAAGAATTGAGTGTTGCATAACGATACTCGTACTTAGCGCGTCACAGATAAGAAAACAATCTGAAGTGGCAGTTTTTAGCTCCACCATTTCCATTTCCATTTTTTTATTTTTTTATTTCTTTTGTCCACATGACCCATTTTGGATTGAAAGTGATTGTAAGCCGTTGTTCAGTCGGAAACTGATTGATTTTGATTAAATATTTTTCGCACATGAAATTGTGACAGAATTTGTATTATTGGCGCCGCGCGTCGGCAGATGGATAATATTGTTCGGTGTCACTTGAAGAAAACGCTGGAAGAATCTTAATGATGTAGGCTGATGCAGTGACGACATCTAGTGCACGTGTCATTGGTTAATGAAGGCTTTAAAGACGTTTTACTTTCACATACTTTACCGTGATTAGGTTCTAAAATAATCGCTTAAATGGTCTTTAAAAGACCCAAAGATAGCTTGGACTGGTTTAAAAAATGAGTCCACCCCACGCAAAGGAAAGGCTTTTAACACACACGTCTGTTTGGAGCGTAAGTCATTAAAGAGTCGGTTTATCAAAGAAAATCAAAAGCGGGCTTGGTTTAGACGAGTTGGATCGTAACTTATGCTTCACGAGCTCAATAGAATGATAATGAGTACAAATATACTCTTCTGATCTAGCTGCCCTTGTGAGTGGACACATTTATCTGTCTGGCCTGACTGACACAATGGTCCGACGGTGGTCATTAAAAAGTTTTCATGCAGAAAGAACATATCTTGCATGGTGATCGTTTATTATTTTTGTTTGCTAGAAATGAGCCTACTTGCTTAGATGACCACAACTCGATTTGATGAGCAAAATAGTAACAATATGCCAGGACGCAGAAGTCCAACTGTTGCCCTCAATGTCATCTTGGGCTTACCACTTCAACAAAATTTTGTACGACTGGAAGCATCCATCTGGAGGCATCCATCGACTTTTTCATTCAAGTAGGGTAAAGGCACTAGTAGCCGAACAGTTAACACAAATCTTAACTTTGACTTCTTCTTATTTTTTAAGTATTAAAGCTTTAGAGAAAAGGTTTGGATGTATAACTAATGTAGATAATTTTTAAAAAGATAGTAAAACTCCTCAAACATATTTATTGTTGTGGATAATTGTTTTATTAATTCTTAAAAAAAGTTCAGTTTGCGCTAGTATCCGGACAGTAATATTTAGTGTCCGGACGTTTTAGTTTCAGAAGCCGGACACCAAAATTTCATATCAACTTTTAACGTTTTCTTTTTGATTAATGAAATATTTTATTTAGTTTAATACGAAAAAAAAGAGATTTAATCATCATCTTTTTAAAAGGTGTTTTCCGATTTCGAGTCCTTAATTATGTTATTCACGGACATTGAAGCAGCGCTCAAAGCACTGAGTTCCCATTATATCAACTCAAAAGCCGTTTTAGGCTGCTTCAATGCCCTCCAGAACCTTTCAAAACGTAACAAGGTCAAGCTCTGGTGGGTACCAGGGCACAGAGGCATTAAAGGCAATGAAATCGCTGACCAACTTGCCAGAAAAGGCTCCTCAGAAAGGTACATACATAGGTGCCGAACCTTTCCCTACTTCCGCGTTCAGAATGAGTCTGGACAGCTGGGAAAAACGGAACCTTCTATCATACTGGAACAGTATTCAGGGACTTAGACAGGTTAAAAGAGCCATCCAACCCCTGAACAAAACCACAAAAAATATCCTCAATCATAAAAGGGACGATATCAGAAGACTTGCCGGCTTCCTCACCGGTCACTGCAGCCTCAGATATCACTTACACAAACTTAATTTAGTTCAGGAACTTGAATGTAGACTTTGCTTAGAAGAAGATGAATCAGCAGAACACGTACTATGCGAGTGCGTGGCTGTCTGCAGAGTCAGGAAGCGCTTTCTCAATAAGGAATTCCTAACAACGGAGGATCTTCGTAACGCCTCGACTGGAGACATTCTCAACTTCATTAGGAGGATAGAGGTTCTCCTTGTCTAACTGGCTCCAGGCACAATAGATCTTTTAGGTCGCAGTGCCATATGCGTCAGTCGCATAGCCTTAATAATAATAATAAATAATGTTTTGCACCGTATTAAGGAGGTCATCAGTCTTTAAGGGAAACCCACATTTGCACATATTGGTGCACCACTCAGCAATTTTACTTTCTTCTACAGGTGTTAAGTAAGGATCTGCCTCCTATTTTGTTGCTTTTTCACCAATTCGCCTTTTACCTTTAAGTTGGTCATGACGAGTTAATCGACACAGATCATATTTGGCAGCTACTTTTTTTAAACTCAAATTATTTGTCCGAATATCTTCTAAAGCCCGTTTTAAACTGCTTTCCTCCATTCTTAAGTAACTCAATCTAAAAATATGACATTTTTAACGTTTTACATATTTTAATGCGTAAAAAACACTATGGTCCGGATACTAAACCTAATTTTTCAGTACCCGGATAGCCGGTTTCTTAGTTAAAAAACACTGTCCGCATACTGAAATTATTAAAGAAACATGCAATATTCTTTATTTAAATTAAGCAAAATACACATAGGTATCGTTTAAAAGTATTAAAACATGAATTTAAAATTTGCATTAAAGTTTCAATACCCGGACATACTGTCCGGAAACTAAAATCAGTATAAAATTTGGGCTCCAGTTTCCGGACACCAAATAATTTGCATAGAATTTAACAATTTCTTCATTTTTTTTAATCGAACACAGAAATTATTTATATTTAATTAAAATTAAACCTAATTTGATGTGCAAATGCAATAAATAATGTTTAAAATACTTCCATTTTGAAAAAAGCGCCACTATTTTTTTTTATAGAAAAAACGCACTTAGCTGCACACTTCACGACTACCACGTACTAACTGATGCGTATTTCGCAAACCAGTTATCGCATCTATTGGAAACTACGTGTGTGTATGAAAGAAACATAGAGGTTTGTTTTTTTAAACGTTTTTTTCACACTAAAATTGGAAAATTATCTTATTTTTTGACAATAAACGACGAAGTGTCCGGATACTAGTGCCTCTACCCTAGTTTTTACTCAAGTCCTATAGAGGAGTTCACTTAGCCTTGCTTGAAACATTGGAGCACGACATAACCTTTAGCATGTTTCCAGACGACATGGTATCTTAATACTGCTTCAACAAAAGCGTTTCGATACTTATCCCGTTAAAGGACACTTAAAATTGAAGAGAGCATTACCAGACTTTGTCTATCTTTGCCAGGAATCATCAGGAATCAAACGAAGAATAACTCTAAGATGTAAACCAAGTAATAAGGCACTAAGCGCTAACGAGACTATATGGAAGTGAAACACGGACTCTTTCAAGGGCAGATACATTTATCTTTGTATCTTTTCGCGATATCAAATTTTTCGTAAGACATTCCATCCCATTTTCCTCTTTTGGCTTTGGAGGCGGAGATTTAACAATGAACTGTACGAGCTCTACAGATGTTTGAGATATGGAACGAATGAATATCAATGCTCCGGGGTCCCCAAAGTCTTCGAATCAATGCAGTTTAGGAATACGTCGCCTTAGGTTGCGCCCACAAGTGAAGGATGCCTCAACCAACTTGAAGTGAGCAACTGAAGCTAAGAATCAGACTAGGTTAGGTAAGGTTAGCGGACTGATGAGAATGGTTACATCCTCATCACACTTAGGTCCATGTGGACTCATTGTGATACCCATGATTTGTTTCCTACCGTATTATCGTCTTGTTTCTAGCCATCAGGGCGTCCACCTGGCAAATTTGAGCAGTTTTGACGATGATCCATCTGATAGCTCATCGATATGGTCGAAGAAGAATTTGTCCAGAGTTCTGTTTCTGAGTTGACAGAAGCTTGGGCAGTGACAGAGGAAATGGGCCATGTCCTCATGAGCCTCCTCATCACCGCATCCTCTGCAGATATCATCGTCGCTTAGACGTAGTTTTTTCGCATGATACTTTAACATGTTGTGGCCAGTAATCACTCCAATTAGAATTGACAGAGATGTCCTGTCCTTTTGCAGGAGTTTGCTGGTTTTCATCTTATTGTACTCTGGCCACAGCCTTCCTGATATTTTACAGGTGGTTGGTGATTTCCACCTGTTGCTTGCTTCTTTTAATGATTTTTTCTTGATTTTGGCCTTAAGGTTGCAGAGTGGAGGTTTGACCGTACCATCTGCTTGTTCCTGGTCTAGGGCTGAGACCTTTCTGACCATTCCATCCGCTGCTCCATTGCCTGGTATCCCGCTTTGACCAGACTAACTGAAGAGGCATGTTGGAGGAGGCTATCCCCGATAGTCAATGAACATAATTCCATGACTATCCCAAATCTTTTCCCTCACAGCTGATGAAACCAATATTCCCCTGAGTCATCTGTTCACTAGTCATTAACTTATGCCGCCGCGTACGACTCATTGCTTGTCCAACATTTTGTGCAGAAATCTGATTCCACTGATTCATCATCTAAACATCTGTCCAACTATAAATGATGACGTCAGACAATCATAAAGAAAAAAAGAAAGGCAAATATTTGACAATTACACATGACATTCATCTTTGATCGAAAGAATGTCTTCTGCTCTAGAAAATACCGTCAAGCAATAATGAACTTTTACTTTGTCGAGTTTCAAGCACATAGCTTGTATAGAAGTTGTAACATTTTATATGCATCTTTTGCTTTACGTTCTGAATAATCTCCTGTTGCACCTCTATGCCTATGAACACCCACAAACTACTCCGTTTCAAGGTTTACATCTCCATTGATTCACAATTAAAATTCGTCTTTGGTTTCTCCTTGAACAAAAAAAAAAAAAAAACAATTTCAGCAAAAGATTTAACACATTCCAGATCGCAATTCACTTTAAGCCCCCTACATGGTTATTTAAATTTAGAATAAAGTGCCAAGAGCTGCGAGTGTATCGAAACCCCGCTTATCCACTCATTCTTATGCCACGACACGAAGAAGCACCAATTTAATGTTGAACTGCTTTAAAGTGGATACCGAGGAGGAGGAGGTCTATCTGTGTTTTTATATTTTGAATCTGACTGTTTGGTTGCTCCATTGGGGGGAAATTAGTATGCAAGACGATTGACTCATCAAAGTGTACTGTGTTCCAGTGTCCATGAGTCATCGGTGTAAAACCAGGAACTGATTGTTACTCGTCGTTGTCGTCGAGATCGGAAAGTGTGACTTTTTTTTTCATTTAGAGAAGTTTTCATTTACCCCTCCGTCACAGCAAAGGTTAACGATTCAGAACGTCACAAGAACAAGTTTATCTCGTCATTAAAATAAAACTTATTAAATTATATTGATATTTTACACGTATTTTATGACCAGACACATTGCACAACGATGTGACGGACAGAAAATATAGGAATTTACTCATTTCCTTGTTGGGGGGTAGCATCACAAGTGCGCATTAGTTTGATCACAACTTGACAGCAATTATTTTTCAAATGAATAATTCATGGGATTGGCATTTTTCGTTTAATGGCTTACATTCCGTAGACTGGGTCTGATTGATGTTCAGTTTTCTATAAATGGATTCTTGACAATAGTTTCGAACTATGTTTGGGATAGAACATTTGTCAGGTGTTAAGTAGAAGAAGCTTATCGTTTAAATTGGGAAGCGAGAATGTGTGCTGACTTGTAATAAGCCTGAGTTGATGGAATCACAAAGATGCCATTGTCTCGACTGAGAATTCTTCTTAACAAGGTCATTGGTGCTAAATAATCCAAAACTTTGACATATTCAAAGTTCATTACCAAAAAAAACTCGGTCTTGTCCTGTGGCAACTTATTCCTTAACACTTTATCTTTAAACAATCCAATAGGACACTAGATGGCAATACTAATACAAACTTCAAAAGCTTCCAATACTTGAAGAGTTTCTGTTTGAAATACATCAGCCTTCGATTCAACTTTGCCAGGCCAAGCATCTTGGATTGGTCCTACAACGAAGTTTCGGTTTTGGTTGTCATGTCGAATTTCAAAACTGCAATTCCAGTGTTGAAGAATTGTTAACCATTGGCTCGAAGTCTGCGAACCAATATAGTCGACACAATTTAGCTTTTCGAACTATATGCCCATCTTGGTACAGCAGTTATGTTTTCTCCTCCATATGCCGCCCCTCATAAATAGGACCGAATATATCTATATTTGGCGCGAAAGTCCGTAGAGAGCCAAGGCTTAGCTTCTCGCCACCATTCATGTTTTGCGTGTTAAATTTTTCACACAAATGGAAGGGACCTGCAGTTTTTATTTCCGTCTTCGAACGGCGGATTTAGAAAGGTTTTTTTTTAAATTTTGACACTTTGAGTGCGAGCCTTTGTAATTGGGTAAATTTGGCCTTATCCTGCAGCAACTTATACTTTCGGAGGTTTGTCATTGCCTATCGAGTGGTGGTGCTTTGAAAAGTGCTTCATAAGACCCGCTTCCTAGCCACTACAGAGACCACCAATTGGACCGAATATCCATCGAAGCACTTTTTTTTTAAGAAACCCAGCATCTGCTCTGATTTCCTGCTTTTCATCTATCACTCGGCGCTGTGGCGCTTTACATCACAGCTGGCAGGATCAGTGTTCTCTAGGGCGATATTTTTTTACTTAGAGTGAGGAGTTTTGGCCCAGGCTGTTTTGTTTTGCTTAGCCGAAGTAGAAGCTTACAGTTGCGCTCTCCGAATTGGTTGAGGTCCTCTTCTACTTGTGCACGCCATCATAGACGAGGTCTTCTTCTAGTTAGTTGTCTTTCCGGGTAAGACTTAAGGACTATGCTAGTCGGAGTATTAGTGTTCATTCGCTTTAACTACCTCAAACGTCCATTACGAGACTTCTTGACAAGGTCCAGCACGTATAATCCGTCATTAAATCGGTTCCTTCAAAGCTCGTCAACCAATAAGGGACCGATTATCAAACGAAGAAATGTTAATTCGAAACAATCAAAGGGATCTTCGAAAGCGTCCATCTTTCAGCGTTACAGAGTAGGACATGTATGATAAGGATCGTATATGGAGTTTCCTTAAGTGTTCAGGATAGGGCCTTACAAATCAGTTGCCTTTTCAGCTCAAAGAAACAGAGATTGGCAAGAGTTGCTCTTCGTTTGATTTCTGATGAGATGCTGTTGCCAGCAGTAATAACAGACCTTAGATAGGCCCTTACTACCTCGAACTTTTAACTGTCTACAGTGACGTTTTGTCCGATTTGTGACATCTCGCTTGCTTCTGTCTTAATACTCACGAATGCATCGTGACAGCTCGCTGAGTTCGGCTTTTCGTCACCTTGTGTGTTACCCTAATGCATCAGCGAGCATTTTCCATCGTCATCCTGTACAGATGGACAAGTTTGACAAAGATACTAAACCAGACATGGGTCTGTATAGTACATCTCTATAAATTCTATCAAAAGCCACCTTCAAATTGATGAAGAGATCATTTGCACTTCTTGAGTTTTCTTCGAGACCTGCTGCTGTGTGAAAATTTCCACAGCATGTCCACAATCTTGGCATGAAACTGCACTGATGTTGATGAAAATTTTCAGAAAAATTACCCTATATTCCACAATTGGTGTGTCGGTGCAACATAACAATCTTCACATAATTTCCACCCCACCATTGTTGTTGGTCTACTATGTATCATGTATCTCATCTCCATTTACCCATCCTTCTGCTTGTCACGCACGGACGGAAATGCATGATCTGTTTTCCAATTAAATTAAACTCAGATGGCTAAATTGAATAGTGCTGCCTCAAAACAATAAACCCCATTCACAACACAACCTAATGCTGCCGGCGGCGGCTCGGTTACCCACCCCACTTATGTGCTATTAAAATAATATCAAGCAAGTCACTTTGACTCCGTCCTAACATCCAGCGATACAGCGGCGGGAGGCAGGAGAGATCTCATCCTCATCTCATATCTTCAACTCATCCCGTCAAATGTTTCACTTTATGATGCGATTTGCGTTTTTATTTTTACCCTTCGGGGGTATTCTACTGTTCCACACATGATGACTGGCAAACAAAAACAACATTACCGCTAGTGACAGCTCTGCCACATGGGAAAATGTATATTAATGTCAGAGATGGTTAGCACTTTGGTAAAGTTTTCGGGCAACGCAAAGTGGGGAGAGATTTGATGTCGCCATGTGGCCACTTTGGCCTATGTTTTGAGATACGAAAACGAATGCTTGTCATGTGGTGTTTTATAGAACGCTGTAATGTTTGAATTAGATTTGAAAATGACACATGGATGCAACACTGTTTTACATTCGAATTTGACTGCGCTTTCATAAGGGAGACACCATGACTGATCGAGGCAATGCTTTCTGTGTCAATTAATTAATGCGATGCATACACATTCGTATGGATGTTAAAGCTATCTTTAGCGAGAAGACCCGATTTCAATTGATACGATGACAATCAAGAGCCAATTGAAAAGAAGTGGAGGAATCGTCTACTTCAAAACCATTTGAAGATTCAGAACAATATCTTCGGTTAAAAATGAATTCTTGTTGTCAGCTAATTTAGGTTTTAAACGGAAACCGGAAGCGACTAATTTATCATTCGTCGACTATATCTGTATTCAATTAGTGGTTAGTGAAAGAAATCGGTTAACATGACCGAATAGGTACAGATGTGAGGAAATGGGAAGTGGTGAGTGGATGGTTGGAGAAGGCTTTCATGAAAAGAATGAGTTGCAACAAATAATATAAAAATATATGCTCGATGAGATAGGTTTTGAAACATGCGACTTTAGAATTCAAGATCCATTAAGGGGGGATTCATTCGATTCAAATTCAATATCTGAGAACTGTGAGAATTCCGTATGGTAATGTATGAACTGCCAGTGGAATACCAAAGACACATTGCAGGGCTGTAAAGTAAAATGTACAGTATACCCAGTTCGCTCGTGACTACCTTCAAACCGACCAGAACTTCAAAGACAGTTTTCAAAAGATTCTCCTTCACCAACACTTTCTTGTTGGACATCTCACATCAGTCCTAGATCGTTGCAAAATCCTCCAGGTGTTCCAATTCTTGACGAATCTTCTGCGTACTATTCTTTAAAGGCTTCCTTAAAACTTCCTTTTTCCTTTCTTTCCTTTAACCGAGCTAACTCCGTAGACCTTTCCACGATTTACACTTTACTATTTTGGAAGTTATCTTCATGTTAGAGACCAGGACTTTGATGCCAATTTAGCTGTAGGAGCAACCTCTTTAATTCATCTAAATAGAAGTTTGCATCTTGCTCTGTAAAATAGGCGTTTGCGGATATGATGAACTCCTGTTGTGACTATTCTTTCATTTCAAGAGTGAAATCGCTTCACCTGAACATTGAAATTGTTTAATCAAATGCGTTTCTTGGTCCAAAATGATGGTGATAAATAGCCACAGCCTCTGCCATCTATCTTACCTAGGTTTGACGGTCAACTCTTATTTAACAGTACTTTCCTTTGATTGGTACAAGAGTTCTAGGTGAACCAGGACCTCAACCTAAAAACCTCTCCAATCAGCACTTTCCGAGATTTCTATCGACTTGGGCACGCAATCGAAGATGGAGACGAACCTTCTTTCGGGCTGGAACATTGGTATTCATCGACTCTACATGACCTAGACACAGCCTTGAAGTCGATAAATTGATGGTGGATATCGATTTTAAATTCTTCGGTCTTCTCCAGGACGTGACTTAAGGTTAAAATTTGGTTGAATGTTGAGTTTTCAACTCTAAAACTGCACTTTTCAACTTTACACATGAGTTGAAAGAACTAAGTTTGAAGGATTTAGTGGACAAAGGACAAATAAATTATCTGGCTGCAGAATTCAATTGTTGACCCCCACTGGACGTAAGGAATTTTTTTGTCTTTTTTTTTTTATCCACACATGTTCAAATTGAAACCCTTTCGTTTGTCAAAAAACGATAGGGAAGGGGTTTAGGTGTCCATCTTCTATGTGTAAACAGCCGCTCATATTTTGTACTTATTTTTTTGTTTTCATTTCCTTCTTACAACTCTCATCCCTTTTTCTAATGTCAGCTGCCACTAACATCGTACTTCAGGTCAACTGTCGATTAAGGTGAAATCGAGGTGAAAACAACGATTTTCAATATCAATCGCTATATTGACCACCTTTACCTATCGAGCTACAAAATCTAATTTCCTACCTTTGCCTTCCTCACACTCACACAATCAAATCTTCTATAAAAAAAAAAAAGTTACTATTCCTAATCTCTTGCTCTACAAAGAGGAGAAGCAATGCACTCTCGACAATTGGAATTCCATTTTATCGTTGCATTGTTGTTTCTTTTTTTTGTCTAACCACCTTTTGATAATGACATCTGCAGCTGCTGCCGATAGTTTTTTTTCTATATCACTGTTAGGGTCATTAAAGGAACGACAAAGGTAAAAAAAAAAACGCAGCAAAAGAAGGATGAAAAAAAAAGAGATTTTATGTTTTCATTGTCTCATCCCCTTCTGTTTTTGTTGCATGCACTCACTTTCCCCCTTTTGACGGATGCACTCCGAGTTGAACTATGAAAAACTGTGTAGTTTGACATTTAGATGGTTTGAGTTGTTATTTATGAAAAGGAAATGAGAATAGCACACCCAGTGCACCAATTATGGGAAAAAAAAAGTGTAAACACGAATTCAGCACACCCTTGTTCGACAAGTGCATAGAGATGCAAGTGTGGATGTACGTAGCTGCAGTGGAAAGTGACTTCAAATGCAATTAACTAGTTAAGCAATTGTGATTAATTAGTCGTTGTCGATATCGGGCGGTCTGCTATCCGATTATGAGTGGATCTCTAACCTTTAGACTTCATGGGAAATTTACCGCTTTTATTAGACGATCCGCATGGATGAGTCTCGGGCGCCAATAGTCATCAATGTTGGCATGGTGGAAGTAATTGAATAAAAAAAAATTGTAGCAAACAGAAAGTAGTTTTGTTATAGACAAGTACAGACAGTACCGCCACTCAACTACATAAATACATCGGGACAAAAGATCAGTAAAGTAGACGACATTATTTTTTGTATCTAGGAAACATTAGCCGTGTTTTTTTGATAGCTGTATACCCAGCCCAGTAAAATTTTACACACAAAGCAATAACAACACACCAAGTGGGGATAAATTTCCCAGTAGCAGCAAGTGAGGATAGAACTACATAAATTGACCACCAGAGCGCGAAAAATCTCATAAATTAGCTCTTAGCCGATCGTATTTGTTGCTTTTCCTCGGTTTTGACATTTGCAAACTGTCAAACAAAGAAAAAGAAACCGAGCCGCAAACCAATTGGTTGGTGCGGCTGCTACTGTGGATGAAGTGAGTATAGATCGTTTTTTTGACTGAAGTGAGTATAATTAACAAAAAAAAACACGACTATTGTCTCACCCGATGATGACCAACTCGATGTGTAGAATGAGACTTAGACTATGTTGCTCTGCCATTGTTTCACTATTCCTACATATATACTCGTACATGTGTAGTTTTTGGAAGATTACTACTCTGAATGAAAACTATAATCTGCAAAGAACAATCTATATCGGCACAAGGGGGGCCCTATGAACATGCTCTAGTGCTACCATACATCCCTTAATTGAATTCTTTGTATCCATAAATGCAGTAAGCCTACAAAATTTGGGTGCTGAATCTCCAAAACATAAGATCATGGCAACTTCTTGAATATGATACCAAGCAACCTAATCACAACCACAACTGCGTACATTGTATCGAAACTGAACGCTAGAGAAGATTTTCTAGTCAGCCTTCCTTCTAGGCAGAAATGAAAAATTGTACTCACGATACTACAACAACGATCTACACTAACATTCATGTATCTTACTCACAAAGCATATTCCAAGCGGAGGTAGTAGCACATCGTGAGGCATGTCGGGTAATAAACAGTCATCGGACACATGAAAGATCGGATAGCCATTCGACCATCAAAGCTTTAAGATCGACGATCACAACATTCAAGCTGGCAGAAGACAATAGGAAGACAACCCTCGGAGAACATTTCTTCAGTGATCTGGACGAACTGTTAACCAAGCTACCGAGAACCATCCTACAATTCCTTCAGAACTCGGGTTGGCTCAGGGAGACCAACTGATAAAAATAATAATCTGTTCCATCTATTTTTGGTATCCCACACCACATCGGGGTACACAATGGATCCATTGAGATCCGAGTGCGACTGTACAAAAGTGTAGCCACCCCTACAACCTAACCTAAGCTGGAAGAACAGTGTAAAGTAGAATCAGCTCCACAAAACCCTGATGTGAGCTTCAGTTCATAGGAACATTGAAAGCAATCAAAGAGTTGATCAATGAATGTCTTCATCATCCTTAAGGAATCCTTTGCGGTATCTAGGCTCATTCCACTGGGAGTAATTAAGAGTGCACACTTATATATCTAAGGCCAACCGTTGGCAGTGTAAAAGACTTCGTTTTGTGTCATATTCCAAAAGATCGAGCTCACCTACAACCGAATCACCAAACAGGACATGTACGGACATACCCAGACTCACAGCAGTCATTACGGGTCGTTCCCTCATTGAGAAACACGCAAAAAAAATTTGAAAACGTAGACGAAAAAGAAACTTTCGCACTCTCTTTATCACAGTGGGTCTATAGAGACCTGAGTGTGGCGCAGAGGTAGCTCCTCTTTGCCAGCTCACGTACCTAGCTCTCACACACTGCATCTGCAGTTGTCTAGCTCTAGCTAAAACCAGGCTAAGCACGATATAATTAAAAGATATGTGGAGGTCATGGTATGAGAAACGAGGTTTAGTGCCAATGGGGACCGTGCTCGCAATGCAGCCAACTTAGCAGAAGTGAATGTCACCCTAAAAAAAACGTTGCAAAGACAATTGAAAATGAATCAAGGTGGCTAAGAATGAGTTGGAGAGAGTTTTGAAATGCGTTGCAGAGATCTTAATCCCATGGCCCGTAAACTCTGTTATAGGACCTATTTCATAAGAGGAGTTACAGAACTTAAATCAAATAAAAAAAAAAAACAGACAAAAAGATGTTTTGCGATGCTTCTATAGTCTAAGATGCTGAATATAGTTTAAGCATTCAATTGCAAGGGTTTTCGAAGAACGTTTCCGATTGCTCCTGCAAAAAACGATCAATCTTCGTTGGTCGATAAAAAAAAATAGATCCTAGGCAGTCTTAAAAATCAGCCGTAGGCAGGTATTAAAGGCAGAAAACCATGAATCAGACTTGAATCATGGAGTCCAAATGCACTCCTAAGACTCTTACCTAAGGAATCCATGATCTAAGATGGTTCAGGTATGAAAGAATAAAGTATACGACAACGACACCTATTGCGTACGTACTTATGCAGTGAACTACAGAGGAATTTAACATAAGACAAACAAGATTAACCATTTTTAATTTTATTCTCCTTAAACACAGAATTAGTCTTTATTCTTTAAAGAATAAATCTGTATAAATAAATCAATTATTCTACAAATTTCAATGCTTGAGCTACAGCTCTTTTGCTCATTTTTCTTATTTTCCCTAACTCAAATTTAACTAAATTGAATCAATTTATTGTATCGGATGTGAACACATACATATGTACATAACTCGGTCATATCCAAACAATGATGAGTTTTGTGAACCTAGTTTTCAACCCCATCTCACAACAATTCAATTGGTAATAGTACTGTACCCCCCCTTTGAAATGTAAATCATGACAGAAACAAATTGCAATCTAAATACAAAATAAATTGTTTGTTTCGATGAAAATAGTTTAGAGATACTAGTGGGGATCTAATTTTAGGTCAACAGTTTTGTATAATTAAACTAGAGATTATATTAAATGACAACTAAAGTGGTAATCCAATCATTTGATAACTGACAAGTGTGTTCATTTTATTTGGGCTTCGAATTAAATCAAAAGTAGTCATACACAAAGCGTTACACACACGAATATGACGGTCACCAATATAACATTGTTTTGTATTATGTAACAATGAATACGGGAGAGTCAAGGGTGCTTTCCATTCATAATATTGTTGCATTCACAATAATCAGATCCGAAATGGTCAAGTCGCTAAACGCAAACAATAACGTTACAGTCCCAGGACACAAATGGCATGAGAATTTGTTAAGTCCAGTACCACCTAAAGATGGGGTCATGGACGGAACTAACAACAGAAATTACCTTTGCATCATTTTTTTGTAGGTATTATGACAGGCCAGAACTTGCTAGTGGATCACCTAAAAATAATGAATTAAAAAACAATAAACCTGCGATGTTGAAACGTAGATGCAGTAAAGGACACACTGCACCCTCTATTTGAATGCCCAAATTTCGGAAGAAATAAAAACCCAGCCCTCCGAAAATACTTCTTCACTGATTTAGGCGAATTGTAAAACAAGCCACCGAAAACCATCTTAAAGTTCTTTCTAAACTCGGTATGGTTCAGAGAGTCCAATCACAATCGATAATCCAAGTGAGGTTGTATTATAAGTACATTAAATGTTTAGCCACGCTTGCCTCTACAATCTACCTTTCTTCTTAAAACAACAAACTTCCGTTTACTTTCGCCAAGGACAGCAATAAGCTTACATCGTCAGAGAAGTCAGGTCCTGCTCCTATTCAAAGGTAGATCGAGACTTGAGTAAACGTACTAAGATGAGCAGTTCCTACACTAACATCCGATATCCCATGGCCTGTATTTGATAAAGCTAGGACTGCCAGACTTATACAAAAGGAATCCCTCTCCACCCTTGTAGGTGTGATTACGGGTCATAACACTCTGCGGAACTACATGAAGAAACTACGTGTTGTGGAAGAAGACCTATGTAGAGGCTGCGAAGATGAGGAAGTCCATGAGGACACAACCCACTTCCTCTGGCACTGCCCCAGCCTGTACCATCTAAGACACAAATTCCTCGGGCGACATTTCTTCCGGGATCTCGAGGAACTATTTGGTCAACCGGTAACTGATCTGAACAGCTTTATCAAATCCACAGGATAGTTTGTACTACAGATGCAGGAAGTAGTTACTAATGCACTTTTTATGCGGGTAGCGACCTTAAGGGTAAGATTTCCCCCCTGTGGGTAGCACAATGGGTGTTAGAGAACTTAGTGTGGCGCAGAGGAACTTCTCTTCCTCTTACCTAACATCCCATCTAAAAACTAATAAAAAGGTGTCGCAATGACCATATAATCCTAAGCTTAAAGCAAAAAGTTGGATCCCGGGACATAGAGGCATCAACGGCAACGAAAATACATAATAGAATAGAATCAAACAATAGTCGATCAGAGGTTCCAGAACTTCTAGAAACTTGCTGCTAAGAAATGAAGCACACTTCCATCACGCCGCATATCAAAGAAGATGTGGCCACAACATAGTGAAAATAAGACAAAAGAGATACTTACGCTGACTCTACGCGGCCCATCTAAAGAAAATGCGACTAAGTACAACTGACTTCCACCAAAAGCATGACAAGCCTGCAAGAGTATAAACTGTCATGAAAAGCTTCTCAATTCGCCGTTCGGAGTCGGTGTAGGTCCCTTCCAACACGCACAACATGAATGAGTTGTGAGAAGCTAGACCTTGGCTCCCTATGAGCTGCCGTGCCAAATATACATACATACATACAACTGACCTCTGCAGAGGCTATGGCGACATAGACACTGAAAAGCGAATAGGACAGGATGCACTTCCTCTGTGACTTCCCAATCCTCAGCAGAACCAAGAAAACAACCCTAGGAGCTTTCTTCTTTAACAACCCGGGTCAACTGTCAACCATGCCACCGAACCGACAAATTGTATGTCTATTTTACAATAGCGCGAACATCTCTCTACTAGAATTCATTTTAGAAACTTAAAACTTCACTCATATCATACGGGATGTATTCCCAGAAACATTGTTTTGGGAATGAAATCTGCCATGGGTGAGTCGCTTACTTCATTCGTTCCATCAAATGTTTAAAACTCCAGATATGTACCTAATGCCCCTGTTGCAATAAGATATAGCATTTCATGCTATTCTTTTGAACTGAATTAAGCCCCCACAAAGCTTGGATTCATACAATACCCTCTGTCAACTGAACATTGGGGAGGCATTCACATAAAGTATCTGTGCACCACATGTCGACTCCAAATAACATACATTATGAGTTCGTGTCTTCGAAATACTTCAAGGGCAAAGACCATTTGTCACCCCGTTACAAAGACAGAAATCGCAAAAGATCAGATGCGTGATAATGAGTTCGAAGAAAAAGAAACAGCACCAAGTTGAGATTTTTTTTTAGCTAAAATGGAAAAAAAAAACCCGTCACACGTTGCATTTTGAGTCAACGTCAAGATACAACCGGAAATTAAGTCACGATGCAACTGGACTTCCGGTCTTATTTGCAAAAAGTCCAATTACAAATTGATAAGGTTTATTTCCAGTTCATTAAAAAAAAAAACCCTAAAAGTTTTCAATAAAGCTTGTTGCCTCCTTTCCTTTAAAAACATCCATTAAAACAAATCTAATTTATGTATGCACTAGTATATTAATCTTTTGTAATACATTTTAGGTCAGCCCTTCACAGTCTATTAATTTATTTTTTTAAATCTAGAATGATTATTAAAAGCGGTAACCTTTAAACTTAACCATTAAATATTTTTCAAATCATATAAAATTTTTAACGAACCTAATTCGGTAGCTGATGCTAATGGTGTGGTCTCTAGCTTTAGTTCACAGGGGTGACATCTTTCTTCTTCGGCCGAACAAATTTGTTTTCTCTTTTTAAAAGTGATTTACATACGGAAAAGTCAAGAATTCCAATCCAAGTCGGACCTAATTTGGAAGAAACAGTGTGGAACTACTTAATCATTTTTTTTTGTGATAAGAAACATACATAAGTAGTTCGCGTCACCGCTGCGCCGCCAACCACAAAGGGTGTTGTTTTTGTTCCCTATTCAGCCTTTGTTCGCTTTTTAATTACAGTTGACATTTACACTGCTATTACTGGGTGTACTATCGTATTGCATGCTCGTTTGGGGATACTTTTACAAGTAAAATGGTTTCTTTTTATGACTTTTAATGAATGTGTTGGTATTGGAATTGATTTCTTGTTATGACGGATTGATAAAATGGATTGGATTGTTTGATTGTGCAATGTTAGGAGCTTCCATTACTTTTGTTATTCAAATAATCTATGTGGGAACTGGAAATGGTTTATTATTTAGGTTGTCAAACTTGGGAGGCGTTTACAAACAGCACACGTCTGTAATGTATGAAATTAGGATTTATCATTTGATGATTGGAAAATGAGGAGTTTAAGTTGCGTGCGAGCTAGCTATAGACTGTAAGAAGGTATAAAAGTGACAACATACCGCTGTCAGGCAGAACGAACCAATCAATTTAGACAATGATTGCCGAAATTCCCCTACACCTGACCAAAACGAAGTGCGGACAGTAATATCTAAACTGAAATACAATACTATTATTTGATCAGACAGCTTACCGGCCGTGCTATTCAAAGCAGCCGGAGATGACGTGGTAGTGAGCATATATCTACCGACTCATCTAGAGGAATTAGTCAGACGGATAAATGCCTGATGAATTGAATGCCAGCATTTTTTGCCTGATCCACAAGAAAGAAGACCCCCACAACTGCGGCAATTATAGAGCCATCAGTCCGCTGAATCACGTATAAGACTCAATGTGCTATACCTATTGAGTGAACACCTGAAACCCCTCGTCGCCTATAGGGATGATTTCCAGCTAGGAAATTCTACAATCGATTACATTTTCACACTTTGGCAGATCCTGGAGAAAACCAAAAAAGTCCAAATCGATACACACCATTTCTTTATCGATTTTATAGAGACGAGCTATGCAGGACCATGTACCATTTTGATATCCCTGCCAAACTTGTCCGACTGTGCACAGAACGTCACCGTCGACAGATAACTATAACTTTCTCTACCTAGGCTTCGCTATAAGCTCGACAATGACACCAGTGCTGACAAAAGAATAGGTACATTTTGCCAGTCGTTGTTGCTTTGGTCTAAGAAGGCAATTGAGCAGCAAAGCCCTCTCTCGAACAAGTAAAATTAATCTTCATAAGACCTTAATCGTCCCAGTCCTGCTTTATGGCCCAGAGGCATGGATTTTGTCAAAAATTGATAAAGTCGCCTTGGGTGACTCGAGAGAAAAGTCTTTTGGGTAATCTATGGTCCCGTCTGTATAGACGGTGAGTGGAGTACAAGATACGACTAACTGTATGGGCTGTACAGCGACTCAAGCTAGTCCGAAGAGACCGGCCTGGAAATTCATTGAATCTACCCCAGACAGAGAGGAAGACAGCGACTCAGGTGGTGCGCCCTAATGGGAAGGGACCTCATCCAATTTGGCGTGCGATACTGGTTGTAGCTAGCTGGAGGTAATTTTTGGTTGAGGTCCAGGTCCACCCCGGACTATAAACTGGAGTGCTTACAAAGAAGTTAAGTTGGCATCCGGTATCTAATTTTTGGCCAAAACTTACTCAAACTCCCTCAAAACTGTCTTTTCTCAAACTCCTAGCAATTACACGCTGAGGATATCTCTGGTGATATCTCAATTCCTTCTGTCGAATACCACTCTCATTGGATCACCCACTCTACACCAATAGCACACTGCAGAGACAAATTATTTCCTAATGAAGTTCCTTTACCAAGAACTCTCTAAACATTACCAGAAGGGACAACAGTGTCTTTGCACAAACTTTTTTAATAATAACCAGAAACCGCAATCACTTTTTCATATCAAATGATCGCTTGAATGACGCAAAACTATGTAAAACCCACAGTAGCCACAGCAACAGCCACCTTCCACAAATTGCAAAGGTTCAACCCAATACCTGTTTACACCCATTTGAATATTCAACCTCTCCCGATCCACCTGTTTAACAACTTTAAAATCAAATTAACTCCTAATCATCAAGACACGATCACATAACTTAACAACAATGATCTTGGCTCTCAAGTATTTTGTTATGTTAAACGTGAAGTTTTAAAGCCTTCAGGTATTGCCCTCGTCCCCACCCATTCAGGCACTCACCTCTATTCGAAGTCTCTATGCAAAGTGTTGGTATCTGGTCTGTGGTTTTCAAGGTTCCCTCAAGCCGCAGCAACGGCGGCAATAGTAATAATAATAATCCAAAGCGTAACGATTATGTTATTTCGATGAGTTTATCTGTAAAATTTGCATATTAACACGACGTAACCGCGACTTGTTTTTTTAATATCCAAATCACTTTGTTTATTAATTTAAGATTGTGGAAATCAACAAAACAACAATAAATGAAACCCGTTTTTCCGGCCGAGAATGTCGCAAATATGTAAATAAAGAAAACAGAAAGGGCTGCAGCGAATGACACTATTAACACGTGAAGCAATAAAAATCGCAATCATATATTGGTTTTGGTTACTTCCGAGAATAATGATTAATTTCGATTTCTTTGGAAATAAAATGATGATCACTGTTCAATGGTGATCAGAAAAAAAAAAAAATTGTCAAAGATCACGATCAAAACCGGTTACGTGAGTAAAACGTACCGAAACACTCCGCGATAAACTTATACGCGAAACGGTTAAATGTCAACTAAACTTTGGGATTCAAAACAACCACAGACAACCGGGTCGAGCCGTTTTCCCTGTCACTGTCAGATCGCGCAACGAAGATGAAAATAAAGAGGGGACCATGAAATAGAGAAGAAATCAGTTGGACGAATCCAACAACAACGATACGAGTTTCTATAGAAAGATGAATTCAGCAAACAGCAGGCATATGCGATCAACCCAGGCACAGCAATAAACACAACAGCGGTGTGCGACGCTACAACGAGCGATCTTGTTTTGTTTTTTCATATTTCCTCCTTGGGCTAACATTCGTAGAACCTGTTTTTAAAAGAGAGTGAGGAAGAGAGTACAAACGATGGAACATGATCGATTGCAACCAAATTGAAAATGAAAATGGGTGCATTGGACTGACCGTACATGTTTGATGTAATTAACTGGGCTGCCACTTTGTTTTTTTTAGAAAAGTAACAAGAAAGAACATTTTAATTTTTAGTGATCGCTGGAAAATATGGTTCGAAATTGCATTTCCGACTTTGTGCAGCATGTTATGAACCTTAGTGCCTGGTTACACTTTCCTTCCCGTGAACGTTATGTCGTAAGAAACAGTCGTGGCTTCTCTTTCTGACTCATCTAAAATTTACCTGTTTCGAACAACATGATGTTCATTGGAAGGTAAATGTAGCCAGGCACTTGGGTTCACTTCACTCGGAACCTCATGGATCCATTCATTGTCGTTGTGGGATCCAACGTGTGTGTTACTCGCGAAACTAACACCTTCGTTTTTTCTCTTTTTTCCCCTTGATCTGTGAAAGCTAAAAATAGGAAAACGACAAAGTCCAAAGTTCCACTGCCTTGCCTTTAAAATTCTGGAGAGTACGACCTTTGTTATTCAAATTTATTTCAACAATCCATAATTCTGTAACCTTTTATAACTTTCTCTATGGCGTAGCAACGATAACTTGAAGAAAAACCACTTTCCCTTGAGATTTAAGCTTTCGAAGTTATACAGTATTTCTAAAGGCTTGGTCTGAAGAAACTTTGTTGACATCAGCAAAACAAAAAGCGTAGACGTATGCATCAAGGGACGGAAATATTAGCTTTTTTCACTCCTACAGACTTATCTGCTTACATACTTACTTATGACGGCGGTGCAGTTTGGGGTGAATCAAGGCCGTAACTAACAATCATCTCCAGCCAGCTGCCGCCAGATTGCGTATGCTGAGTTGGTTAAGATCACCCTCAGCTTGCGCATGCCATCAAAGATGAAGTCGTTCTCTTCTGCATAGTCCCTCAGGGTCGGAGTCGAAGAAGTCGAAGTTCAGTCACCTCGGTGGCACAACCCTTAACCTGGAGGGCCAGTTAATAGCAATTGACGCGTTATTTTATGTTAGATCTCCGTGCCGATATCGTTGAGAAAGTTGATAACAGAGCCTAGGTAGACGAATTTCTTTACTACCTCGAAGTTATAGTTGTTCATCGTAACGTTCTAGCAGAGACGTAGGTGTTGTGTCTCGGTGTTCTTAGAAAGCAAAATGTATTTCGTTTTATCCACGATCCAAAAGCACCAGTGACTGTCAATAAGTTGTTCAGTTTTGTGAAAAAAAGGACTTGATGTATTGACCTGAAAATTTCGTATTATTTTCTCCATGACAGTGCGTCGCCGGTGGTGTTTTTCCAACCTGGATAGAGGAGCGAACGTTTTCCATTGTCATTCTACACGAATGAGCCTTAAAATCGATAAATAAATGGTGGGTATCGATCTGGGGTAAGTGAGAAGGTCTCCCTTATTGATCGAACATCTGGTTCTGCAGTTCCAATCATGCTTTTATTGGACCATATTTGGCTTACAAATAATCGCCCGCATCCTTAAACAGCTCAGCTGCTAGACTATCTGGGCATATGACTGCTTTAACTTCATTCCGGTCTTTCGGTTGTATTGATAAGTTGTCATCGAGATTGAGACTATCGATCTGCCCAGCAGCGATATTTTGATTCACGTGACCTATTCAGTCCAACTGCTTCAGGCTTGTCTACTGGACATAGGTACATATATTCAGACGGAACTTCTCCCAACATTTTAAAGTTGACTCGGTGATCATCGGTAAAAGTTCTCAGCCAAATCTCATCGTTCGAACACCACTAATATTTGAATGCGTTTTCATTAACTTGCTTAATTTGATTTGACAGTTAATTTGACAAACCATGCAAGAGACAAATGTCATACAAATTTGCTTCATTTTGACAGTAAAAGTGTCAGTTATCGTAAGATCAAATAATTGCATTCAGAGGTGAAACATCTAAAAATCTACTTTCACTTTTGACACATACTGTCGATTATTACCAAAAAAAAATATTCTCACTCATGAAAATAGTATAGATAGGTATTCAATTGTAAAACTTAACAAGGCGGGTGATTCAACAACACATTTTGTATATATAAAATCGTAACAATAATCCAAGAAAATTTATTATTTATACAATTTTTGTTTGGTTTAGTTGCATGCCTTGCACTTTGTTTCTGTTACTTGCGCTCCCATGTGAAATATTAAGCATTTGGCTACAACCTATAATAATAAATAAAAATAATTTAATAAATTTTGTAAAATCTCGTCAAATAATTGAAATATAAAATCAAGTCGTGCTATTTTTAAAATTTGTCCTGTACATCATCAATTTGTTGGCACCAAGTAACAGCAATAATAATGACTTGAGTCATTCTCAAATAATTGCAACACACAACATCTACGCCATCATAAATAACAATAAAAATAAAAGTGAAAATATTTTATGTAAATTTCAAACATTTTTCTGTACTCTGAGCTATTGAGGACAATGCGGTCGTCGGAAGAGTTCTTGAATCTTTAGTTCAATAAAAGTAAGATGGGTTTGAATTTGTTTGAAATAAGGTGTCGCATTATATATCTGAACATGATGCAGCTTTTCTGTGTATTTGAAAAAAGTGTGCAACTTTAAAATAAATCAATTGAAGCGGAAATTCCCAAAATAATTAATCTTCCCTACCGCCGCCTATATTAGCTGATGGAGAGACGACATCGGGGTTGCATATTCTTTGTTTCAGGTCTTGTATTTCCTACTGAGAGTGTGTTTTCATCCGAAAATAGATGGTATAATGGGTATGGTCCCTGGGGAAACTTCATTCGTTGAGACCTGTGCCGTCATAAAAGCCCAAGACAGTTTACAGCCCCCCCATATGGAATTGTATTTCCGTAGACTATCTGGCATTCTTTTCTTTTCCTATATATCTGTCAGGTGCAGTGATGGAGGGAGGTTACACAAGATTACTTTAAGTATTTTTATTTCACAGGGTAGAAAGAGGCATTACAAAAGCTTCCTTAAATAGAGACTTAGCCCCAGTAGAGCCACTTACGTGGCATTGTAAGCAAACATTGTCAATTAAAAACAAAAAGCAAAGATACGCAGATACTTAATCTGATCAGTTCTTTAAAGTAGACGAAGACTATTATTACCTGGAAACTTCAGCTGCCCATGTTCTTGTTTTCAGAAAGCACATACTTGGTTATTTGTTGACGGTATTTCTAGACAGTTTTCAAGTACCTACATAGGACATTCCAATCTTGGCCATTTAGGATAAGGATGACTTCACTTTCCGAGACCAAATATTTTCTCCTGTGAGCCCGTCTAATGGTCTTTAAAATTGGACAGATTCTGATGAAGTGAATTTCATCTTCTTTCGAGCGCAGGTTACATAGAGTGTATTCTGCATTTTCCACCACTCTATGCGGCATAAAATTTAGAATGCAGCAGTTCACCTCTGGCCTTGAAAATCGTTGAAATTTTATTCAAGCCGTTATGGTCGTGAAAGTAGTTTTTTATCTGAAGGTCGTGGTCTACCATTCGCTATCTGATCCTAGCTTCACTTTGCTTTCACTCTAAAAGCAACACACGCAGACACGCAAATGGGAAGCGGTTACTTGGAAGCGTCATTACTTTCAAGATATAGAGAAAATGCAGTCTGTGGATAGTCCAGTCCGGTTTCTAAGTGTAACATGTAGTTCGGCGTGCTCTCCGACAAATTAAATATTTTCTTTATAAAGAATCTGAGCACATTCTCCACCTCTTCATACTGCGCGACACCCCAGATTTGAGCTCCGTAGCACATGATGGACCGTATGGTGGCTTCGAAGAGTTTGCAGACACCTCCAGTTGCAATTTATTGACCCATTAGCTTCCTTAAGTTTTCCGCTAAGATGATTTTTAAATGATTATCGAGGTGTTATGATTACCCCCAAATACTTATTCACAACTTCGAGTTCTTCATTTTTCATCCCTCGAGTACCGCCCAAACCAATTTCAATTGGATAATTTGTTACCAAACCACACCAAAGTCCTATTTTCCTCATAAAGGTTTTCAATCAATCTGAGCATCTTCGTTGATAGTCCTATATTACTCAGCTTTTCTGTCAATGCTGTCAAAGGCCACCTTGAAGTTCACGAACAACCTTCCTTTTCTTCAGGTAGGACTAAGCGATGCTGTTGGTAATACGTTCCAATATGACTGCTTTGAATATGATTGCTATTGAGTTCAGGAAGGATATTCCTCTATAAATTATTTGGGTCTTTCGCATCTGCTTTCTTAAATATAGGAAAAGTATGTTCCTTCTGAAGCTATCAGATATAACACCCGTGTCGAGTATGTATATGATTGTATGCTAAGTACTGGAAGCAAATTTGAAAAATTCTTCTCCTGGAGCTGTATTCTGATTACACCTCTGCAGACATTTTCCAGTCTAATTGATCCATTGTTATGTAAGGCATCGCCTAACTCTTATGGATTGTACTGCAACTCGGTTTCAATAAATGTTCAAAATGAACGGCAAGAACCGAGGTTTCATCTTGGATACTTCGCGCAAACTTCGTGCCGTTGAGGAGTCTTGCCAAAAAGAGCGACTATCGTTAGTACAGTATCCCATAGGATCCGCACCAGCTGATGTGTATACTTTAATTGCTTATCCTTACATATCTTGTTGACCTCTTGGTGCATAGTTTCAGCAAAGTTGCTACCTATTTTCTTAACTAGACGTAGATATTATTATCATTATTATTAGTAAGGCTCTGCGACAGACGCATATGGAACTGCGACCTAAAAGATCTGTTGTGCCTGGAGCCAGTTAGACAAGGAGATCCTCTATCTTCCTAATAAAGTTGATGGATATCTCCAGTCGAGGAATTACGAATGACCTCCGGTGTTAGGAATTCTTTGTGGAGAAAGTGTTTCCTGACCCTGCAGACAGCCACGCACTCGTCTTCCTCTAAGCAGAGTCTGCATTCATATTCCTGAACTATATTTAGTTTATGTAAGTGATATCTGAGGCTACAGTGACGGGTGAGGAAGCCGTCGGATATCGTCCCTTTTATGGTTGAGAATACTTTTAGTGGTTTTGTTCAGGGTTCGGATGGTCCTTTTAGTCTGTCTGAGTCCCTGCGTGTTGTTGCAGTAGGGTATGACGTAGATATGCGAATGATTTTTTCCTGACTGCTACGCACTCCCAGTCATACCATACTTGTTTTCTATTGCATCTTCTTAATTATTGAAAATCCTTTGCTACATCAGAGATACAGACAACCAGAGTGTCCTGGCCACACCGCGTTTAGACTGAATTTCACTCACATTTATAGAACTGAGCATGAGGTTCAAAATAAAAGTCAAACCATCGTTTTAGTTTTTTGGATAGGTACTTGTATTTTTCTTAATTATGTTAATAACATTGATAAAGATTCATTTTTTGTTTTGTTTTTATTCTTAATGTTATATATATATTTATTTTTTTCAGTTTTGTTTTTGGGGATTGCAATAAGTTTTACACCATTTAAAAGAAAGGTGGCGGCGATTTTTCTTTAATAGTAATTTAAAATTTTTTAATTTATTTATTTTTTGTTAAATTTAATAAGATTTATCTAGGTATGTGTGTTTATTATCTTTTGTTTTTCTTTTTGAAATATGTAATAATTAGAATTTAAGTTTTGTTATTTTATTTTTAAAATTTAATGCTGCAAATAATTTACTAAAAATTTGATTTTTTTTTCTTTGTTTTTTCTGGTTAAATTGGTTTTTTTTTTTGGTTTTTTTGAATTTTTTTATTTAATTTTTTAAAAGTACTATATAATTTTTTATAATTTGTTTTATTTTTATAATTTGCTTAGAGATTTTTTGTTTTAAAATTTGAAAACTTGATTTTTTTTTTTGCATCAATGATTGGTTATACATGTTTTTCTTTTTTCGAGATTAAAGTTTGATTTTTTTTAATTAATAATAATGTTTTTTCTTAAAGGAAAAAAATTTAATTTTTTTATTTTTATTTTTAATATTCTTTGGCAAACACTGTGACGTGTTGAAATTTTCTTCTAGGTTTTTTTTTTTTTTGTTTTGTTATTCTTTTACAGAGTTTTGTGTTATGATTAAAAAGTATCTGTGAGTGGTTGTGTTTATGTGTGAAGTATTTAGAGAAGAAAATTTCAAAAAAATGTGTTTTCATTTTCAAAAATTGTTTTATTTATTTTTTTTTTTAACTTACACCTATGTAATAATAATAATAATTATAATATTTTTTTTGTTTTAATAATAAATTCAGTTTCTCCATAGAAAAAAGAGAGATAGAGAGAGAGAGAGAGTAGTAGTAGAGAGGAAAGTACATAATTATAATAAAAATTTGTAAATAGTTTGAATGAACCAACAAAAGGAGAAATTGTAGGAATAACAGTTTTAAGAACTAAGATTCGAATGAGATTGTTCTGTATTGTTAAAAAAGAGGAATTGTTTTGTTGCTTAGTTTGTATAAAGAGTGTGAGTGTGGGCGAAATGTCGAGGCGATAATGAGAGATAACGACGATTTTTGAGGACGAGGATTCTTTATTTTTTGTTTCGACTTGTGTTTGATTGAAGATTCTTGAAATTTAAAAGACTATTTACCAAATTATCCGTTGACGGTATTGCTGGCGTTCGCAGCCGCTGCAGCGGCTATCGACTTGGCCTCGTCACCGGGCGAGGGGGTGGGACCGGAACTGCCATCGCGCCGCGGTGGCATCCGTTCATTGATTGCATCTAGGCCCTTGGCCTCGGCGAACGACGTGATCTTGTGGTTGGGTGAGAAGCCCTGCATGGCGTTCTTAAGCGACTGTTTTCCCCCGGATAGGGCGCCCAATGGCAAGGCGCCCGTGGGTGTTAGACCCTTCAACTGTAGCACCGATTCGGATTCTTCACGAAGCACAGAGAATACTCGCGCCATTTTGCCAATCGCGCGAATCTTATTCCGTATGACTTCTTTGCGAAGAGCGGCATCATCGGCATCCACCAGGGCGTCCTCACTCTCGGACATCAACTCATCGTCGGAGCAGATATTGAGAACGTTGACCAGCATCTCGGTGACCTTTTCGCCGACGAATGGCAGCGACCAGGTAAAAACGTCCATGAAATTGGGAAGCCAGTACGGATGGGGAGAGCAGTTGAACTGCCTGATGTTCATCACATTGTTCTCGTACTTGAGAACAGCCGCTTTGTTATTGTATACATCGAGATAGTTGGGTGCGGAGAAGATTGTTATCAACGATGGGAAACCAGTGGTCTGACTCTTGCGGTACATGCGGTATCCGGCGTCCTGCGCCTCATGTGCCCTTATAATCGAAAGTAGATTGTTGTTTTGCAAGAAATCACAACAGGCTGCATAGCTGTAGAAGTATGAGCAACCACGCACTGAGTTGTGTGTGTAGAAGTCAGAGTTCTTCTCGTTGCCAAAGTCCTCCAGTGGATCGGACCACAGCAGATCGCACATGGGACCAAAGGCCGGTGGCTCCTTGAACCGATCCAGTCGGCGAATGTCGTCCAATTCGTGGATCTCTGGCGATAGACCACCGTGGACGCACAGAAACTGTTGATTCATTAGTGCTGCCAGAGGTAGGCAGTCAAAAGCATCCATACACGCGTCATATACTCGCTCTGAGTACTTTATCTTGCACTCCTGCTTGAATGTGAAATACTCCGTCAAGTGACGGCACTCGTGGTTGCCGCGCAGTAGAAAGAGGGTATTTGGATGAGTGATCTTCAGGGCCCACAAATACAAGACACATTCAATGCTGAAATAGCCCCGATCCACGTAGTCTCCGAGAAACAGATACTTCGTGGTCGAGGGCGAGCCTCCAACCTCGAATAACTTCATTAGATCATAGAACTGTCCGTGAATGTCGCCGCACACTGTAACGGGAGCCTCTATGTCGATCATAGTGTTTTCGGAACGCAGCAGAGCGGCTCCCTCCTGGATGATTCGCAAGGCTGGCGCTTCCTCGATGCGACCCTCGAGGATGAAATGCTGCTTAAGTACATCGTGCAGTGGCTTACCAGTTCTGGCATCGAAGACCTCCGACATCGTCAGCTTGTGACTGGGAGGGAATGGCACGCTGTCTATGACACGATCCTTTGTGCTGATAGCGGTGGGCGCCGCCGGGGCGGACTTCTTGGTTGGACTCTGTTGAGAGTTCTGTGTCGCAGCACCAGCCGATGATTGTTGATCATTTTGACTGTTCGGCTGTTGCTGTTTTGGCTGAGATTGCGTTTGACTGTTGGCCTGATTTTGGCTCGATTGATTATTCGAAGACATTGTTGTTCAGCTGGGCCCGCAATCGACTTAAACACATCAAACACGTTCGTTATTTTTATTAAATTTTCGTAATTTTTCCTTAACTACAAACCTTTTGCTGTAAACACGGTTTCCTTTGCTCGTCTGCTGACTGACTGCTGCTTCTAGTTACCGCTAGCACTGCTCAAACACGAGAAAAAAAAACCAAAAAAGTTCTGCTATTTATAGATTTTGTAGAATTTCTTCTGCCATGTAGCGCACTGAGAATCTTTTTCGTTTTATTTTTCTCAATTTTCTCGGTTTTTCTAATTTTTTTTCCTCCGCTCTATCGTTTGCGCTGGCGAAGAACAAGATATGGGAGAAAAAAAAGCAATTAACATGCACACAGGAATGTTTTTTTATGTTTTTTTTTTTTCTATCTTTTTGCTGCTGGTGGGCTCAGTGGACTTTTTTATTTTTTTGCATTTTTTGATCGCGTTTGCACATTGTGGGTTTGTTTAATATTTGTTTATGTTGTCGGGGTGGTTTTGGCAAAAACAATTTTTTGTGTTTTGTGTTTCTTTTTTCTTTGCTTTTGCTATCAAATAAGATTAAAAAAAAATTTTTTCCTCTCTACGATGACTAATGTGAAAAAAAAACTATACTATTGGCGAAGAGAAGTTGACAGTCGATAATTTCGTTCGTACGGAATTTCGTTGAGTTGGTAGATGGGGTTGAGTGGACAGAATGTAATAGATGAACGACCAATGATGGTCATTGTCAAACTGTCGTTGTGGTGAAAATGGATTCGTTTTTTTTTTAACTGAAAATTTTGATTTGAATTTTGAATGTTGTGGGTGAGAATACCATAGAGAGCTGGATTTGTTCAAGACCAACAGCAAAGGAAGACCATAAATTAGGTGAAGAAATAAGTTGGAAAGGAACTTCAACCGATTCATCCCACAGATATTAGCTGATTATGAAATTTTTGACTACTGAGCTGATTGGTTGTGAAACTAAACAAAACAATCAACAGCAAGACACTACCTATTAAACTGTGGGGTTTGGACTGGAGGATAGAAATTGTAGAAGCAAAAAGAATGCGGTCACTGAACGAATTGTTGGGAGAAACCAGGCCTTGTTTTCGAATCAAAACAGAATTAGGCCTCAACTATTTCTAGCTGGTCTTCTTCGATAGCCCTTTGCCATTTTTATCTTGTTACTCGTCCTACCTTCTTGATCAGCAACGCATTGTGAAGCTGAGAAGTTATTAAAACTAAAAATATTATGCAATTATTTTTCTACTACCTTCACAATCTACTACAATTAAGTCTTGTTTAAAATACAACATCAACCCGGATTTGGCAGCACTCTCTCTGATGATTTTTTTTTTACTTTTCCAACATCAGATTCCGGCAGCACTGCAGAAATCGAAGTTCAGTCAGAATAGAAGTCAGTTTGACATTTGATTATGTGTGATTCGGTTGTTTTTAAGGGAATATGTTTAAAATTGCTTAACCCTTCGTCGTTGATTATATCGTTTATGAACGGTGTCGGTGTGCAAAAAATTCAAAAATTGCATAAAGTGCGGCTGTAATTAGTGAGCAACAGATAAAATCAATTAAAATGATAAAATTTAGATAGTTGTGGTGAAGAGTAATTGGGCCTTGAATTTGATATTACCGGCGTGTGTGCTGTGCCTTCCGGGTAAATTTATCAAAAAAGAAGTAAAACCACGGGTAAATGCCTCCTCCTCTGCCAAGTTAGCAACAAGTTTTCGCGTTTCTTATTCTTCCTGTTCTGGACGGACGTGTAAATCGTCTTCTTTTTTTTTCTTATAGGAAGTCGTCCAGACCAGAGATACACATAAAAGGACTTGTTTCGAGTTTTTCTTCAAGATCGTGGTCGTGCTGCAGTAACCGGCTAAAAAATTCCTTTCTAAAGTCAGTGCTTCCTAGAGTCGTCCGTTGTCGTAAAAATGAAAAGATCCGCGTTAAATCGAAATCATTACTTTGTGTTTGGTTTTTTACTGGGTCTTATACTGAGCTTTTACATTCCCGAAGACATCTGGGAGCTGGTCCAGAATGAGTGCCCCCAAACGGCGGAAAGTAATTCATTCGACAAGAAATTCGGTCAAGACTTCGAGCCGCATTTGAATTTAATTAATAAACCACTTGCAGCCAAAAAGCCGGTAAGTGGATGAGTTAGCTGAATAGCAAATAAATGTGTGACGCACGAGGATTTGGGGATTTTGTTTATCCACACTTTGTGCGTGCCTCCTAATTGATTTTTGTTTGATTTATATGTTTCGAGTGATGTGGGAAATTCGTAAGATTTTCGGAGTCTATTCGTAGAGCCGGTGATTTCTGTTCAAGGTTGAATGGCATTAAGAATTAACGTGTGTCTTACTAAGGAGCTATGGGGGTGGCATGTCTGTTGACTGGACAAGAGGGTTTGGTGCTGATAAGCTTGTAAGGCTTCAACTTACATATCAATAGCGCACACTTGGCTTAGTTTGGTTAAGTATCATACACAGTTTGACTAAACACTAACGTTTAAATCGCTATTAGACAGTACACCATGCGTATTCAGAGCTCAGATCTTTGCAGTGAGACATGGCATCGAATGAATACGTAATGCACGCATAATGCGATAGGAATACATTCTGGTCACAATCGCTAGATCGACGTTACACCACTACACCACGGAAGTTGTCACTTTACAATTAATTACTAGAAATTCTATAGAAGTTGAACATTTTCCCTATCAAACTGAAAGAAAATGTTCGGCTAGGAAGCTTTTTAATTGTAAGTCGACATTGTAGGCACATAGTAAGTTACATATTAATAAATTAAAAGATAAGAGTGACCCTATGTAGGTAAATTCGTTATCAATGTAATTAGAAGTCAATAAAATTAAAAAAATGATAACAGAAAGCATTTATAAGTTCTTGCTTCTATAACCTTGATGCAAACATTATCTCGGACTGCATTATTTGGACTAGCTAAATACCTTCGCCTGGGGAGCTGATGTTTCCTTCTGTTATAGCCAAGGATAGTCGAGGTGGCAACAAAAAAGAAATGCATTCAGAGCGACAGGTCATACCTGAGCCAGGGTCTAGTTTTTTCTAATTGTTTGTGTTTTGCATACTAATTTGCGCATTGCTGGCGCTGCAGTATACGAGTATCTCTAGAGTCCCTTTTGTTGTCCAGATATCAAAGCCATGGTAGACAAAGTCCATTATTCCTTCCGACTTATAGCTCCACTGTTCCCTCTTGTTGGTGGCAAGTACTTGGTTTTGCCTCATTTCGCTTTTGAGCCCATTTCGGTCGCATTTGCCTTCAAACTCGAGGATACGAATATGACAGCTTGCTAGGTTAGGTTAGGTTTGAGTTTGGCTAAGTTTTCAGAACTAGACATGGCTCTGTACAGCTCTTATCTTTAAATGCTGTCATAAGCGGCCTTGAAATCGATAAAGGGATGGTGGGTATCGATTTGTACTTTTTTGGGTTTTCTTGTGGACTTCCCCGGCCGAAAGCTGCACTGATAGGGGCTAATCAGATTGTTGACGAAAGTTATTAAACGTATGCACTGTATGGCAAATAAGAATTTGCATTCGATGCTGAGAAGACTGATTGATGTCTCTGTAGTTGGAGCAGTTGAGGTGATCTCCTTGATTTTAGAATGGACAATCGATGCTGAGATTCCATTAATTGGGTATACATTCGTCTAAGAAATTAGTTGGTCAGTCAGGTCCAGCAGTGTTATTGAATTTGAGCACGAATATAGCTTTCCAAATCTGACAGACAGTTGTCATCTGTTATCGGTCAAATGTGTTTTTTTAAACCTCCCATACACCAACCTATAATCACACATTTGTTGTGTGAAATAAGAACTTTTCAAAAGGTCAACAAACTGATCGATGGCGGCCAAATGTGCGTTATTACGAACCTACAATCTATTCGCAGTGAACATGCGTGTAGTTTTGTTGGATCTTTTAACACCAGCCATCAAATTGATCTAATAAAATCTTTAACATTCCAACGTTACGGATCCGTAGGCACACACAAACAAATAAAACATTGTGGGGGACACACAGAACAGATTGTGACTGCAAATTAAGTAATTAGCCGCCAACGGATGACTCGTAGTAGAAATCCAGAATTTCTATTCTAAGGGCGAGTATACGGTAGTGTAGGTGCCATCAAGTCAAGTGCAAGTGCAGAGTAATCTGCAGTTAATTTTTTTTTAATGGCGTTCACGTTTACGTCTTCTTAAACTGATACTTTTTTAGAGCGTGTCGCACATGTGGTCTAATCGTTCTGGTAATGCCGACACTTGAGGCAAATATGTGAGACGATTGCTTAAAGATTTCTAGATGAAATTTATTGTCTTCTCTCAGCCTTTTCAGTTCAAGTTGTGCAAAAGCAAAGTGGAAATAGTTTAAACGAATTAGAGCACATCCACCCCGGAAGTCACTTCCATTATTTTTTAATTTATAATCCCTTGCCGTTGTGGAGAGGTGAATTTAAATTTTACCATTTTTCTGTCAAAACAAAGAAAATATGGCATTTGTCTTTTGCTTTCTGTCTGTCAAAATGAGTTACTGTCAAACAAAATGAGTTACTGCACCTCGAAATGAGTTTGCAAGCTTAGACGGTTGCAGCTTGATAGGGTTTTTACTTCTTTCGCTCGAACAAATGGAACTTTTGAAGAATTTATGTACAAAAGATCGTGTAATCGTTGCCAGAATAAAATTATTGAAACTGTGAGAATTGTCTTTTGTTTTATGTTGACTTATGACGTTTGAATCTCTTTTTTTTTTGTAAGAAGCTTGTAGTGTGGACCTTGACAGAACGTCGAAAGTAAGTATGCAGACGCAGGCTCGAATCCTAGCTTTTGAAACTACCGTTCGGAGCCGACAATAAAGAGTGTAGGTTAGGTAGAAGGATAAAACACACATTTCAAGAATAGTTGCAAGAAGCTAAGCCTTTGCACTTTTTATGATGTCTGTCGCATGATTATTGTTCAGTGATCGCCTCAGATTTGACTGCGATTTTTGCCACGCAAGCTTGATTAGTCTTCAGAAAATGAAACTTCAGTATTTGTTGCCATATTTTTGCTTGGTCTTTGGATAAGTAGGTGTAACCTTAAAGGGACCTTATCAGCTTTAAAAAACTCCTATATAAGTTAATATAAGACCAATACCCATGTTAGGGGTGGTTGACTGGTGGACTGGCTCAAATAAAGTTATAAATTTGGGTAATTAAGGAAAGTCCAACGATCAGCTTACTCGTGCATAAAAAGAGCATTTTGTAAGACACTCTCTGCAGCACTAAACATTCTGTTTCATCCGACTTCTTTAAACACAATAGTAGCTCTAAGCTGCCGATTGTCTCTCACAGAGATAGCGGAGTAGGTTGGAGGCCGAACCATTCCACGGAACTGTAAGGCTGACGAACTCGCTGGGTATGAAACAACTTACTCTAACAGAAAAGTGTACCTTAAGTATTCCGATTGCTACTTGTAAACAAGTGGCTCGTCGCAGGCATAATCTGTCATGAAAAGCTTCTCAATTCGCCGTTCGGAATGGGCATTAAAACAGGTCTCTTCCATTTGTGCGAAGAATATAACACGCACAGCATGGAATGGTTGTGAGAAGCTAGGCCTTGGCTCTCTATGAGCTGTCGTGCCAAATATGGGTACATACATACAAGTGATATAACGTGTCTAGCGACAAAAAAGATTTGGTCAAAGCTGGATCTGAATCACTCTTACAATCATGGAGACTATCTAATAGGCAAGCATGCAACAAGGTGTGGACGAAGACGAGAAGAAAATTTCACTTAGGAGACTTCTACTATAATGATCTAGGCCAGTTGATAAATACTTTCTTACTTAGTTATCAGGCTAGCGACCCTTGGAGGGTCTGACCCTGAGCTGACCCCCCGTTCCATCCTTCACTGTTTAGGGCACGCTGTGATTACTTGATCTTTAAACTGGAGGTTCGGTGTCCCTTTTCTTCGTGAACCAGGTGACGAACCGCGTGGATGCAGTCGACGGATTTTTGCCTTCCAAACTACATCCACATCTTTATGCATCCCGCAGATTTCACGGTCGTATCTTTTCTTCCATTCGCCCTTCTCGCAGATGACAGGACTAACATTTTCTTTCAAAGGATCTCAAGATCTGCTCCACTGTCTTACTTCAGCTCCAGAAAGTCAAACTGGCAAGACTGGCAACGTTTTGTAGAGCATGATCTTGGACCTTTGAATTAGAAGGTTGGATCCTAGCTGTTTAGACAAACCGAACTAGCAGCGTCGAGGTAGATGAGCTCCTCCACCATCCCAAAATTATAACCGTCGATTGTCAAAGTTCTGTCCTAGATGGTGTTTGACGGATCGGTTTTGGGTCGATAGCATGTACTTTGTCTTCTTCTCATTCATCATAAGACCACCACGTTTGGGTTGTTCTTCAATCGTCGTAAAAGCTTCAATTGTGGCACGCTCGGATTGGTCGATGATGCCAATATCGTTTCGATTCGTTCTTACGCTTCATCAGAATCGGTTCCAGAAGTAGGTATAAGTAGAATCGCTCCAAGATCCATGAGGAATAACAACAGTAAAACTGGCACCCACTTCTGTCTTATCTAACTTAACCTTGTATCTCTCATCAAAGTTATAAGTAACGAACGTCAAAATGGCGTCACGCTCACGAATCGAAAACGTTTAAATATTGTGTAATGCATCTTTATTTGTAACTTTCACTTTGTTGCAAAATATTAATATAACGTGTGACAAAGCGGAAAGGGGCATGTTGTATACGTCTGGTACAGGTCAGGTAAAGTTAAATAGAGGAAGTACACACTGTTTAGTCATGCGTGCATTCACATCGGTCTTTTGGTCCATTTTGTTCCATTTTGATGTATGGTCCTCGTTTCAACTTCAAACGTAAGGTGACTGGTTGAAATAGCCTTTGCCTAAGCATCTCCATTTGTGGTACTTTTACTAAGTCGTAGTAGTTTTCCAAACAGTCTGTTTCTCATATGGTGCCAGTTTTGGAGTTTTAGACATCCGCGGTGTAAGTGTTTGATGGTCTATGCTATTTCCTGTAAATTGAATGCTTCTGCAGCAGTCCGGGAAGTCAATACCATGTCAAGGTTGTCATTGTTAGTGTCTGTGACATTAGCTTACGTTGCGTATGTTGCATATATAACATCTCTGCATCTAACGACTCTGTAACTTCTCAGAAGCTTCAGTGCTTTATTTACAAATGTTTTGCAGTTCATTAAAATTGAAACTTCAAATGTCGATACGAAGTCATAGACAAGTTCCACGAGTTGATGGTAAAAGTTTGATTACTGCCGCTGAAATGTTGTCAGGCTTCGTCGTTTTGACAAGTTCCTTAGCCTAAGATTCTTGCAGGAGTTGACTACTCACTGTGATTCTTTGTTATTCATGTGTCTCTCGAAAGAGGGAAACAACTTAAGGAAGAGTGAGGTTGAGAGTTGTCCCCGCTAGGACAAACTTTTTAACAAAATAAATCCGGCAACAGATTTAAACTTCATTTGCGTCCGTTGAAGGAAGACCTTGTTAAATGTTTTTCTATAATTAAGCGACCATGTGCAGTTAAGGAAAGTATTTGTCTAACTAGTCATCTTCACACGCAAAACATTCCCCCCCAAGCAGTCTTATAATAAATCCAGTCGAGACCGACAAAAAGTCAGCTAGGATAACGTATTCCATAACCCACGTCATACTCTGTCATTCCTCCAATTTCAGTAGCGCTCTTACTTACTTATGATGACTACAGTTCGTTGTAAATCAGGGCCGCTACCAACAACCCCCTCCGGTCAGCAGCCAACAGCTGCATACGCCGCGTTGGTTGAGGTCATCCTCCACTTGCGCACGCCATCGTAGATAAGGCTGTTCTCTTCTGCGTAATCTCTCAGGGGTTGAGTCGAAGATTCTTCGAGCTGGAAGAATGACCTAACCATCTTAATCGTTGCATACGGTTTTTTTTTTTGACCAAGTCGGTGGCGCTGTACAGGTTAAATCTTCTGCTTCATGAATTTTCATCGCAGGTGGAATCATAATCATTGTCCTTTGTACATTTGGTGTGGTCGTCATCAGCTAGATCACCAGACAGTTTCCCTTTTCGTGGCACGACGTGATTTAGGATCTTTAACCGGTTCTTCGTGGACACTTATTGCTCAGTCCCTTACTCCATGAGATGATGGTGGGTCTCATAACATCAACGCTCATCGCTAGTTCACCTTTCAGTTTATCTATAGGGCACTACAAGGAAGTGACTATGCGTTTTCACCCCCTCTCAGTGGCGCTCACTTATTGATTTATAATTCATCACCACCTGGTTGTGGAGTAAGAACTTCCATTGAAAGCCTCAAAAAAAAATCTACAAAATATTGACGTAGAATAACAAGCCATCACCCTAGATACATATTTGTGGCACAAATACTCAAACTATGAGTCAATGCGATAAAAGGTGAAACACAAAGCTCGCAAAACTAACACGTAACTAATCAAATTTAATGCTTTGCCATTCCCCACATGGTAGGGTAGGGTATTATTTACCAAAACAAAATATATCTTGTTACAGATTTTAGCGCAGTCTTATATAACATATCTCTATTGGTTTAATGATATCAATAAATATTGCTTTATTGTCAAAAGGAATGTTGTTCGCACTAAAATATCACTAAGCCTTAAAAGGTGAACATGTAATAAAGGGTTTCCCTTGCACATGACTTCTGTTTATACATAAAAAATTAATGTTTACTTAAGACAAAGCAAGATTAATTTAATAATTTATGGGATAGTTATTGATACTTGTACGACATCTATGCTATTAAAGTTCCAATCAAATTAATTAAATAATTTATAGGTTAGGTATTGCTCTTTTGACATACATGTCAGTCTTATGATTTGAGACAATTTACAAAATTTTGCAATTAAAAAACGATTAAGAAGTTAAAAGCTTCTAGGGTCTTAGCCTTTCAATTGACTTGTATTGATGTATTGTTATTGTTCAAGTGAATAGGTACAAATGCATTTAATTTTCATAAATTGATATCGAACTTGTTCAGCTTAAGTGGTTATGGCGATATTTAGATCAAAACAATGGACACACAGGAACATTCTTAGACTCTAATGGGAATAGTTCAGAATGTTTGCTTGTCTTGCTATGTAAATCTAAAGTTTTTGTCATCTATTGTCAAACTGTTGGAGGAATGTGAGATGCAAAGTTTGATCCATTCAGGTTTCATCTTGTCATCAGTTATTTTAAAAGCTATTTCAGGAAGCTGGTCGAAAACTAAGACTCTCGGTTTCTAGTGGACTTACACGAACACCTTTCGAATCATTATCGGATTATTTTTCTAGAGTGATGCCTAGAGCGTTATGAGATATCGTTGAGGAATGTCTATCTGTTCTTTACACCAGAGAGGAGAGAATTGGCAGAGTGTACAAAGCAACACCTCCTAGATTTTCAATCTAATCTTATCTGAATCTAGGTAATGACCTTTATGACCCAACCTTTTTGCTCCGAGGTTGATGTCCAGAATGACTGGGGAGAATTACTGGTACTGTTGCCATTGCTTATAGTTCACAGTATTTCTTTCGAACATCCCGATCTTATTAGTACGATCAACACTTTCAAGCCATATGACCACCCCACTGCCAGTGTTATGCCTTGATCGACTTTTTTTTTGACATCGGGATTCGAACCTGGAACCTTTAGTGTGACAAGCGATGATGCAACCATTACACCATGGCCACCCCAAAGAGATACAATGGGGAGTGCTGGCTTTGGAAATCTGAAACTATTTAGATTTATGGAATATTGAAGTGCCACAGATAATGCTTTATCGTTGAGCATATCGGTCTCAAACAGTGTCCAGTTAAAACGTCGGTTAATTTCGAGAGATGGTCTCCCTTAAGTCGAATTGACACTAATGAGGTTAAGGATAAACTAGATAGACTTACAAGATTATAACAATTGGCAACGCGTTGAATGCAAGGCTTCAAAGCACAAAACATCAGTACAAATGGCGGATTGGTTGTTTAAAGTTGTTTCCTATCAGCGGGTTTTAAGGCGCAGTTAATGTATTCATCACAGTCAAAATGATGATGACTGCTGACATTTAAATGTCATTTCAGAATTTTGGATTTATTCTTAATATCGCTTGCAAATGCTACTGACAGATGGTGACAAGTAATTTTGACATTAATTTTGTGACACCAGCTGGTGACGGGTAACATCAACTCCATCATAAAGGAAAATAAGACAAACGTTGATGGTTAGTTTTGTGAAGCTGTGTTTACATCTAACAACAACTCCTCATGATGCCAGGGATGATGATACAAAATCCATTATGTAAACAGCACAAATCCGAATCATAAACATTATGTCATGAAAGAGTTAACAAAAGGAATCATTGCAAAAATCGCTAGACCAGAAACGCTGACATCACTACTATCATTTCTCGTGATTGCTTGTGATGTTTGGCTGTGCAAATCGGCGTCATCAATGTAGACCTTCTGAGATTGTGTGTTAGACATCTTAAATCGAAAACTAGATAAGAATTGTTGACGGAATTCTTATGTAAAAAAAAGTGTCACCCGAAAAATATGTATCCAAACGGAACTTCATTGAAAAGACCAAAGAAGCCTGTCTGAGGATGGAATTCGTATTGAACATCAGAAGTCTTTCGTTTTTTACACTAGCGCCACCTCAAGTTAACTCAATGATGTGGTGTCTTTTGCGGCTGCGGTTTCGCCAGATGCTGTCTTTATTTGCTGCCAAAATGTGAGCTTTTGTATCCAGTCTCAGTCCTTGGTAATTCACTGCTTTAGTTTCGACTTTCACCATCATCTCCGCTGCTGGATTTAGGCTGTCCAAGGGTGTAAGCGTCTTGTTTTCAAGCTTAACTGTGTTAATAGCATCATAAGGGTATTCATAACCCCTTTAGCGCTAGTGAATTATAAAAAAAAAAAAAAAAAAAAAAACTTTCTCAGTGCGTAAGTGTCTTCGAGCATCTTCATATGAAAAATCCCATAGTAGACAATGTTTCATGAATCCAGTCTCAGGATTGAACACTGAGCCACTCCTGATGTAAGTTGCTTTCTATGAGATCCCCCCTGTGGTATCGGAATAGAACAGTTCTCAGAAGAATTCAGAAAATTTAGAGCAAATATCGTACCCTACGTCCTCTGCCAGAAATTCTAGTAAATAACCTGCTCGTTGATGCGTTAAAGAACAGGACTAACTCACAAAGGAAGAGTTCTTAAATTTCCAAACACCATTTGACAACTAGTTAAGTAAGTACCATTCAGTTCGTATTCCTTTGTAAACGTCAAAGTTAACATTCACACACTCATCCAAAGAGCAATACACTTGGCTATACAACATTTCCATGTGAGTCCCTTCTGAGAAATTCCTTAATTATTACTTCAATTCGTAACGCATCTCGTGTAGGATGGTTCCTTTCGGGGAAACTTGACACCAACACCACATGTGGACATTCTTTTACCCTCTGAATCCACTCTCAAAGCAATCAACTCCTCAAGACCGACCCTCAAGAGTGCATTAAAACGAAACAAAAATGCACTTGGCTACTTCTTTCATCTTCAACTGCGTTCTTATTCCAAGAATTATGCCCTTAATAGCTCCAAAAATAGACCACAAAGATACAAGGAGGGGTTGAATAGATAAAGTGGTAATGACACACATGTAGATCAAGATGGTAACGCAACAAGATAAGGAATTTTTTTCTCACAATCATGAGAAATTTTTGCGCGCGCATTTTAAATGAAGAACGGATTTTATGTCCCGTCAAGATGAGAAGATAGTTTGTCTTCCATCACACTAAAGCCGCCGAGACATGTGTTTCGGTTCGTGGCGAAAAAAAAAATGTTTAATTGAATAAACAATTTGCAGATTCTATGTTTTTTTTTTTTGGTTTCTTGTTTGTACTTGTAGCCGTTTCCTGTTAATTCAAAAAAATTGACTTAACCTTGAGATATCGCACACAGAAAGAGTTGCACAAAGCATATACACGAAACAAAGTGAATAGAACACAAACAGAGAATAGAAATGGCGCGTGCTTTTTGAAGAAACTATTTGGATGGGGGTAGACCCCTAGACACATGCCTCTTCAATTGAACTACAAATATCTAGTGGTAATCCGGATTCAGACCAATGTGTTGCTGATGAATGATTACATAGAAGGTCAACTAAAATCTGATGAATGATTCATAGACAGACACAAGCGTTAGAACGATATTCATTCATCGGTCTAACGAAATGGAAGGCACTTTTGTTATCTGCGTAGATAAATCGGGGACAGTCGTGGAGAGAAGAATTCGCTCGATTCTGCATTAGTATCATGTACTGTTGACAAGTGGTTTTAAGACACCTTCAAAAGGGCCACTCGAATCAAATTCTAAAGGATCTGTCTGACGAAGCTTAAGTAAGAAATGAAACAAGCTAATTTGGAATTCCGCAGATCGTGTGCTTATTATGGGTTGATCATGATAAGCGATGTTTAAGATTCCACAACTCGTGTCAGTCGTTACGATAGTGGAACTCTTGTCAACGAATTCCCCGTGCCACTTGAGGTGGATGTCTTATTTCCCTTGATCCTTTGACTGAACTACATCAGTTCAAGTCTATCTTCCTAGACTATGACTTCAACATAGTCTTCGCCTAGGTCTACGTAAGACAGAGTCAAAGTTTTAAAGATGTTGATGTGTGAACCTCTTGGCGTCTGGTCGGCTGCAGTTGCCGGTCTGGTTGTTGTAACGGCTAACGAGGGCAAAACTAAGTACAAATTTGCTGTTAACCAGATACTCAACATCGACGAATCAGACAGAATGTCACAGTGGACATTTGTAAGGGACCATGTCTACATTTGGTCTGCTATTACTTCTACAAACGATATCTCATCAGAAACCAAACGAAATAACTCCTGTTAATTGCTGTTTCTTTGGACTGAGAAGGGAATTGAGTGTTGAGGCTCTATGCCGAAGAACTTAGTAGATCCTATACGCTGAAGTATGGACTCTATCGAAGGCGGATGAAGATACCCTTGGTCGTTTCTTTGTATAGTACTCGGTCCCGTTTACGTTGACGGGCTTTGAAATAGGAGATTTAATGACGAATTATATGAGCTGTACAGGGACGTCGACTTAGTCAAAAAACCGCGCATTGATCATTTGAGATGGCTAGAGCATGTAGAGCGAGTAGAGACCAGCGCTCCAGCCCGGCGAGTCTTCAGAGGGCAACGCAGTATAGAAAGGTACAAGTATGACTTCAGCCAGACACTTTGCCCGAGTCTGTTGAACCTTTTCGTAGTTAATCACACGGCTTTAGATGTTATTGTAAGCTTATACCTTTGCTTGCCACTTGACGGTAACACGCAATAAAAATTGCGTTTCGTGTCCACTAGTGGACACATGGCACCGAAGTCATACACCCATGTGTACCACCGGTGGACATGGCCGACCACTGTGGTGGTACAAAAATTGACACATGGCGCTGAGCGTGCTAACCATCTTTTAAAATAATTTTACGTTCTCGTTTCGGCATAGAAATGTTACTCCCAAGGCGGCTAAATACGGCACATGACACTCAAAACGTTTTAAAGTTTCTTATCCTTCCTCATCCTCAATTCCATGATCGTTTGCTTTGTTTCGGCAATTCACGTCTGAGCCATCATTTGTATTACTTCATGTTCTTCAATACAACGCATATGTGCGTTAAATCTGCATCCCCCTCATTTTGTTCATCAAATAATGAGCCCTGCACCTCGTTACAACTTCCGTAACATGCACTTTTCGACTCGGTCTCGGAAATCGTGTCAGCGCAACGAAAACTGAAACATTATAGCCTTGCTTTACTGAGAGTCCACTTTGTAAGAAGTGGGCCATTTCCCACCTTCTTTGTAACTGTCCAGCTCCCTCCCGTAAAAGAAGACTCCATTTAAGGGAATTCTACTTTAACGACTTAGGCGATCTGATAAACACGGATATCAGAAACCTCCTTCGCTTCATAAAAAGCTCCAATTGGTTTAACGAGTAGGTATGTGGTATCACAATGGATCTATCACTGGTCTAAGTGTGCTGGCTATATCTGGCAGCCACTTCAACCTAACCTAACCTAAGAAGTGGGCCATCGATATTTCTTCTCACTGGCGCCTTAAGTGGGGAATATAAGCTTTTCAGTTTTCTTTGTGCTTGTTTTGCTCTTACCCCACTTATCGCATGCTCTCCTTAAAGGTGTTTCACTTTTCGTTACGCTTTCATTTCTACACAAGATAAAATCTTCGTAAAATAGTATTTTGAGGCATCGTTCTAGGTAACTGTTAATTTTGGATGTTTGCAGTAAAACTATTGAAAAAATCTAGGTTTGTTGGGTAACAAAGTCAAAGTCTCCACATTGACTTGACTACAGCAACAAGTGTCACGAATGCAATGAATACCTATGTACATACGTCTCTCTCTCTTTGCTCTAAAGTCTCCGAGTTCACTCGTTAAATGATGCATAACACCGTACCCGGCTGATCCTATGACCACTTAATGTTGATCATGTGCGTCGATGAGTTTACATAAACGTTTTCCATGAAGTTCAGGTAAATAGCAATCAAGTTGGACCCTTACTGAGATGATTGCTTGGGCATTAATTCTATTTACGTTACAACGACACATGTTTGCCCAAGTGAACTGAAGTAACGACCCACTTAGGTACACTCACTGTCTTTTGCCTCCTATCTCCTGTCTCCTGCCCTCATGTTCCTGGTCAGAAACAGGTTGGTACCATTTACATGGATGTCTTTTCTTAAACCCGACTCTCTCTTTTTCTACCCTTTCCATCTCATGTTGGACATGAACATGACATAATTTCACTCTGAAGCTCTGAAGGTTTTGTGGTTTCAGATTCCATCAGTGTGTCTCCATTTCAGTGGCTTTTGACTTTCATGTCGGACGTACATATATAGTTGTCGGTTTCCGTGCGGTTTGTTACGACAATATATCGTGCAACTTTTACTGTAACCAGAAAAGACACGGCAAACAGCAGACAAACATCACATATTAGTGATCTGAGATGACCACGAGGCATCAAGTCAGCTGGAAATACCCCGAGCGCAGGCATACACACACATACACATCCTCAATTGAGGTTAAATTTGTTTAAATCACTTAACCGATGTTGTGTGTGCAAAAAAAAAATGTATATGTGTACACGATGAGTAAACTAATTCCAGAGACTTAAGCTATTCGCTCCGCAAATAACCTCTGCTTAGATAAGTTGCTTTGCGGATACTTTATTAGACCTAGCAACGAGGTCGGAATCCAATTTGTTTATTTCTTCAGCAAATCTTTCGGAGTGAATTAGACAAAAGTGAGAGTGCTGCCTGCTGCCTGGTGGTTGTGCCTGTTCCCTTTTGATTTTTTTCTTTTCACTTTTTACGCATTCGCACATCGCACACGGCTAAGGTAAACAAATACCGCGAAAAAATTCGCTTAAGAGTGTGTTGTTTGCAGTTCATCAGGGGTTGTTTGGTTTATGTTTTATTTCGTTAGTTCGTTGTCGTCATAGTAGCTCGATTTTGGCAATAATTTACAAAGTGGGTTAGGAATGTATACATTGAGTTCGACTGGGGAGGTTAATTCGATATTCTCCACGTGGCTTGGAATGAGTTAAGTTCTTTTCTAGTGACTGACTTACTGAACTTCGGAACGACAGAGTTTGAAATAAAGTATAAACACTACTAATCAAGGCCGACGTCTGAGGTGATACACATTCGGGCTCGTTCCAAAGCATTTTTCATTTCTCGAATGTTCTCCTTTAGGACCGTCAAGGACTGTGGTTTGTTCGTACAGACCCGTGACTTCAAAAAACCCCAAAGAAAGAAGTCTGAAACGGTCAAATCGAGCGATCTTGTGAACCAGTGGAAATCGCCAAAACGATAGAGAACGACAATTCGTCAATTTGGCAACAGAAAGTCGTTAATTCTAGGTCTCTAGCGGTCACAACTCCAGTAACTGTGTTGCCGACGCCGTTCGCAAAAAAATATGGGCCAACAACCTTGGCTTAGTAAACGCTGTACCAAGCAATGACTTTGAGAGGATGTAATGGCTCTTCGTGTATGATACGCGGATTTTCAGTGCCCAATCATCATGCGGTCGAGGTTTTTACACGCAATTGGAGGTCTGCAGGTAATAGCTGATGCACTGTTTGTAGTTTGTACGCCAACATCTTCAAGTCTTTCACCAGAATTCGCTGTAAAAACTGTCTATTGATGCCCAGTTGGGTGGCCCGTTGTCTGGTTGAGAGCCTTCTGGGACATCTGTACCCACAGTAGCCATATTCTTGACCGAAAGGCTGCTCCGGGGCCATCTACCTCTGCTAGCGTTCCGTGTTGAGCCAGTCTCCTTTTGCCCAGTTTGTATCACACGACCGGGGAATCTAAGGCGATCGGCATCGGCCAAACCATATGAACTCACTGCCTGACTGTCAGAAAAAATGACAATTTGTTTCCTACAGAGGTTGCGAGTTGCGTCTAATCTATTTTCTGACTCACAGTACGATTATAGAGCCCGAGCAGTCAAAATAGAGGGACTGCCAGCTTGAAGTTCTGTCCTGAGTTAATGGTAAGAGGTCATGAAACACCTAAAACCTACTTAATGTCCAGACATTCTAAGAATCAACAAATTTACAAATCATTTTCCAGAATGTTAAACAAAACACATTCATCTGATCAATTTGTTTCAGTCATGATTGCTCGCGTCTAGATTTCGGTTTAAATAAACACCCTGTCAGACAAATCTTCGAAATTGAGTGAAGCGAACACCTACTTTTTGACAGATGACACTTTAAAACGTGTTCAGCACGCTCATCTGTCATCTGTCAAACTGATTAGTCGGTGTCAGGACATCTTAATTGAATTCTAATCATTTCCTACTTACAATCAAATGTGTTTGCTTCCCACAAATCACAAAATACACATGCCCTTAGCAAATAGAAAAACCATCTTATCTAAAATGAATGCATTGCCCAAATGTCTGCGTCTATCTAAAGCAGCATGCCATGCCATTAGCATTCATAATAATCCCACATGCAATCATCATTCCGACACACGCCACAAACAAAAGTCAAATGTCTTGCCTTGGATAGCATTTATCTTTTTGTCGTCTACGAACATGAAGCTATGAAATCCAAATCCATTTCATCTGGAAACAAAACGAAGAATCACTACGGCACACATAATTGAAGCACTTAAATCCGCGTCAGATTCTTTTCACGGTATGCATACTGTCTCCTGTTCTCTATCATCTCGGGCCTGACGACCCCTGGACTTTATGCAATTGCATAGCTGTCCCCCCTCAAGAGATTGCAAATCAGATAATCTAAACGAGGAAACACTCCTCAGAACGTTTTCTAAATACCATTCGCCGCCGCACACGGTTACAATTGGGACGGGGATTGGGATTGAGATACGTAACTCGTTACGTTATAGTTGTCGTCGTCGGTCGAAAGTGTGAATGAATTGGAATCAAAATGAAAAGCTTGGAAAGTCAGTCGTTTGGCATTTCACAAGTGTACTTGTATGTACACCAACGGTCGTTGTCTATTCACCACCCAACCAGCAATCAATTTAGTTTTAGAATCCAGAGCGGCCCACGTTTATCCGGAAAGTAAATGAGAAAACAAAACACAAGCGCAGAGGAACATGTGGAGATTAAAATCGTGTGCGGAAAGCTGAGGATCGGGAGCAAAATCCAAAGAATTTCGCGAAAAAAATTAATTTCCTCATCCCGAATGGAAGCTGTTTGGACTTGCACGCATCTTCAGACACATGTTGGTGGGGCTATGATTGATCCGATTTGCGTGAATCATGATTCATGTATCCATGAGAACGTTTTATGTTTAAAGCTTGTAGGCGGTGGTGGTGATGAGAGGAAATTTTCCAGTTAATTTGAAAAGTCTGTTCCGCTCTGTCGATTGCTATTGGTTTTCCACACCGCACTTGTGCGATATCTATTGCCCTTCGTCGGTTTATTTTTAAAGATATTCTTCAAATTGATCGGATTGCGTGTGTGTTCTGTTGCCCTCGTTGTCTGATGCGACTTCGGCTTCGCAGTTTCGGCAGCGGACGCAGACGTTCCAATGTTTGTGTGTGGCGATAATAAATTAACCAAATCAATGATGTTCAACTTCAATTGGATGTAATTGCGGTTGACTGTGCGACAGACGCAACGCTGTTGTCATTGCCATAGATCGACAGATACAGATGGCGAGTTAATTGGACGGGTTATCAGATACATTGTGGTCAATTTGTTGGCGAGTCTTTTGGCATTGAGCTGAGGAGCACTTCATGAATACAATTTAAGATGTTTGCAGTCTACAATGTTTATTTTTGTTTGTCGTAAGTGACGGTGGTGGTGGTGGTGGTGGTGGTGGTGACTCTGACTGGTGAGGGCGCCTTTTTCTCTCTTTTGGGAGCAAAAACACTTATCAATTGAAGGGGAATTGTCATTTCCCGCTTATCTGCAACTTATGAGGGAAGCGAAACAGTTGTTGATAAGGGGGCAACGGACTACATATATAGAGTAGAATTCATGTGTGTGTGTGTTGTTGTCATTTTAATTTGTTTATTGCAAATCATTTAACAATTTTTTTTTTTTTTGGAACTTTGTCTGACGTCAATTAAGGCCTCTACTTGAAATGAAAATGGTTTTTGTTTTTTGTCTGGCATAGCCAATAACCATGCGTTTTGAAGATTCACAAAACGATAAAAGAGGCACCACTGAGCTTACCACGCGAAATGGATTATCAGTTTTAAAACGAAGATATTGTATTCTTTTATTTATAATTATTTATCGCAAATGATATGGTTGCCATTGGGAATTTGTATTTAACGTTTGGAATCGGAGTTACACAAGGCAAGTCTTCGAGTGTCATAGTTCATTTCATCAAATGTCACAAAAAACTATTAGCTGTCAACCAATTTTACTTCGACTTGGTAACACTTTTTTTGACAATTCGCGAACTGCCATATTTTCGAGGAAAAAATTGGTCAACTCAAACAGAAAAGTTCTGTTTGCTGATTTTTTTTTTTCAGAAAGAAAAAAAGTTTGTTATCTTTTTTTTACACGCAGCTGAAACTTTTATTTGTTTAAATGCATCGAAAAAGTTTACAAAAACGAAAAGTCAGGCGGATTTAATCGTGTGTGGTTTCGTGTCATGTTAGCTGTTGGTTTATGAAAGGAGGATTTCTGTCAGAGATATGGTGTGTTGACAGTTGGACTGATTTATCACTTCGTTTACGAATTTCGTAGAATTCTTTGTCATTTTTGCATCGAAAGTTAGTTTGAGAGGGTGGACAATTCATGGGGTTAATTTTACATGGAAAAATCATTTCTTTTTTTTTCTGGGCTTCACTCTGAGCTCAAAAATATTGGTGGGATGTCATTCCTAAACTCTAAATCATCACTGCGGTTCAGCGAAGGTAACCTTTGACGTAATTTTCACATACTTACGTCAATATGAAAGTTACGATACTTATCCTCGACCTCGATACTTAAAGCTTATTTTGGAGAGTGCTGTTAAAAATAATAAAGATCGTCATTCGCCTTGTGCGTTTCAATCGCTAATGGTTGCATTAATTCAATGAGTAAACTTTGTGCAATTCTCAGAGATAGGACAGTTCAATTTTTTTGCAGTAAGAAGTAGGAAGAGACCATTCTATAAGCCTTACAAATTGAAACACTCCTAATGCAACTCAAACCAGCATTCGTTTTGGAACGCGCTGAGACCTACCATTATTTGATGCATAATCTTTGACATCATTCAATTCTTGATCTTGAATAAATATTTTGCTAAAAAAGAGTGTCTAGACCGATTTTTGTGTTAATAATGGCGATGACTTTTAATTTTATTTAGTCCAAGTTGCATCGCGTCCACATTGCAATTTCCTGGTTGTGATAAGGTGTGTTTATATATCCAACGCCTGTTGGTTGACGCCCAGATCCAACCCTAAATTTACAAATAAAATGACAGAGTCGGTCCACTACCTCACACCAATGTAAACAATACGTCACAACCGAGGAAGCGATGTAGGTTAGGTTAGGTTCAGTGAGTACCTGTTTCTTCCTCTTCCTTGTGTCTATGGAAATCGTGGGAGTAACGTCCCCGAGAGTTCTCCTACTATAATTCTTATTCATTTCCTCTTAATGGACAGAAGTCTTTCCATCCTCTTCGGATCTACACAGGTTAAGCCAGATCTGCCTCGACAAAGGACAAATGGTGAAATTATTACACCTCTTTTTGACATTCTTCTGGCTTCAGTATCAAGTCGAAATTTCGTTCGATTCTACGGAAACAGGCAGGTCCCCTCTACTTTCAAAAGGGTTCTGAACTACTCTTTCCCTTGCCAGCTCGTCTACTCTGCAATTGACCGAAGCATCTGTATGTGCGCCATTGCTCAGTAATGTTAGTGATTCCAAGGCTTTTATCGCTGCCTCACTATCTATTCATACCTCTACCGTGTTACTTCGAAGCCAGCTCACAGCTTCTTGATCTGCCGTAGTTTCCACCTGAAATACACTACAGTGATCCGGCAGTCGTTATCTAATACATTTTTGACATCAAAGGTCTCGCTGAGGTCTTTACCGACCTTGATGGAGCAGCGTGAATTCTCCATAGTCATCCTGCACAGTCCAATACTCTTCGATCTTCTTGGCATTCAACTTTAAATTTATCTCCGAAGTATCTGGCATATTCTGCGAATAGAAACAATATAACTCATCAAAGATTGTCGTGTTAGATAAGTTTTTTTTTTGGCTCACATTTCATTTAACGTTTAGCTTAATCTAAAAACAGTCTTATGATCTAAAAATTGCAACCTTTGGCGCGTTTACTAACGTCATCAGCTTCGATTATTTTTTTTGTGAAACGATAATTTTTTGTTTGTAATTACATTCATTTCTGCTTATGTATCCATGATATCACTATCTGAAAACAATTTACCTTCGTAAGCCATGTCAAGTGTTACTTTAAAATACCCTCCACCTGTGCTACAGATACAAAAACCTAAGCGTGATGGGCAAAGTTCATATTAGAATGGGTGAAACTGCTAAAGTTATAAAAACAAACGTTTGAAACATTTATTTCGTTACCCGAGCATTAAAATTGTTTAATTGCTTTCTTATCATGCCACACTGCCACTTCTTTTCGGTGTGCCTCTCCTACGTTTAGTGACATCGATAAAATGGCTTCTGGCCTTTGCACGTGTTCCCGAGTTAATTGTTTTCTGACAATTAACAATTTTTAAGCTCTCAATGTCTCACAAAATATAGGAATAGGTTGTTCCACGCTCTCTATGTGTTTGAATTTTGTTCTAGGAACGGTCCAACAATGTTCAATTGTTTTTCAATTGAAAGACTACTGGAGCCACAAGACTAGATGTTATCTATTTTTTCAGTCAATTCAATTTTTTTTTATCTAAAGTTTTTTTTTTCCGGGAGTATGTACTTATAATTAATTGGAGTACAATAGGGGCGAAGCAGAGCGCGAAAACCGTACCGACAATGACCCCTAAATGCTTGTGCTCGATATCACTTTATATGAGTGCCTACTTGATGGTTGTTATCGAAGCACAAAAATTGATATAATCCGTTTGTATTTTTAGTTTTTTTTTTTTTTTTTTTCTTCGGGTGTGCTAAATGGATGGACAAAGAGACCGTAGATACATTATGTGTTGTCGGAGATACAAAAACTTTGGTTAACACAGACTTGAGGTGCTAATGAGTCGATCGAGACTGTTGATCCCAACTTTTACTGTTGACGATGGAGGTGATGTTGATTTTTTTTGTTTTTGAATTTATGCAACTATGCATTTAAAAATGAATCTTATTGGAACGTACAGCACACGAGGTTAGAATGAAAATAAGGCAAAATTCACTTAAAGAATAGCATGCGATGCAATCTTATAGGTGGACAAAATGTGTGAGTATCTTTTTAATAATGGCTCACTAAAGGAAAAAGTAGGTTAAATGAGAACTTCCCTCATTTTAATCAGAACAAAACGCGTGCGTTCTTAGCGATGTACTTCAAAACCTTGTTCAAAATCAACGCTGTAAGACTATTGAAATACGCAAAGTGGGAGCCCAAATTTCTTCTATTTTTATCGATCATAAGATTTTTTCAGAAGAAAATGAAGTTCGAAGCAAGTGGTCTTCTGAAAAAGCCAAGGTCGGCATTGCCTCTAGCTTCTATTACAAGTATTTAACGTACTTTAACGGATACTCTGTGACGAGTTATGTCCATCTCCATGCTGCTGCATGTCTTCGTGCTAAAAACACACTTATTTTTGTTGCTCTGTCCTGTTTGTCCTTTGCAGCACCGTCAATCAAGGCATTCCTTCCCAGGCTTGACATTTCGTTACTTCTTTCTCAGCTGCTAGAGCTAGCGGATTCTTCGTTTCTTGCTTCGTTTTCCTCTATACGCTGTTGCTGGATCATGCTTGTGATATTTTCACTTGCAGTCTCCCAGTCTTTGCAGCACTTTCCCAAGCTTATCTTGCATGCACAACGACCTACACGACGACAATTGGTCAGGTGGTCTGTCACCCTTTTAAATGAAGACTACTCGCTGGCATTTCCATTGCGAGGGGGATTTTCCTTCCGTTATGCCTGAAACAGATGTGCAGCAAAATGCGTGCAGCAAAATAAGAGAACATGCCTTTCTATGGGAGAGGACACATGTGTTTGTTGCACGGCCATGCATCAACGCAAGTTGTCTCTATTTCTTATTTCCATGCAAACCTTCAGTAGTAGAACGGCAAAATAGTACAATTTAGTCCAATTTTTTTGTTTTGACGTTTCATGTAAGAGACATTTTCCAATTTGAATTGGACTGAGGAAGAAATACGAAACACAGTGCTCAAATTTCAAATAAAATTTTAAAACTTATAATAAAATAATTATTTTATTTTATTTATCACGTCTTTCCATATCCATTGCAAAAAATTTGTTTTCGGAATTCAATTGTCACATCTGATAATGACAGCAAACTATTCAAGGAAATGTCAACAATTTACTGCACGTCTGTTTTAGATGCGTTGCTGCATGCATCTTTGCTGCACATCTGTTTCAGGCATTAGGCATTCAATCTAGAGGTAGAGGTTGGTTTTGATTGCCTGCTTCAAAACGAAGTTCGGAATCCCATCAATCCCTGGCTTTTTGTTGCTTTTGATCGCTGCCGAGGCTTCGAAGATTTCCTCAGTTGGTATTGGCTCCGTTTCATCCACTGTTTCTCGTGGTAGTCATTTGGCTTTTTTATAAAATCGTCGGTTCTGGTTGTGATCACGAGACTTTGACATTCTTCTTTGACATTCTTGCATCTGATATTCAATAATTATTTCGCGAAACATGGGAGAGGCGCTTCTGTTTTTGTGCGGACTCTGGCTGATGCGAATGATCGATACAAACAGTATGATTGGAACTGTTGATTGTATTCAGTGGACAATTTTGAAAATTTGAACGATTGACACAGCTCTAGTCCTTAGACTTACTTGGACTTCTGGCGGGTTCGTTGCTTCCTAATGCTTTTCCTGTCTATGTATGTTGAAGATTTCTCTGTAGGATTGATATTTTGGAGCATCTTAACAATGGTTCCCAAACGCTATGGCCGTTGCCAAATTGACCCCACAGAAAAATGTCGGTCGTAAGAACGCAGACGTTGAGCCAGTCTTACAATTCCTTGGTGACCAGTCATCCAACGAAGTCAGATTATTTGATTGTAAGGCGTCAAAGCAGCACTTGAATGACTAAGATTGAGGTGAGACATCAGTCTTTTAGGTGCTGCCTGATTATTTATGAAAATATACGTATTCTAACGTCTTTAATACCTTTCTAAAGATTTATCCTTGCGCAGATCTGAATGGCATGGATTTCAGCCTAGAACAGGTCTTGTCTAGCTTCATTTTTAAGCTTTTAGAAACCTCATCAAATGTCAAGAAAAGCTGTAAGATCTAAAAGAGTTTCTTTCGCTAGCATTATTAGAAAAACTATTCACAACTCACGTGCTCAAGACATTTTCAAAGCTCCTTCCGATACAAACAAATACCTTCTTACGTGCACGGAAGTGATATCTAACTAAACTGGCGCTAAGGAATTTCCAGTAATTTCCTTCGACCAAATCGCTGATAACGACCAAATGCAAATACCAATCAAACCATTTCCCCATAAGTTATTTTCTTTGAAGATAACACCAGCGTTACATCACAAGTGGTTAGAACTGAAAATCCCCAATGCCTAGCGTTTTCCCATTCAAAAGAAATAGAAACAGATAAAAGATAAAAGATACAATATTAAATTAAACTAAATGCGAAATCCACGATTTACTTTCCGACCCACTTCAGTTCAATCCGTGCATGAATCTAAATTGATAACAATCCAAGGCGGTTCGGCCCGATTATTACGGGGGAGGGTTGCTGTTCGGGGTGTACAAGTGCTTCTTTCCACTTGAGTGTGTGCACTTGACGTTAAGACACTGTCAGTGGATGTATACAATGTATATATTCCTGCGGATGTAAGCAATGTATGCGCTCCATGTGCGCTTAGAATTTTCTATCTGTTCGAAGAGCATTATTGGTCTTTCTGAACAGCAGGCAGTAAGTAAACGCAACTGCGGCGAATTAACCACTTAACTATCACACAATAGACTGTTATCGGTACGCGCACATACAATTGCAGAAGATTTATGACCCAAAAAGAAAGTCCAATGGTACATGGTTCCACTTACGGGAACCTTTTATAATTGACACCCGTATTTCTGCGAACAAATTGTGACTGGATTCGGCTAGAAATAGCGATAAAGTTGGCCAGCAATTCACCACCGATGTACGAGTATGCGTGAGTAGGTATATTGTATCTGCATCGTGAATAGATTCGCATACGTCAAGATAGCAAACTTAAATTGGCACAAATTGATAAGATTTAATTAACTCTTACGTCGAAGGATAGCATGGACTGGACATATTGTCGTCATTGATTTGTTTCATAATAACTTCATTACGCAGGCATAAAGAGTAGAGTATCTGAGATTATTTTGATTAGAATCGTGTGGATAGGTAATTGTTGGGAGGTTTAGCATATAATTATAGTGTTGATGGATTGGTTACACCTGTTAGTGGTGAGGTTTCAGTCATTAATTGGGATTATTATGGATTAATTGGATACTAGTCCTTGGGAAAGTGTATGTAAAAATCGATAAAAAAAAACGTATGTAGGTTGTTTTACTTATAAGAACTTGCACGTACATGCAATTATGCATATCTACCAAATCTGGCCGGTTGGTACGTTGGACCGTGACGAGAGGTGACAAGAGTTCGAATTCGAATCTCAGTCAGTCAAACAAGCAAGCGGTTTTTTTTTTTTCGGCGTCACCTCTCGGCATGCACTGATTATTCCGCTGTTTAGAGAAGGCACTAAAAACTGTAGATCTTTTTTAACACGCACAAACTGAAGGATTGCATGCATTCAGGCCTTGGTTACCAAAATTGGAGCCATTTTTATTTCTTTGTGCTGGCAACTCTTTCATATAAAACAGCAGAAAATTACAACTTAATCTGACATCTGTCAAATGTGTGATTTTCTGATGCATTTGAAGTCAAATAACTTTCGTGTTTTTTTCTAAAGTGCCTTCATTTGGATGAGGAAATTGAAAGTCAACAGACGACACAAGATAGCATATCCCTTGGGACTGGGAACTTGTTAACAAGATTGTTACCCTGCTTTAGATAAATAAACTGCTTTGTTATGTCAGAGTTGTCGGGATCTCGTTCGGCTGCTACTCGATACTATAAAACGAGAAAACTCGTGTGCTTTTTTTGAACTGTCATCACTTGATTACTACAGCAAAGACATGAACCTCTAAATGGACGTTGATAGCACTGTCAGTAGTCATTGAATTTTTACAAAATTTCTTTGACTAACAAACTGCAAAACGAAAGTGATGATGTTTTAAAAAATTCCCTTCAACTTATCTCATTTTGACAGTTTTATTCTCCTTATCTTTGTACTTCTGCCTAACACGATCGTTTCAACGAAATTGCATGTTTCACGAGCTGGTTTTCACTGCTTATTCATACTGTGTCAATAAAATTGCAAAGCAATCTACTCATTCAAGTAATCTTCTTGGAATCGAAATCTTAAAGGAAAAATTACCACTTAAAAGTTTAAATCTAAACATTTACTCAATCGAAACATGCAAACATTTTCCGAATGTAAATGTATCATTTCGCATTAAATCACTCGACGCATTTTCCCCATGAAACCACACACTCAACTACAAATACTTTGGCATTTATTTATGTAATTTTCCTTTTCGATTTCAGGTGAAAAACGTCATCCGTCCGCGGTATTATTCATCGGAATTGGGGATGCGCGAAAAGATCTTCATCGGTGTTATGACCTCACAAGAAAGCATAAACACACTGGCGACAGCGATAAATCGTACAACTGCACACCTGGTTAATCGTATCAAGTTCTTCATTAACGCGGACAACGTCAAGACGAATTACAAATTGAAGAACATTGTCGGGTTCACGGATACGCGTGAGAATCTTCGACCATTTCATGTGATAAAATACATCGCAGATAATTATCTCGATGACTATGACTATTTCCTGATTATCCCAGACACTGTGTATGTGGACGCTAGAAAGTTGAAAGCGATGCTCTATCACCTGAGCATCACTTTCGATATTTACATGGGAAAACGGACAGACAGTGGAGCAAACGAAGCAAATGAGAGCAATCCAAGTGCGGGCGGTGTAAATCTGTCCGATGAAAATGATCTAAGAATGCAAAGTGATCGTAATTACTGTGATTTAAATGCTGGTATTTTATTAAGTAGTAGTGTTATAAGAAAAATGCGTAATAATTTAGATTGGTGTGTGAGAAATGGTATTACCGGTGTGCATAGTGTGAATATTGGACGGTGTGTCAAATACTCGAGTCGATTGTCCGGATGCCAGGAGAGTTATCAGGTGAGGTGGTGAAATTTATTTTTGAATTTATATTCATTTTGTTTATTTAGTAAGAAGTTTTTTTTTTTTTTTAAGTAGAGAATTTGCAAATAGCTACTTGATTTAATTTTGGCAAACAAACAAATTTTTCACCAATCATGCTGAGATGTTCAATCACTCAGTTTGTATTGCTTTCAATCTGCGTAAGGTAAATATTTAATAAACTATCGAAAAATCGAAATTCTAAAAGAGGTTCATGGAAGTCATAAGATTCAGTGGAGTTCTAAAACGGTGACGATGTAGAAAAAATTCGATTGTTTTTTTTACATCTGTATTTAGTCAATTATCACTTCTCATAGGTATTATGACAGGTCACAACCTGCCAGCGGCCCACCTAAAGAGAATGCGTTTGAACACAACAGAACTATGCAGAGGATGTGGCGACACAGACGCCGAGGAGGACACATTCCACCTCCTATGCGAGTGCCCTAGCCTTAGCAAAAACCAAAAGACAACCCTCGGAGAACATTTCTTCAGTGATCTGAGCGAACTGTCAAGCAAGCCATCGAGAACCATCCTAGAATTCCTTCGGAACTCGGGATGGTTCAGGGAGGCCAACTGAAAATAACAACATTATTCCATTTAATTTTAGGTATCCCACACCACATCGGGGAACACAATGGATCCATTGAGATCCGAGTGGAGGTTGCACACAATGCAACCCTACAGCCCCTACAACCTAACCTAACATCTGCATTTGAATATATTTTACAATGTTTTCGTCTGAACGCAACCACTGAGGGATTCCATCAATTTGACAAGTCGTTATGAAAAAATCAAAATAATCCTAACTCAAATGTGTTTAAAATTATCCGTAACCAGAACATAAAACTGGACTAAGGTTGTAAAATTAGAGCTAGGGCTGTGTATGAATACGACTATTCAAAAACAAATTGATATACGATTTATTTTTCATTTTCCAAAGTCCTTTCCTAAGTTTTGTTTGTGTTTTGAGGAATGGAAATTCAAATTGTTTTGCATTTGACGTTTGCCATTGACGCAGATTCTAAAGCTGTACACACATTACTATTCGGACGAATAAAAATTCTTAAACCACGGAAGTCACATTTGTAGTGCACATTTGGATACGTAGAATTGCGGTTCAGTCATAAATACAAAATTTATGCAGAATTAGATGGTGTGACTAGCTTAACGTCGTTTTCCAAACTTGGTATCATTTTGTCATGCTAAACACGTTTTTATGTGTAAAACGTCGTCTATGAACCTTGTCGTTGTACAAGGCTGCTATACCATATAACTTAAGAGGGTATAAATTGTGAATTTTATATTTTCTTGTGAAGAGGACTAACTCAGGTTTCTGGGGGTTGACTCCAAGATCACATTCTTTATTCCATTTAAGGAGTTAAGAAAGAGAATTCTGTAGGAGATCTCTTAGCGTATTGAGGTGATTCCCTGAGACAGCTGTAACGACGGCAGCCTTCCCATCCAGCATTAAGAGTAGCTCATTTACCTCTAGATTCCAGTGAGAACACACCCCCTTAAGTCGCGCGTTGTTTCGATTAGTTTTGAGTTGATTGTCGGGTTTGTGAGAAACTGGCTTGTTAGAGCGAAACTCCAATTCAAAGGTTCGTGAGTGCACGCATAATTGCCCATAGTTCGGCTTTGTAAAAAGCTCCCTCGATGTCAAGGAAGGTCACTACTGTGCATTCTTTGCATTTGTAAAAAAATGGTGGGTACTCGAGGGTGTAGGACGGTTGCAAAAGTTATGATTTCAATTCTTTTATCTTAAGAGAAAGATCGTTGATACATTTTAAAAAAAAAGTGTCGGCAACTAAACTGAACCTTGCGATACAACATTATTAGTTTTCGTTTTAAACTCCAGGTTTAACTTAGGATCTTAAAGGACCCTATTCCCCCTAAGTCCTCTCTATATGTGGATCGTAAGCTGTCATAGTTTTTATGACTCATTAGCAACTTCACCACTTGACATGCATCAAGAATGGAAACGTAGTCCATGGCCAATTTTACAAATTGCATTTCTAATTGGTGATTCTATGAAGACTAACCTAAACCATTTATTTTTTACGCCTCAGGTTATAATTGCAGTAATTTATCGCAGCCATTAAATTATTATATCACTGCTTCTAGAACGATGAAACAAATCAAAGTCCAAAGGTTTCACCTCTTAAATAAAAATATTCATCTATCAATGTAAGATTTACACAAATATGTGGTACTAAACTCACCACAGACAATGAACTTTTGTGTAGCCTTGATCTTGAGATGTGTAAGCACCAATAATCACGTAAACAACAACATAACCAACGATTATGCAAATAAAATAATATTGATTGCATAATATCAACCCAATTTTATTATTAGAATAAATTTACATACGTATATCCATCCATGTCGTGTGGGGAAATCATGGGCCGGCTATTTGAACTAGCGCCAGCTATACATCACCCTTAATCTGTCAAATAATAAATCCGAGGATGCATTTGCATAGTAATCGACCGGAATTAACGTGATAATTAACAAATTATTTGTTTTGTTAATTCGTTTGTCAATAATTAGCTGTCGTCTTACTGTGGTCGGACGGGGCTCATTAGTTGCGACGTTAACAAGTCAATTTGATATTTTTATCGTTTGTAATATGAAGAGTTGAATGGAAGTAGGAATCCCGTGCCAGATGGAAGACTCATGCTTGACTGAAAACTTGTTAGACAACATGGAGTCGACAATGATTCAACTTTTATTCGTAATGAACTTCGGCTGGTGTAAAGCATCAGATCAGGGGTCCATTTGATGGACTTTTATCGCAAAACTTAACATTCATATTGGTGTCTGTCTACACAAAATGTGCCATTAATTTCCATTGAGTACTATTCTGGGGTTAAGTGGTCTATTGCCAATGTGATACATCTTGTGTATCTCAATGTGAACCAGTTGGTTGAATTATAGATATAAATTCGTTCACGAAATACTTCGCTCAAAATTGCCATCATATTGCAAGCTGAGAACATTGATGTTCTAAGGATGCATTTAAGTAGACACAAACATCACCTCTCCATACCTCCGTTCCGTCCAATCTGCAATGTCTCCCATCAGTTTTGCAGTCCATCTACTCTTAGTTTCTCTGCTTCAATGTCTCCCAAACCTGACAAACCTGCAAGAGTTATCTGTCTGTTCGGAGTCGGCATTCAAACTGTAGGTCCCTTCCATTCGTGTGAAGAATATAACCCGCACAACATGAATGGTTGTGAGAAGCTAGGCCTTGAGCTGTCGTGCCAAATAAACATGCATACAATGTCTCCCATTAGTCTTGTAGTCCATCTACTCTTATTATTATTATTATTGGTAAGGCTCTGCGACAGACGCATATGGCACTGCGATCTAAAAGATCTATTGTGCCTAGAGCCAGTAAGATAAGGAGATCCTCTATCTTCCTAATGAAGTTGAGAATAGCTCCAGTCGAGGCGTTACGAAGATCCTCCGGTGTTAGGAATTCCTTACGGTGAAAGCGCTTCCTGACTCTGCAGACAGCCACGCACTCACATAGTACGTGTTCTGCTGATTCGTCTTCCTCTAAGCAAAGTCGGCATTCAGATTCCTGAACTATATTTAGTTTGTGTATGTGATATCTGAGGTTGCAGTGACCGGAGAGGAAGCCGGCAAGTCTTCTGATTGAGAATATTTTTTGTGGATTTGTTCAGTGGTCGGATGGTCTTTTTAGCCTGTCTGAGTCCCTGAGTGTTGTTCCAGTAGGATATGAGGTTTTGTTTTTCCCATCTGTCCAGACTCATTCTGAACTCGGAAGTAGGGATGCCACAGAAGGGTTCGGCACCTATGTGTCAATCTACCGTTAGTGTCTCTGCTCTATCGTCCTTGCCAATGAATTCTGATCTCCTTGGCTTTTGCTTTTTCCAATTCTTTTTTAAGTTCTGTTTTCCTCTTGTATATATATTTTTCTTCGCTGCTAAGAGATCAGTGGGGGTTGCTCTCGCGACTGATTCCGAGACTGTTCCATAGAAACTTGCCACTTTTCGAGCGGCACCACACCAGCCCAGATCGCGTACCCATATAAAAGGGTAGAGTGCATAACTATCATGAATCGTTTGCACCTGCTTGCCGTGTGGCCTATCAAGTTTGCACTTAGTCGGCTCAATGCTGAGCTTATCTTTGCACCCTTTTTGGACACGTACTTGATCTGCTGCCAATACGTGGGCTTTGAATCCAGCCTTACTCCCAAGTATTTTACTACATCTTTGGTGGTTATTATCTCCAGGCCTGCCCGCATTCCAGAGATAGAGTGTGGACTAGCTGTAAGTGGCTTCTATCGCTTGTAAAACAGCACAGATTCTCTTTCTATACATGACTCTTCTTTCTTCTTATGATTCTTTCTACTCACTGTTCTTGTTTTGTTCTGGAGTTCTTTATCTAGTGTGGTTTCGGCACTTTCTTTGATGATAGTACATATCACAATGGACCTACTTTTAGTCTAAGTGTACCTCTTCTTCGAGGACCACTTCTATCTTGATGATAGTGCTGCACTTGATCCATTTGTCATAAGCGATTTGTATGGTGATGGATGACTAACTGAAGAGGAGTTAGTTTCCGCTTTTTGTATTCAGTAAACATGAAAACATGAAAACCACTTAAAAAAATCCTTCGATTTTAACAGATTCATGTTCATGACCACAGACTTCTAGACTGCTTCCTGGTCACGTCTAATGTAATTGCATCTATTTCACACGTTCATATTTGTTTTCCAATTTCAATTTCTTTCACCAGCCGTTCTAATTCTTCAAAATTGGAACAAACCGTCCAGTTTATCCCAACTTCTACTTCCTTCAACTAAAACATCTGTTATGATTAATGGCATGCATCACATCTATCCTCTTCCTGTGAAAATTCATGTCTAGATGATTTGCAAAAGCATGTGAGAAAATGTAAAAATCTGGAACGACCGCCAATTCAAAAAGTGAAAATATTTCATTGATCTCTTGTGGATAAATCTGTTCCAAGAGGTGTTCGTTTTTCTTTTCCCGAAATACTAAACACGAAGACTGCTTGTAGTTTGTTTTCTTTGTAGATGAGGCAAACAGAAATGCTACCCGAAATAAATAAATAAAACAATTAAAAAGAGAGAAAGAGATAAATAGCTAATTTTTGCTTCTATTGTGGGATGTTTATTTCTGCGAATAAAATTCTTTTAAAATCATTTTGAACACTGATGATAATATGTGCTGTTTTATTTCTTTAAAGCTTTTTCCAGATAGGGTGTGCCATCTTTGATGTCTTGTTGGTAACACAGAGAAGTTTTAAAGGTTGTTTCCGTCTAAACCTGCTTTTAATAAGATTCTTTGTCCATTTATAATCCATGTCTGGGGCCGTCTTCTATGTTTGTTTCCTCAAGCCTTTCTACATACTAGGTCCTTTCAATCTTAAATTGTCAATGAGAGTCTTCGACTTTGACAGTTTCAGTTTTAGTTTCGTATTTGTATAGTTGGATCGCATCCACCATCATCTTTAAACGTAGCTTTGGGCTGCTCTGATTTTTTTAAACCGATTCCGGAGCAGGGAATGACGGAGAATTTTGGCAAGTCTTTCTTACTAACTCCATCTAGACGTCAACCTGCATTTCATATTAATCGGGGTTCTGGAATGTGTTTTAACTCTCTCGCCGCTGGAGCGTCTACCATGACCATGTAAGTAGTTTCGCGGACCAGAACCTACATTCTCTGAGTCTAATTGCACTACACGATACATTTGATGTGTAGGTCCAGGTGCAAGATGTTTAGAAGCACGTTAAGTGCTTCGTTTGGACTTGATCGTGGCGCTACTATGGTTCCGATACCAGCTGTTCTTTGAACTCTGCTTTGCTTAAGGCGAGCCATCAAACGAGTGATCCATAGATCAGACGAATTATGGCAGTGACGACAGAGGAGAATTTTAGGTTGGAGTCCAGGTGTTGAAAGTTGCAGGTGTTGAAATTAATACATGTTTTCATTACCCTGTGTTCTATATTTAATTTCCAGTTGAGCTCGGGGGTAAGGATGACGCCAAGGTACCTTGCACTGGAGGATAGAGTAGGTGTTTGGTTGTTAAGACTTCGAAGTCGGTATTTTTTTACTTGTAATGACCGTCATACTTTTGAGGTTAAATATAAACCGCGGATTATTTATTTAAATATAATGTAAGGGTGTGGAAAATTATTTAACGCTCGAGTGTGTCGATTTTATAACATCCGATTTTTTTTTTATTAATGCTTCCACGCAAATTTTTTCAAAAAAATGGTTACGCGCAGACAGAAACTGAAAACTGCTGAGCTTATCAAGGCTAATGTAAATAATCCGATGCAATTCGAACTGTGGGGTCATTATCACATATAGAGCGGACATTGGCTAATTATATTTCTTTTTTTTTTTCCTCATCTGATCAGATTACATGAACAATTAAGTTTTTCGATGAGTTCAGGAGAATATGCGTAACACTAATAAAAAGTGTATTTAGCACTTCAAAATCGTTGAGAAATATCGTTTACGATTGCAGCAGCTGTAGTGAAATAAGTTTTGAGTTTTGAAGATTATTGACCCTAAAATGTGACACAGTTGCAATAGGAGTGTGTTTGGCAGTCGTTTTAGTGTCATGCATCACCATCATACAACATTTAGTTAATCATCAGAATATTCTAAACAAGTTGTAGCTTTTCAATCCGACGTTGACTTCATGCCCTCCACAATTTACTTACTTACTTACTTACTTAAGGTGGCCTTACAGTCCGGGGTGGACCTGAGCCTCAACCAAAAAGCATCTCCAGTCAGCTCAATCTTTAGCTAGCTGCCTCCAGTTTCGCACGCTAAGTTGGTTGAGGTCCCCTTCAACTTGTGTGCGCCACCTGAGTCGCGGTCTTTCTCTATTGCGCTGTCCCTCGAGGGCGGATTCGAAGATTTTTCGAACCGGAGCATTGGTGTCTATCCGCTCTACATGACCCAGCCACCTTAGTCGTTGGACCTTCACTCTTCTGGCTAAGTCGATGTCGCTATCGTTGTATCTCCTCCTCCACTCACCGTCTATGCAGACGGGACCGAAAATCACCCGAAGAATTTTTGATAAAGTCCAGGCCTCTGCGCCGTAGACTGGGATTATTAAGGTCTTATATAGGGTCACCTATTTTTGTTCGAGAGAGGGCTTTGCTGGTCAATTGCCTTCTTAGCCCAAAGAAGCAGCAATTGGGTAGGGTTACTCTTCGTTTGATCTGAGTGCTGGTTTCTGAATTGATAGCGGCCCCTAGATAGACAAAGTCCTTAACTACCTCAAAGTTATATCTGTAGAGGGAGGTTTTCTGTCCGAGACGTCGGTGTTGAGTGCCGTTTCTGGTTGACAGCATATACTTGGTCTTGCCCTCATTTACCATTAAACCCATCTTCGCCACTTCCATCTCAATACTCACGAAAGCGCCACTGACATCATGCTGCTTTCTTCCGATTATGTCAATACCATCGGCGTATGCTAGTAATTGGACGGGCTTTTGAACGATTGTATCTCTTGTGTTGGCGCGTGAGTTTTGCACTATTCTTTCAAGAATTATGTTAAAAAATTCGCATGACAGCACATCGCCTTGTCTAAATCCTTTTTTGACATCAAAGGTCTCGGTGAGTTCTTTACCGACCTTGATGGAGCAGCGTGCATTCTCCATCGTCATCCTGCACAAACGGATGAGTTTGGCAGGGATGCCAAAACTAGACATAGCTCTGTATAGCTCGTCTCTATAGATGCTGTCATACGCGGCCTTAAAATCAATGAATAGATGGTGTGTATCGATTTTTAGCTCCTCCCTCCACAATTTACCTCCTTAAAAAAAATTATTCCATAACTCACTCATAGAAGCAATAGCTCACATCTGTAGTCTTTCCTTATGAGAGACAACGTAAATTCGTCAGAAATTCCTTACATGCGGTCTCCACTAGCGATAAATCCATGGCATACTTTAAAGCATGCTTTCATTATCGCAAGTGGAGACCATTATAGCAGCCATATTTTCATAGCATGCGATAGAAAGTATGCGTTCATCGCATACCATCTATCGCATACTTTATCGCCAATAGAGCTGTCGTATTGCTGTCACTTCCGCCATTTTTATCGCAATTGCAATGAAAGAGTATGCGATGAAATGCCCACCAAAGAAAATCTAACAGTTCTTCTGCTGTTGCGTTCTGCGTTTGCTTTTGTTATTGCGTCGGCAAGCACTCGTTTAGTTAGTCTTTATCTTTTAGAGTCATACGAGTATTATGTGCAGTTGCCCTCTGGAGTACTGATTGAATTAGTCTAATCGACTTTTTTCTTTTGAGAGGCTTAACTGAAAGCCAATTCCTAGAATCCAGCTAAAGGAACTGAAGCAAAGTTCTTGAACTACGAAACTACGAGTTCTAATAGCTGACATACATGGATTTTTCATGATTTCATTGTAGAATGTAAGTCTTCCTCCACCTTCTAGGTTTAGCTCTGCTAAGGTGTTCCTTAATGATACTTCCTGTAAAGAAAGAAGTCAGTATAAACTTTAAATATATTTCGACTTGCGCTGGCTCTATAAAGTTTTTTTTTCGTTAAAAAACAAAGCAATAAAGCTTACCTTCGTTTTTTGGAGTCCTATCCAGAGCTTAGTCCTTTCGTTTTTCTTTCCATTTTTCCATAAATCTTCACAGTCAATTCATTAAGGACTATATTACTATGAATAGAGTTGCCATCCGCTGTTTTTTTGCTTTAATCAATGGCCTGCATAGGTCTTCCCCAGGTTGTCAAATTTGTCTAGGCATTGCAAGGTCTTGGTGGCGTTTATTCTTCTCGAGCTTTACTTAATTGTATTTGGTCTTTGGTCCAAACACTAGTGCTGTCGGTTCCTAAGCTTAACTCGATCCGTCTTCGTAATATAAATAAAGTAATCCGTTCACGATTTCTTGATCATTTCAGCTCCTTAGATTTCAAGAGGGTATAGGCGATTTTTTCGGAAGAAATCGTGGTTTCTAAGCTCAACGAATCGCGTTTTTCCTATCTCTCTTGTAATTGATGATGTAATTGATGCAATCCTTTGCTTGTTCAGCACAATTTCATTGTTTCTGACACGAATTTGCAAGCCAGTCGCTGTTTTTTTTTTTTTAAAGCGTTTCCTTGCTATAGCCAGTTCTGTTTTCTGGACCTAAATTTAGTTATTACCTCCCTTCCTTATACATGTCTACGTTCGATTCATATTTTCTTCCGCGTAAGTCTAGTAAGTCAAACCCAGAATATAACCACTCACTTTTAAATAAAAATAAAAGTCGGACCACCAACCTCATAATTGAAATATAAGACAAATTTTATAAAAAAAAAAGAAAAGAAAATTCCATGAAATAACGTGAATCAGCAAAATTGTTCAATACTACCTGTTACCTGTATTGAATACGAGACTCCAGCAAACCACTGCGACTGTCTTTTCTTTTCTCTTCGTTTTATTTGCAATTAATTGAACTTCAAACAATTTTTTCCCAAGAAAAATGTCTGACTAAAAACTTCCAAAAAATATTCACGTAAAAAAGAACATTAAAGTATGTTTCTTATACCCTATACTGTAGGGTATATTCAGTTTGATTCATGACGTGGAACATTAAGAAATAATGAAGGTAGACCCTTAAAAGTATTGTGGTTAGCAAAGATGTCATGAAAACTATTGACTAATGACATCTAATGTCATTTTGACAGATCTAAGTATATTAAGGATTTAGCTATCTGTCTATTCGAGCAGTCTTATCCAGGTAAGTGGGTAGAAGTGTTAGTTCAGGGCCACCCAATAGAGATAGCAGATGGGTCAAAAAATAATTGTGTGTGTAGGCTCTGGGATCTACTTGTCAGAGCCATATATCGCTCCAAAAATCACAGCAGGGTGTATTGTCAAACAAGTCAACGAACGCTTTAAATTCCTTTTGAACTTGATAAAGAAAATAGTGAAGACATCTGTAAATGAGTCTTTACATTCATCCTTGAAAGAATTCTTGCATTGAAGACTTTTTTGATATTTTGCTTAGATATGACGTAGTCTGTCGCAGATGCTAACAGGCCTAGCAGATCAACAACTAGATTCTAGCAATTCGACACGATACACGATACAATATTTTTGATATGTAAGATCAAGAGGGAGTAGGCGTAGGTGTAGGATTACATCGAGAGCCTCGGTCCGACATGAGCCCATGGCACTCATTGAGCCTAATTCTGCTGTTCTTAAGACTGTGCTAAGTTTTTTTTTTTTTTGTTTTCGGCGTATCAATCTCACGACGAATAATTGAGAAAGGACGTACATCTATAAGACTTCTTTAGTTGATGACCCCACTGCTTGCCAAAGGTTTCCTACATCGCTGTTCTATGTTTAGTCTTCAGCTAAGCTTTTGGTCGCAAATAATTTCTAAATTCCTCACACTGCTGTGGGGAAAGGGTGTGTAACTTCCAATTTAGCCACAGAGGTGTAGAGATTATTTTGGTATTATTTGTGAACAGCATAAGTTTAGATTTGCTTGGCTAAGTACCTAGTTGCTAACCTTATCCAAGATTTCTCATATAATTTAAACTTATCACGGGGAAAACATCCTCTTCGATACTAAAATAGTCAGGTCAATCGCATGTGAAATCACCTTGACCGTGTCAATTTCGATCCTTGACAGAATTTCATATTAGCCATAGTTGAGGTAAGATAATGCGCCCCCATGGTGTTCAACTACTGTCTACTTTCGATTAAGTCTTATCCAAGCTTTGCCACGCCTATTTGATTGTGGGTTTGTTAAAAGAACAAAAATAGGGTATACTATAATCCATTCCCTGTTGATTGCATTTCTTGTGTACAAGTTTTTTTTTTTCTTTTGAATTTGCAATAAACGAGGAACTTTTGGTTTTATTAACTTAATGAGTCAGTTTCACTTGGATGTAAAAACGTGGATTATGAAATTTAATCATTATCAGCCCGTAAACCATAGCAAGAGTTATAAATCACTTAAAGGATATACTAACAAAGTGCAAATGGTGTTCTTAAGTTGTTTATTAGTATACTTGCTGAATATTTGCGCTTCCATTAAGAATCTAGAACACAGAAATATTAAAATTTCTTTAAATTTCAAGAGCACGTAGTATGTGTGTCCTATATTAGACAAGCTACGGCTAAGGGTGATGAAATATTTTAAAATGTTGTGTGGGCTGATGGACGATCATAACTCGGATATCAATTCATCCGGCAGTTCTCCTGTGTCATATTCAACATGAGGATTTAGGTAATCTGATAACTTTCCGGTTCTTAGTGCCAAAAGTAAATAAATTCGCTCGTGCGAGTACAATAGCGCTTGAGAGTTTTCACACGGCATTGAATTTATGAAAATCTGTTTCCAGTTCGGATTTGGAGAACCAACTGGACGACAACGATGTTGTTTAAAAGGTTTTCCTCAGTGATGAAATGCATTTTAAACTAGTTGATGGCTTCATAAACAAACAAAATTACGAGAGGAAATACTTGATATATCCTCAAAACCGGAGTTTATTGCAAGGTGAATCTGGTCTGGAACCAACGAGCCCCAGAACCTAATGAGAATTTTTCGATCGAAACGACCAAGAATATTTTAATCTGCAACTCAGAAAGAGAATACTAGGCGGCGAATTTGTCTCTACAGAACAGCTTGCTGCCATCCACCCAGAAAAATTCCTTAACTTCCGATATCTTCTGGAGTCAAACAATTCACAATAGTATTCGTTAGAAACCGCAGTGTCAAGGGCTGATCAACTCTCCCGAAACAATAATATAAACAATCTTAATCTGTTTGAAATAAAATCCATGCTTCAGCGCCATAAAGTAAGCTTGTGATGTTTACGACCTTCATACTCAGTTTCCTCCTCAGAGCAAAGAAACAGCAATTGGCAAGAGTTATTTTTCTGCTGAGATGTTGATGTCAGAATAAGCAGAGTCACGCATAGCTGTGTCATGAGACCACCCATCCGATGGAGCGATGATTTCAGGAGGATAGCAGGCAATTGGATGAACTTAGCCCAAAATCGAAGCCAATGAAAACATTTAGAGGAGGCCTATGTTCAACAGTCGACAAAGACGGCTGATTGATGTTGATGATGTGATGTTCTGTCCGACTCGTTGTTGTTGGGTTTTCCTTCTTATTTACAGCGAGGACTTGATACATTTTCAAACGACATCCTGCACAAATGAACGAGTTTGACAGGGATGCCACAACAAGACATAGTTAAGTTTAAAATTGGATTCTTTACCGCACCAACATATCTGAGTTCTATTTAGTAGTCTCAACTGACGGGTTTAGAACTTAACGACATATGGTTTCAGAAGGATGGCGCGACCTTTTAAATTTCACGAGAAACAATTGGTTCCTTGCTAGAACAATATTTAGACCTTTTCAATTGACGGACTTTTGTGCAATTTCAGGTTCATATCAATAAACCACAAACAATTCTCAATCTCAAGACCGAGATTCAACGTGTGATTGGTCAGATCATGAAGTATCTTTTCGCAAAACTTCTCCGAATATTTCATCAAAAGAATACAATACTGATGTTGTGGAGAACATTTGACCGACACCCCTGGTCTTCACAAAGAATAATGTTTTAGGTATCGAACGACTTTTGAACTCCACTGTGCTGAAGAAAAAAATTATCTACAGCTCTAAATGGGGAAAAAAAAAAAAGTAATAGAAACCATTATTTTACGTTAGTGAATAAGAATCACCGAAGGGGTATTCTATTACGACGGGCGGAACTGGCTTTGGCCGTAATTACACTTCTTACCTGCTGTTGCTTGTGCTACTTGTGCTGCTCACCTGATATTTTTTTGATTACGTTTGATGTTTTCATTTTCTTGTGCGTTTAACATTGAACTTCGTCGTTCCCCAAAAGTTCAATGGAATTAACCCTAAGTGTAATAACACATTTGATTAAGTTGATGATGCGTTGTGTAAGCTTTGAAATTACATTAATAGATAAAGCGAGAATTTAAGGAGCGGGGAGGGAGATTAAAGTTGAAATAGGTCATCAAAGTTGTAAGTTGTTATAGCACAGTACTAGGTTTGGTGTTGTAAGCTAAAACGTGATGATTGTATTACCAAAGTTCTAATTGTTATGTGGTATTTGTTTGAACTGTTAAAGGCCTAAACGAAGAACAGTGAAGAAGAATTTCTTTTCACACTCTTATAGGAGTTCTTCGTGGTTCAGATGGTCAGTGCCGGTTGGATGTTATAGTGTATGAGTAGGCGTTAACCAATTATGGTGTTTTCAACAGATGTTAACTAAGTTTATTCAACTATTCAAGGTGTTCTGCTTATGACATGTAAAGGACGTACAACTGTCGCATCTATTTTTCTGGTAAGGTTTCTTTTGAAACCACTCGTGGTTTGGCCCAAAATGTTGTCCAGTCTTTTCAGCTTAAAGCAACAATGACGCGGACTTACAGACATCGGAAAGTAGATAATTTGGGCTGTCAGCATCTTGGAGAGTCATCTCACACCTACGACTCTGATTTCTGGACAACACCTTATGGAAGCTCTAACCGAAGATGTGGGCAAACCTAGATTAGATTAGCATTTGAGGTGGTCCTTAGTCCCTTATCACTGCGGGCGCAAGTGGGGGCCTATTGTGATATCCTCTCCTTTAGAGCTCCTCCATGATGCCGGAGTGCGCGATGAAACCGGCGTTGTCTTTGGGTGAGCTGGTGGTTATATCTTCCGCCACGAGGTAGTGTTTACCTAGAAAATGATGACGTGTTCTTATGAGGCAGTTGCAGTGACATAGTATGTGTTCTGCTGATTCTTCGTCCTCGTTGCACATCCTATACGTGTTATCTTGTGCCATTCCCATAGTCATGAGATGTTTTTTTAACAAGGCAGTGTCCGATTAGAAAGCCTGTGACGATTCGAATCTGACTTCTTGTTAGTTGAAGAAGTTGTTTCGTTATTTTTTGAGAAGAGGTTGGTATAATAGCTTTAGCTTGTCTGTTACCTTCCGTTTCTGTCCAGTAATGTTGTGCTTTGTCTTTTGACCAATTGTTAATACAGCCTTTAGCTGTTCTTGTTGGGAGGCCGCAGAATGGTCTTGGCATCATATAGGTTGATGCAGAACTTTTTCTGGCAAGTTCATCTGCCTTTTCATTACCTTCATATCCGCTATGACCCGGTAGCCAAACGAGATGAAAGATGGGCAAAACTAACGTACGCTTGAAAAGTAAGGTTCAAAGGAGAACGCCTCGCTCTGAACAAGAAAGGTTCAGCATGCGTATCGGAAATCTCATTTCTGGTAACCCCTTTCTGACACTCAGCCATGACTTAGCAAATTCAATCTTTCAGCCGAATTCAAACTAGTCCTGCATTCGCGTTTTAGTAAGAAGACTAAATAAGGATTTAAGAGCAGACTAGCTATCGCTACAGAGGCAGATACTACGTCTCTGTCACCTGTTTTTTTTTTCACGATATAGTCCGATAGCCAGGCAGTTAATAAGTAGGACCAATAGAAAAACGTTAAAGTCATCGGTATATGCCTGAGCGTAGAACTATTGAGACTGTTAAGCAGAGAGTCGACAGAACACCACTTTCTGCAATCACAAAGTAGTACAACATCTGTCTTAATCACATTTAGGGCTATTTACGCCTTAGGAGCAGAAAGTTCACAGGGACGGCTACAAATAGCATACAGCAACGTCATATGTCTGAGCATAAATGTTAGAACTATTGAGAGAGTTAAGTAGAAAGTCGATCAACGTGCACTTGTTGTTGTTGTTTGTATCGGCCACGGGTTAATTAACCAAAAGCGCACACAATTTCTCCAGTCAATCTACGTTCATTGCTACAAACGGTCTGTAAAGTTTGCAACCACTTTCATTCCACCGTTGTGTGAAAGCCTTAAAAGTACATTTGGTTCGTGTGAAATTTTTTCAATTTGTCAGCCTCGAATTTTTTTTAAACTCAAACTCACATTGTATTCCTTAGCGTCTCAAAAAGGCAAACTACATCCATGTTGTGTTAGAAACTGTGAACCAAATATACCACACATCCTCTGAAACATGGCAATAAACCCATCGTCTACCATCTACCTTAACAAAGAGTCCTTAACGTCTTCTTTTTTTTTTCATGTACAGATCCAAGAAAAAAAAAAACATCGCAACCATTTTGTTGTCCAAAGAACAAAGTATCCAATGTCTGTTGCAGCTTATGTATCTGCGTCTGTTTTTTATTCTTTGTGGCAATTTATTCGCAAACATTCGCTAACCGAAAGTAGATGGAAAAGAAAGAGAAAAAAATCAAAACGAATTCCTGTCTGACCTTCTTTTTGTGCCATCTCCACAGCACGCTGCATTAGAACAATCGGGACTTTATCTATAGAATTTAATTAGCATAATTTTCAGAGTAAACTGTCTGCGTGTCTCGTCGCTTTTTGGATCTCTGCATTTTTTATGAAACTGAATTGGATAAATTCCTCCGGAAGCACATCCCGAATGCGTTTCGATTTGGGACAAATATTTATATAAAACTGTTGCAAGGGAACAAAGGCTTATTGTTGCTCTAACGCTCTAACCTATTCCGGAGGCAATCCATAAAGTTTTATGTTAGGTTGTCGATTGTCCAATTTCGATCATTATGATTGGTTGCTGAAAGGAACATTTGCGGGCACTGGAGGTTAGTGGTAGGATTGTTCCATTGCCGAAGTTTTCTGTCAGTACAGCTGTTAGAATACTTGTATCTTTTTCCTTCATTGCCAGTGGGCGCTTGCACACACAGTCATCTCTGGCTCTGGTAGACTTTCTTTACGGTTTATCTTTCATTTCAGTGCACTGGTCTGGATGTCTATCAATACTGATCCTTTCCAAGCTAATTCGTCTGCTTTTTTTCTGACCTCGTGAGTATTGCTCGAAACTGTTTCGACGTCCAGCGTTTTGACTAAGTACAAAGATTGTTATGCAAGGGAGAAACATTTTTAATTTTGAATAGCATGTACCGAGCTTTCAAGTTGTCTTACTACTTCAAAGGCAAAGATTCAACTTGAAAGCCAAATGGGTAGGTAGGTAGGTAGAAGTGGTTGAAACTGGTAAGCCTGGTAGAGACACAAGTAGCGCGGATGCAGCTTAATACCACAACTTACGTGACCTGGATGTTAATGGGCTTAGCTGAGAGTGTAGTTTTCAGATCCATCCTGTGGAATTTACCCTTTCGACCCGAAAGGGTTAAAATAGTTGATGACGTTGCAGAATTTTATGTGGGAAATCTCAGATAGTTCCTTGAAAAAGGGTTTTCCGAGAGTGCGCTGCCTGGCTCTGGCAAGTGCCGGGCAGTCACAGAGAAAGTGGAATAACGTTTACTTTTCTTTTGAATTGTCGCAACTACGGCAGTGGGGGTTGAACGTGATGCCTAACTTGGCAGCGTGTGGACCAATTGGCCAGTGGCCCGTGCTAATTGCCGAGATTCTAGCTGTCTCGATGCGGTTTCTATTGATTAGGTCATTCGTTCTGTTTTTATTGTAGGCGGGCCAAATCTGTCTATATATGGAACAAGTTGTAAGACTTTTCCACCAAGAGTTGGCAATAGAGAGAAAGTGTTGGAAAATGTTGCCCATCGGGGAGCAGACTGACTCCGCAAGAGAGACATCCAGGGTAGAACTACATCTGGGTAACGCGTCGGCTCTCTCGTTCCCCTCTATGTAACTGTGGCCGGAAACCCATAGGAGAGTGATGTTCAACCGAGCGTTTGCCTGCGTTATAGTTTCCTTACACTGTTCAACTAATTTAGAGGACGAAATAAGTGAGTGGAGCGCTTTGATGACAGCCTGACTGTCAATAAAGATTCCTATGTTGTTAGAGGTAGTAGGGCTGAGGCTAAGTATTTTGCAGGCTTCTCTAATTGCTAGCTAGTACCTCCGAAGAGGTCTGGGAGGCGGTACGATTTGGATAAGTTCAGTTCCACTGAGAAGACATCTGCTCCAACGCCAAACTCCATCTTGGAGCCGTCAGTGAAAATCGATACTGGATAGTTTGATAGGGGTAGGTTATTGTTCCATTCCAACCTTTCCGGAAAGTGAACTTGAATATTGTTATTGAATTTGAGTGTGGCAGTCGTTTAGTCAGTTATGGTCGAGGCTAAATTCCTAGGTAGCAGGTCAAGAGCCTTACTATGGCCATACGGTTTTGGGGATCAAAGCCCAGATTCTCTGAGTCTGATAGCACTATACAAAACAATGTATTTGATGTGCAAGTCCAGGGGCAGGATGAAAGCCAAATGCAGTAATCAGAGAATTTATATGAGAAGTGACTTATTGAAATCTTCAGAGTCGGTTCCTTTATTCATTTTGGTCCCGTCAGTAGTCCTGTTCATTGGTTCTTTTCCCCTCATTACAATCTACAGACATTCATCCTTTTGCTTCTTTGCATACACCTCTTCTGTGCTTCGACCTTAAGGTTAGCCATAATCTTTTAATCAAATGTACATTTTACAAATCTACAAGCAAGGATTTCGAGACTATTCTTCTATAACCGATTCCTATCTGGCCACTTGGGAAGTCTCTAAGCTGACAGTTGTATGCTACTTTCCTTTAAAGCTGTTAAAATAAACATTTGACTTAAACTTTTCTTTCATTTCAGGGTGTTGCACAAAACTCTTACTCAATAAGACCGTCGATAAAACTGTATAAGGATCTTAGTCTGTTATCCAACGAGGAGGTATTTCGGAATGCGTCCGTAATTTATCCCATAACCAGTGCAGATGATTTTTATCGTTTGCATGCCTATTTCTCAAAGGTGAGTCTTATATTTGTGATTCTTAAAGATTCCCTCTTATATTATGTTTTTTTTTTTTCTTCAGTACCATTTAGAGAATTTACAACAACGTAGCTTTGATCTTGAACATAAAGCCTATCGCATAGCGAACGGCACGATATCGAATAATATTTTAGAAATACGTTGGCCATTGGGTGTACCACTAAGTAGTTCGCCAGAAACTCGCCATGACATTCTTGTGTGGCATTTTATCAATAGTACGCACATCTTCTTGCCAAATGCAGAGAATGTTGTTGAACCACTGAGTCGTATCGACTCGTTAGATTTCAAAACAGTTCTAGATATAAGTGTGCAATATGCACGTCACAAATTCCCAGCACTTAGGTACTCGAGCATACACACCGTTTACCGAAGGTTTGATCCAACGAGAGGTATGGACTATCATATTCATTTGAATTTCTTGGACGCAAAGAGATCTGGAAGTAGAATAATTACAAAGAGGTAGGCAAGGCACTTGATGGTTTTATAAATTCCTTCCTTCTTCAGAGGTTGGTTGCAATTTAAGAGAAATTATTGTTCGGCAGTTTTCAGGTGGTGAAGCCATTGGGTCGGGTGGAAGTTGTTCCTTCGCCCTATGTAACCGAGAGTACAAGAATCGCCATAATGATGCCGACATTCGAGCATCAAGCCAACGATGGTGTTGAGTTTGTGCGCCAATACGAGAAAACCTGTATGAAAAATCAGGACAATACATTTCTTCTCATGGTAAATGTTAGCACTATATTTCCTGACGCTTGTGTAATAATAGAATTTCTCTTTTATTTTGTAGATTTTTCTTTATAAATATGATTCGTCCAGCAAAGGTGATACCGATCCATTCCGGAGCATTAAAACTCTTGCCTTAGATTTATCATCGAAATATAAAACAGATGGTTCGCGTATAGCGTGGGTTTCCATACGTTTACCGCCGATTTACAGTAGTAGCGTGATGCCTGACGATGTCATGCTGAACTCAATCTATGCCCGAAATGAAATTCTAAGTGTGGCTGTGGCCGACTTGTCACTGCCAAAAATCGGACTCGAGAGCCTTGTCTTAATTGGTTCAACATCGATGATTTTTAAGGCGGACTTTCTTAATAGGGTTGGTAAATTGAATGACCCATTTAATTTATATGAGTGTTAAAGGGTATCTCGTTGCAGGTTCGAATGAATACGATACAAGGATTCCAGGTCTATTCACCAATTGGATTCATGATGTATCCGTGTAAATTTGCACATTTTTGCAAAGAGTGTGAAACGTGTGATGTAAGTCAGAGTACAGGGTACTTTGACAGGTGGAATTATGATGTTATAGCATTTTATAGTCGCGACTATGTGCAGGGTAAGTCAATGGAATGATAGTAAAAGATCAGTAAATGGTTTTGGTACTCAAGTGAGTAGCAATCTGTAGTTTTGTATCCGATATTGTGGTTTTTTTTTGTTAGAAAATTACTCCACCATATCACTCATTTCTGTTGTCCATGGCCAAAGGTACATATGTTCCTAACGGTTTGGTCCCAAGGAGGGTGGCTTCAAAGGAGGGAACTTTGAAATCTGGTTGTAAGCATCTGTGAAAATACACCTAAAAGTAGATAAGGCTTTCCGGGTACAAAAGCTTACAAAGCTGCGTAAGGTGTAAATCTCCGGAGAGTTGGAGATGAAAACCTTTTCAAATTTTAACTAAATCCGCGCCTAAATGTCAATTTTGCATTGTGGGAGAAAACCATTTCAAATACAGATCTCACCATATTCGACGACCATCACGACAACTCATAGTTAGCCAACTAGGAGAAGTAGGCCATGAAGGGACGGGTGACGAGAAAGCCATCACGAGGAGTAATCAAGCCCCTCCCGTAGTTAATGAAATGCAGTTGGTTAAGAACATAATAGAGAAGGAGTAGCAGAAACCGATGGATATCTTTGACGAAAGTCGGAGATCCTGATTCGCGATACCTGCAGATGGAAAAACCAAATTTGAGGATACCACACACCTGTTCAGCTAGCGCAAGCAAACTAGGAATGCCAGAGGATTGGAGCAGGACACCAACAGGGAAACCTGAGCATAAAAGCTGTGAATAGTTCTACAAAGATTCAAGGTATCCACGGCCATCAGTTGATTCAGAATTGATGGATTACTAAATGTGAGACAAATTTTCTCTACGCCACACCTAGACCAATGTTCTTTGGAGAAATGGTATCTTGTGTCCCTTGGGGATCGTTTTTTTTTTTTTTTTTCTTTTAATCTAGAAAATATTATATTAGATTGTGGAGGCCTGGGCTTAATTTGTGAACTTTTTCATTATTGTTTACCAAGATACCCTTAACAATTGACTGTGTCAGGCTTGCATTTTATCCAAGAGGTCGTAAAAAACTACAAAATACAATTGAATAACGGATTATTGAAGGAGTCATTTATCTAATCACTTACCTAGAAATTATGAGTATTCATTATGGAAAAACCAAACATCTAAAAACTTCTCGTCTACCTGCTTGCAGTCGAAAATATTTTATGACCCTTCTGCATCATAGTGCCTCAAAACCAACCACAAATTTCGTGCACTTTTGTTACTGTTCTAAGCACAGGTAGCTTACCGCTCTAATTACCAATTTTATGGCCCCAATAGGCTAATCGATCAATTCAGCGGAGAAGGAAGAGGAGGGATGTATCACTCCTTTGACAACACCAAATGATATTGTTATCTCTGCCCCGTATATAATAAGCTCTGGTTATAAGAAAACAAAATCAGTCTTGAACTAAAGTCGTTGGAAACAACAACATGCTTTATAAAGTGCTTTAAGTGTTACATTTTTTTTTTGCTGTTCTTTTTTGTAAACAAACAAACTATCGATCATGGGTAAAAGCAAGATGTCTGAACTTGGTCTTCGTGAAACCATTCTTGAGTTAAAAAAGAACAAAATGCCGTGTCGTGAGATTGCTGAAAAACTGCAGTGTTCCATAAAAATTGTATACGGTGCCGCGAAATACCTCGAAATGCATGGTACAACCAATAATGTCCAGCAAAAGAAAAAATCTCGCAAAACCTCCGAGTGCGTGGATCGTGTAATAGCACAGGCATCCAAAAAGCGCCCAAAAAAATCAGCAACTGAACTGCAGCAAGAAGTTTTTGGAGATGAAAACGCCAGCATAGTGTCGGTTAACACTGTCAGAAGACGCGTAGCAGAGGCTGGTAAAAAGAAAACAAATCCTAAAGTCGGTGATAAATGGAAACACATCTTGTGGACTGGAGAAACAAATTTCATAACTCCCGCTTTGATACATTTTGGAGGAGGTTCAATCAATGTGTGGGCGTGTTTTTCCTGGAATGGAGTTGGCCCGATTCATCAAATTGAAGGCTTCTGGACAGTTGAAACGTATTTGGACATTCTACATAATAGTACGCTACCTTGGGCAAAGAAAAACCTTCCAAACACGTGGAAATTACAAAAAGATAATCATCCGAAATATTCCGCAAAAAAAGTGAACAAATTTTTCAATAACAATGCAGTTGATGTCTTGGACTGGACACCCTCGAACGTGGATATAAATCCGATAGAACATCTATGGGGAGATGTGAAAAGATATGTTGAATGTCAAGGTATCACTAATGTCAATGATCTTTTTGACGAAGTCAAGAGAGCATGGGATTCAATCCCTGTGAAAAGATGTCAAGCACTGATTACAGCTATGAAGCCGAAATGTGTAGCTGCAATTGCCAACAAGGAGTGAAAAAGTGCTTAATGTACTGAGAATGTGTAAGAATAATTGGTTTCTATGAAATTTTGTATGTGTTCCCTTCTTTTTTTTAATGTTCTAACATAAGATTTCAAAATTTTGACAAATTAAATAAAATTCATTACTTGTAAAGTTATTTGCGTTTCTTATTTGTAGAGATTTTCTGTGATTCATTTCGATGACGGTTCGCTTAAGAAGTCGAAATTTTCCTCTGGTATTTGTGTTTAACAGGAGCAACCATCATTGACAGTGGCGGACAAATGCTTCTTCGCTTGGCTACTGCACGTGTGCACGGTTTTATCTTCATTTGGCCCAAGAACAACTTACATACTTATGATGACGATGTATTCCGGGGTGAACCTGGGCCAACAAGCCCCTTCAGCTAGCTCGATTGTTAGCTCCACAACTATTTTCTCAAATTATGACTAAATCTTCCTACGGATTGACATGTACATACATATATATTGGTGATGTCTCAGTATTCTAACATGCTTTCGTTCGCCCATACGTTATGATTTGATGCATACACCCTAATTAAGGATCATCTCCAGATTATAGACTTTGGCATATTGGAGGGTCTTCTATACAGACTTTTTTCAGATGGTAACTGAAGTTTCATATGGACAACGCTTCTACTCCTTTGAGAGTTCCTCCCTTCATGCTTATAAAGTCAGCGAATTTTTAATTATCGATCATATCCTTCAACATTCCTTTACCTGAGACAGCAAACAATTTAGAACCCATAAACTTAGTGGCAGACCCCTTCTTCGCCTTTTTGTTGTCTTCAATGCATGTATGTCATGTAACCCAGCATGTGTGTCAAGTAATTTTGAATTGCACAGCCATTGAGTTTTTGAACACATTCCATTGGCAGTGATGTATGGACCTCGTTTTGCTCCATGCGCTTGATCAGTGTTTGGTTGTCCAATTTGAATAAAATCTTCCCCTCACACAAGTCGCTGTATACATTGAGGTTTATGTCCTCAGAATGAGGCGATCCTTCGATAGGATACCTGCACCTATTCCATCTATCACGAATTCATCATACAAAATGTTAATCCTCCTAATTCTATATTCAAAAGCGACCCATTCCGGATCCGTTGAAACTTGCGGAAATCGTAACTCTTTCCCTTTCGTCAATTGGCATGTGAAGGACATTCTGTTACGAGGGTATCCATTATTACTACCGCGTTCTCTCTCACAATGTTCTTAACTCAATGATTCCATCATTTTAATTTTTTTTTTTACAATCTATTGAGCCAGAAAACTCTAAATAAAATCCCCTTATCTCTTTACAGCTCGCAAAAAAGTCGAGGACAGTGTTCCTATAATTCGTAGTGATAACGACATCGAATTACTTCTTAACCGTGTCGACAGAACAATCAACACTATTCTGGATATGTTCGTTAGTGCACAATTACCAATACACATTCTACGCGGAGTGGAACCAAATTTACGATATGGCACTGCCATAAAAAACTTCCTCGAAACCACAAGTGATATACCCCAGTGCCCAGCTTATAGTTTAAATAATTACAACAGTTACAACAATAATAGCAACATTAACAATAATTCCAATGAAATACCCTTAAGATATGACAATCTTAAAAGTAGAAATAGTTTAAGTAGTAAGAAATGTATACATTTAGCGTCTAGAAAACAGCTTGGCGATGCAATAATACGTTTCGAGGATAAAAGTATTATTAGCAATCCCTGAAGGCATTAAGAGATGGCCGGAGAAGACGAAAAAACTAACAAAAAATGCTCAAAAACTGTTGTCCTATTTTATTGTTTTATTTTAATTTAATTTAATTTGTTTTAAATTTTTATTTTGTGTGTATTTTTACCTGCTTGAGTGAGCATTTCTTTAAGAATGAAATTGTATACTTGTTTTTTAAAAGTTTTTAAACTTTGTTTTTTGATATTTTGTTTAATTTAAATTAAGTTTATTTATTATGAAAATTCTATTGAGCTAAGGATGGGAGTGATGTCGTTGCATATTAAGCTTATTCTTGCCAGTTATTTACAAAAATGTATCCTTATATACGTGACATATGTGACATTCAATTCATTATGAACTTGTCCCGGGATTGTATATATATATACATCATGAGAGGTCCGGTTTCTTCTATAGACTATTCTTTTGAGGGGAATGATGCTATGCTATCTCAACAGAAAATATCTAATGTAGACGAAGCTTCACAGAATTATACAATGGATCGAGTCACTTATTTCAAACTTGCCCGTCTTGGAAATTAGTCAAATTTAATGCAGGCACATACATACATGTCTGATTGTTAAGCGAATTCAAACCTCAACACAATCAAACCTTTTTTTTCGCGGCAATGAGAAACCTCCGACACTATAATTTGTCATGAAAAAGCGCCGATTTGGGTCGGCTATAAAAACTGTAGTCCCTTCCATTCGTGGTGTGTTACGGGTGCCTTAGTGGCATCTTTCTGTTCTGCAAGAAAGTGAATATCGCCTATTGAGTTCAATCCGTATTATATGTGAAATATCAGAACTCCATTCCGACTATGCTGGTCAAGAAAATCTGCAAAAGTGCATATACCGCTTGAGAGATCTATTGTGTGTTCGTTTCACATCGAGAGGTGTAATACTTCAAGGGACACTACGATTTGTGTTGAATACCGTATGAAATTCTCGCCCTATTAAGCCACTACCTAGATTCCGTCCTCTTATTGATTTGTGAAGCTTAACTGGTTACATAAATATAAGTTATAAGAAAATAAAAACGAATCTAGTGAAAATAAGTCCTCTTTGTCGACTTGGTAGACCCCTCCCGATTTCTAGTTGGGCTCTTCTTCATTAAGAATCTACAGTTCTTTAAAGTTTTTCCTTGGTGTCGAGAAGCATCTTGATCTGCCTCACTACTAGTAGATAGTTCTATAAGGAAAAGATCCCATTTTACATACTGAATGTGATTAAATGTGACGAACCAACAAGAACAACATTACCACCCTTCAACTCAATAATTGTTGACATTTTTCTATTGGTTTTCCTATATTTTTTTTTTTTTCTAATTTTCCCTGTGACAAAGCCTTGCCAACATTTCGACTTTTAATGTTATCTCTACCTCTCCTAGCAAGGTTTTTTTTTTTAAAACCCAAGAATTAAATTATTTATTCATTTTGTAAATCACAATGCACAATCAAATTTGCCTTGTACAACGTTTTTCGTTTAAATTTAATTATTTTTTTTTAATTTATCATTAATTCATTTGATGTAAGAAAAAGTGCCAAAGGTTTGAAACTCCTATTATAAGTTTTAAAAATATATATATATATATAATTTAGACTTTTGTTTTATTTAATTTGGAATACATTTTGTATTTATTTACAAAACAAAAATATGTTTAGAAAAAAAAAATTATAAAAACTGATCTTGGTATGATAGTATTACAACGAAATTATAGTTTCTATTAATGCTAAGTTTAAAATTTTGTTTATAGTTAACAAGAAAATAACTAGTTTTAGTTGTACACTTGATTATTATTTTATGTTAAATAGTATTTAGTGGTATAATGATAAGAATTTAAAAATAATGTACGAATACATAATAATTATGTATATTTATGATAAAATGTATATTAAGATAAAGAGAGAGATATTTTTTTTAAGATTATGTAAATGTTTTATATTTAAAAAAGAAAATATATACTACGCGTATTTATATTGCGAAAATTGAACATTCTTTTTCTGTTAAACTACCCAAATTATCCTTCACAGACTACTAGCTGCAATCCACCCAATAATCCAATGGTGCTCAAAGATCCTTACACATTAAATGGTCTGCGCAAATCAGAGCCAAAATGAATAATAAACATCCGCTATCTACTTTCTTAATCAATAACACCAGTAGTTGAGAATAGCATATCAGTCCTCACTACTCAGCTTTGTCTCTATGCTATGCTCCCTACTAAGCTTAAATGTTCATTATAAAGCTAAAGCTACAAATCACAGAATTTTTAATAGTTTCTTTGTTTTTACTTTACGTCTTTATTGATAAATAAAAGTTAAAATTCACATAAAATTAGTCTCATAATTTTGTTTCCATAACCTAGATGCTCTGCCCTCTCATTTGACGTCTATTTCAGATTTATATGTGTTCCAGAAGCCAAGATATCGAGCTCTGAAAAATTCTACTCACCACCCACCAGTTGAATTTTCGCGATTCTCCATATAAAAATGTTTCCAAAGTACTAGTCGCCCAGAACTTCCAGTAGGTATCCCGCTAAGTTTTTTGACGCCATATTTTTTGTCTCCTTTCAAAGGGGGTAAGGGATGATAAGAGGGTATGCAGCCATATGCTATTAAGGTTGCCCTACAAGATGGCATCTTTCAAAATGTTGTAACATGCACCATTATGTTAGAGCATGTCAAAACATAACAATTTTACAATAAATGACCTTCTGATCTTTGATGCCATATTTTCTTGTACGCTCTCTAAAGGAGATAAGAAGTGCCTATTGGAAAAAAGGTTAGATACAGTTTCAAGCACTCAAGGCTACTCTACAAGATGGCATCCTTAAAATTTCATTGCATGTTCAAATGTGGAAAAATGTCAATCAAACCTTCAAAAATGAAAACACAGTTATTTAAAATGTTTATGAATTTTTTATTTTACATCACTCTGGATGCAGATTTGGATTTTGTAAATCTAGTGCTTCAAGAGCAAGGAGAGATCAAGAATTTGTAGAGGTATTTGAGTGCAGTCGGGTTTCTGAGTCGAAGTGTTGCCAGAAATTCGTAGTCAAGTAGTTTTGTAATTCAAATAGACTCGTTGGGTACGATTTGATTGTTAGATGATACCGATCGAGGTCAGTTTTTAGAAATGCTGGTTATGTTTCCTGAAAAATACTTCCAAAGTGTTGCGTGGTCAACTTATGTCAGATGCTTGTTGCAGCCAATCTCTTGAAATCTACTATTTGAAGTCTTCGGTTGCTGTGCTTTCCTCTTGCAGTGGCTGGTCTTTAAAAAACACGGGCTACAAGCGGCAGATTTGTTCCATCGCTTAGCCTATACAACTAAAATTAACAAAGCACATATGATATACAGTTTTCTTATTGATTTGCAATCGTTTGTTTATTTTTCACTGTTGATATTAAAAGTGCATTTCATAACTTGTAGAGTTACTTAGTAAGAAACTTAAATCGGATCGTGGAGTGTACTCAACTTGCTTCTTATTACTGAAATGAAATGTTGTTCTGTTACTAATCATATAACATATATAAAACGATTAACTTACGCTGTAAACAACTTTGCATTACGAACGCCCATTAAAATAGCTTTATCACCATCCACCATCAAACTTGTACCCTCACGCAGTCCTAAAACTGGAACACTATGATATTCAATAAATTCGTTAATCCTTTCATCGCGAGTTTCTCCTTTATGCTTAGTCTCCGGATCACTGTCCAAGTAATGTGGATTTATATTGAACGGTACAAGTTTTAGTGCATCAAAGGTGGGTGGATATTCGACTGGCATATCATTTGTCGTATGAATTGATCGGGTTGCAACATTTGTTCCAGCACTACTACCAATATATGGAATGCCATTTTGAAGAACTCTTTCGCGAATAATCTCTACGAGATTCTTTTCGTACAGGGTTTTCAAAAGAACAAATGTATTACCGCCACCGATAAAAATAGCTTGCGCTCTATTAACCGCATCGATGAGGTTTGATTTAGTATGTAGACCTTCGACTTTGTAACCCCATGCGCCTAACGTTGTGGCCACAGTGTCGGTGTATTTATCATGATCTCTCAATGCATATGGTACAAATAAAACTGTGCTAACATTTTTCCTGCAAAAGAAAATTGTTACAAATGAATGAGAAATTTTTAACGACCTTTATATACTTTTGAAGTAAATTGTTGATTTGATCCTTAGTGTGTTCCAGATACTTAAATCCATGCACTCTGGACGAGGAAATTAACAAAAGTTGTCGTTGGCTCATTGCTTGCAAATGATTTAAGTGTTACAACTGAAAAGAGAAAAATATGAATCGAATTATCTTCTTTTGTTGACTGATACGTGACTTATTATGAGTATTATGTTTGATAAGCTGGATTATTTAACATTTTTGCGATAAAATTATAGGGCAACTGAAATCATAACCACCGGTATGATAACGATAACCACAATGGTACGTTTCAATATTATACGTAGTGCTGTGCCGAATGTAATCAGTTTGGAATAGACCTAGTAATTTTTGAATGCATGTTCAACTTTAACTTAGAAAACTATACCCCAATGCGCCACATACCACATGAAAAAGATAACAGACCCCTAAAGCTAACTTGATTCTTAACTAGCCACCGGCTAGTTTTCTCCACCAAATTCGTTGGTTTTTATCCAACTTTGCAACCTCGATATCCGAGGTGTGAACTTCCTTTACTGCGCTTTCTTTTCGGGATGCAGTTGCAGACTCTTAAGTAGACTTTTTCTCGATTTCATCGGCGTAGGCAAATATTTCGAGTTCCGCACCATTTTCTCGAAAATCAAGTTGAAATCACAGTGATGTGCGGTTGATGCCGATTTATACGAAGCAGCATGCATTCCTCATCACAGACGATTCTGTATCTCTCGTTCCTATTAATGCACTACAACCATACCGATAAGAGCCAATCAGGTTGTTGACAGTGTTTTAGGCGTTGACATAATACAGACTAATTTCACTCAACGGAGAGTTTTCATTTTTATGGATTGGGCATACGAAGCGGCTCTAATTATCGGGCATTGATTTATCTAACCAAATTTTCCAAGCAAGTGCTTGGCTGAGTTTTTAGCTATATCTTGACTTGAAAAACATTTAAAACCTATTTAATTGTATATTTGGGTACCTAGTTTGTAAGAACCAAATGCATAAATACCTGTTGATCTCTCAAGACAGTTGTGGTGTTGCGGTGGTGGGTGGTGGGTGGTGCGTAAGTGGTGTTCCCAAGCTTTTAACAGCGCAGATTTTCTTTTAGTGGCGCCAATTTAACAAAATACAAATTCTTTAAATTTTCTGAATTTATTGAAGGAAATGGTAAACAAAGTAAAAAAGGAAAACAAATTCAAGTCACTGGAGTTCCCTCCCTTTAGCCACTTTAACTTTTTGACTTTCCCAACTGACATTGACAGAAGAGCTGAACGTAATGAGACGTAAGAATGGTTCAGAGTTGCCGTGGATATGGGCATTATTTTTTCCAGTTTTTCTTTTTCATAAATTAGTAGTGTTTTTTGCTTTTTGTAGGAGATTTCCTAAATCATTGGCAATACTAAAAAGTAAATTCCGGAATTATACTGGAGTGTATTAACTTCGTGATTATATTATATATTTATGAATTAGTCCTTGAAAGAGCTCCCTGAAAAACCGACAAAAACCTGAGGGAATGATTACTTTTGTCTTGCATACTTCGCTGTGTATTCCTCTGTGAGTGAAAACTCCGTTTTAATTTTATAAAATTAAATTTTTTATCAGCAGAGAAATGTTGAATAAATGGAATGCTTTCCTTAAATTAGAAATGCAAGTTTAAGAAAGATATTCATTGCAGTTACTGGGAAGAACGAACTACTACTCATTCTGACTAAAAATACATACAAATATGCAGTTACAAAAGAGGTCTGTAACTCATAATCTGAATTTGCAATTGCATTTTTACCCAGGATTTGTATAAAACCCCTTCTCTTTTCTTCTGAAGCAAGTAAGCAATAAATTACTACCACTACGAACAAATGATGAAACATTTCATAGCATCCACCTGTTAGCTAAAATCTGGGATGGACCAGAGCCCTAACCAACAAGCACGTTCAGCCCAGCTTGATCCCTAGATATTGCTCTCGAGTTTCACGCATTTGAGATCTCTTTCCAAATGTGCATTCTAAACAAGATGGAATATCTTTCTGTATAGCGACATAAGTGCACGTCGTAGTGGAGTACAACTCTAATCAATATCAAGTGCTGCCTTTTAACTGGCATACACTGCAGTAACCAACGATAAATCTTAAAATACATACATCATTCGATTCATGTTTGTATAACAATTTATAAACATAATTAAGTACAACAATCAGTCACTTTCCTTTTTCAATGCACACTGAGTGCATAGTCCTTTCAATTTTAACTCGTACAACTCCAACTCTTTTCGTTTCAACTCAATCTTGATATATGCCTGTTTATTCTCTTCATAGTTCTGTAGTTTCTTTTCGTCAAGTTTCTCCTGTTCCAACTGCAGCAATCGCGACTTTAGCTCATATGTATTCCTTTTGTTTCGATTAGATTCCTTCAACTCATTCAGTATTGCAAGCTGGGTTTTTTGCATCGCCATCAATGTGTCGTTGACCATCGCTGAAACGTTTACATCACAGATAGCAGTTTCCACATTGTACTCTTGTTCAGTTGGCGGTGACTCCTCAAACTCGATTATAGGAACCCTTGTTGAATCTAAATCATTGTTAATTAGAATCCCTTGCTTGTCGTCCTCTATTTCTGCATCACTTTCCACCAAATTGTATTGCGGCAAAAAAGAATTTGCCATCAATAGCTCTGGCACAGCTGCCACCACAGGATCATCGGCTACCGAAACCACATCAGTTTTTCTCTCGCTTTTATTGCTGGTTACAAGTTTATCTTTCAGCCCTAGCAAATTGATTGCCGTTTGTTCCGTTCGATTGAATGGTAGGCGCTTATTGCAGTTTTTACGTTTTGCAAGCTTCAAATCCGCAGATAATTTTCGTTTCAGGTTGTATTTGTAGTCAGACCATATCTGTAATTATTCAAACTAATTTGAAGTGTAAATAGATTAATGGTAACGAAATGATTCTTACACTTTTCCACTCGGTACAATTACGTGCTGGTGGGCCGATACGATTTAATTTATCCGTCAATCGAATCCACATTTGTTGTCGTCTTTTATTCGCTTCCGCCGAATTCGCAAAACCCACAGCTAAATCATAGTGATTTTGCAAGTAACTCACCAATAATTCGAACTGCTTCGGGGTCGTTGTTTTTTTCCTATGGAATTATATTTTGGATTAAGTCGTAATAATAAAGAAATCAAATGCAAATTATTCTAATTACATTTTTCGAGCTAACATGGAGATAAACGAAAGCGACAAACACTCTAAACACAAACGATCGTAGAAATAAATTAAGTACGTCTACGTGACAAATTGATAATGGCGTCTTGTATCGTATCATCGTGTCACGAATTGACATTTCAACGTTAACGTAAACGTAAAGTTGCATACTTCTCGTATCGATTTAGAGCGATGGCCGTAAGAATTATTCGTTATCGCAAGTCATTTTAAACAATTAAATGCGCTACAAGTTTACGAGTTGATACAACTACAATTAACTGAAGCCAAAACTAAAACAAATAAAGGAACGATGTTTTATGACAAAAATAAAACAATGTTTAATAAATTTGTTTTCAATTTGTGCATTTAACATTTTTTCTACTGGATTTAAGTTTAGTTCTGTTTGTTTAAAGCTATCTAGTTGCATGAAATACGTATGCATCCTAGCGGTCAAAGTTTGGACCTTTTAAATTCTAGGTACGTACCTATTTAAAAACATAATTTATTGTGAAATAACATGGTCTTTGTAAAGGGATCACTAATAGACACATTTTCGAATCGGCAAAGGACTGATCCCATTGGTGTTATATTTAAGGAAAGGAAAATGATAGACTATTAAACAATCCCGGAAAGAACAAATGCTTTCTCGCATTCGGCAGCATACATTTGCAGAGTTAATAGGTGTGTTTTTTTGGTATCCCGTATGGGATTGGCGAAAAAAACGACATCGAGGACAAGGAATTTGCGTGTTAAATGCAACAACAACTTATCCCACATAGCATTAGCTAAGACCACAAAATTTTCTGGGCTTAACTTTATCCCAGATAAAAACTGTGCTACCAGACTCGAGTTTCTATGGAAACGTGACAACTGACGTGCGTTGATGTCAGTCGAGCGATTCTTTGTTATGAAAAAATGGCTGAACAAAAAAGAAAGTCCGTAAAAGCAGAAATGCAATATGCAAAATAATTCGATAAATTTATATTTATTGTTAGCATACGTAAAAAGTGGTCAAGACCTGAGGAATTGGGGCTGCTGAGACGTTATTTAGCTTTTGTTTTGGTTGTCTATCTCACAGCTGTTGAGTTGAAATGTCAATCCACACGCAGTGCTGCCAATTTTTTTGTGATGACATTATTAGTCCCAGATGTCGTTTTTTTCGCCAATCCCATATGGGATACCAAAAAAACACACCTAATGAGCGAGCTGTCTAGACGCCAGAGTACCTACTAAAGTAGAAGAGATCAAAATGGATTTAGCGATGAAGAGGGCAAAATTAAGGTGCTTAATGTCAACAAGAAATGACACTCAACAAGGACAGATTTTCAAAGTAGACAGCTATAACTTCAAGGCAGTTAAGGACTTTGTTAACCTTTACTCCGCTATCACTTCTAAGAATGAAATTTAATTAGAAATAAAACGAAGAATAACGTTTGCCAATCGCTGTTTAGTAGTAAAGCCACTAGGGAGACACTGTATAAGACCTTTATCATACTAGTCTTATTCTATGCCGCTTAAGTATGGACTCCATCGAAAGTAGGTGAAGATATTCTTCCTCGTTAGTGTTGAAGATATTTGGATGTGGAGGTTAAATGACGAACTATACGAGCTGTACAGAGACATTGGATGCGTGATATGGCTGAAACATCTTGAGCGAATAGACGTCTGTGCTTCTAGCCCGCAGAGTTTAGTTTTACTGCAGTTTGATTACACAAATCTATAAAAGATTGTTGTCAAACGACTTGAGGAAACTTTTGGAAAAATAACTTGTGGACATAAAAAACAATTTTGCAGCTACTTACATATGTATGCATATGTATCTAGGTAGTTAAATCAATTTATTATTTGTTAATCGAAGAGTACATATAATATATTTTGAAATTCGAAATTCAATTGTGGTTCACTTGCTCTTTTTTAAGTGCAGCGACCTGGCGGAGCCTCTTTAAATTTATGTAGAGCTTTACAGTTGCAAAATAACAAATTTCTATTATACTTATTAACGAACAACCAATGCTGATTCCTAGAATTCCTCCAATGTTTGCTAAAATATAAAAATTCATTCAAAACAATGCCTATAAATCCAGAAAGTCGCATATCCTACCAAATAAACTGTTAGCGGTATAAAGTGTTTGGGTCTTATACTGCAGTGCATATGGTGATTCATAATATATTCTCAAAAGGCTGACTTCATCCAAATTGGTCTCATTGGTCCTTAACATGAAACAAGATGAATTAGTTAGAACCAAAATCTAATCATCACTCAGGCTGTGGAACTTACAAGAATTCATCAGACCGCTGGCTTTCCGGATCAAATGAAGTCGTATCCCACTGGAACTCGTATTCGTTTGTAATACATGGTGGAAAACATGAGCGGCAGGTCAACGAGTCCTCCATTTCTTGCTCCAAGCCAGCTGTTTCCTTACCTGGTCGATATAATGTCCATGTTGCTAGTTAAATAAAGTTGTATTTTGTGAAAATTTGAACATTCTAATGAACAACTAAGAACTTACATTTATATCTACTCAAGCATTCCAAATGTGCTAGGGTGCAGTACATAATCGAAGAATTCCAGTCAATCAAATCAGCAGGCGTATAGAACGGAATACAATTGCAAAGTGATTGTATGCTCCGAAGTCTACATCTCAATAAGCACTCTGGTTGATTATAATGTGTTCCATAGTCTTCCCGTTTGTCATCGCTAAAATGGCAGCGCCTTTGAGCAATTGTATAATCTTTCACCTCGTCGTCAGAGATTAAACTTTTTACACTCAAAGGTGACAAGACATCTGTGTTCGGTGAGACTGGAAATTCAGTCAATTTTCCTGTTAGGATGTCGGGAAAGAATAAGCTGTTGAAAATCTGTACAATAAATCCAGTGGTACTCCGAGGAGTGAAAAAATAATCATTCGTTGATGTGTTCAAGAGAACTTTTAGGCCGACATCCCTTCCGATAAGTTTTAAGTGCCTTATAGGTGGTTCCCTAAAATGAAATTCAATGTGATTCACCTTTTGGTAGACGAGATATTTAGGAAAAAACCTTTGTTCTTTTCCCATTCTGTGATAGTTAAAAATACAACACATACCCTCCGGTGTCGCATTTGTTGTGAAAAGTTCAGTACAAGGATAAACCTTCCCTTTCCAACTGCACTTACGAAGTAGATACTCACATTTTGGCGCTAACTATAGCAGAAAGTTTTTGATTTGAATATAAATCCAAGATACTTTTGAAATGACTTTCCACTTACTTTCGCTAAAACCGAACTTACATTGTAAAATCTTCGTTTCAAAGGATTAAGATTATCAAAATAGGTTTGTATTTCATATGCTTCATCGATATCAAACCCATTGCTATCATAAAATCCTCCCAAATAGTCGAATTTCTTATAAATGACTTCTTTACTCCATGAATGAACCCATTTACTTCGGTAGCTAGTCAAAATACTCGAAACTGAGTATTGTTTCTAGTTTTTCAAAAGTTCGTCTTACATATAGTCAGCATATTCCTTCATAGCCTGGTCACTGAACTTATTGGCACTACATATGGACACTGCAGGAAATGGAACTTCCGCCACTGGATGTTGAAAAGTGTTTATGTACGTAACCGTTGGATTCAATTGAAAAAATATAATACAATGACCCGTGATGTAAATGGCTGCAACGAGACCAGTCAGAAGGAATGGAATCCATATTATCCTAGAAAATATCAATAATTTTTGAAAATATCAATAATTTAAGGGTGTTTTAAGATATTTACTGCAAGACTTTGGATTTATCCAAAAAGAAAAGCAATTTAAATCCTGTTAGGCTGGTGTTTTGAAAATAATCAATAGCGGTGATTTTAATCGCTTTTATCCAAGTTATGTTGACCATTATTGTACAGAGTGTTCAATGATACTGAATTCACTTTTACATTCCTCGAAGAAATAGTTTTGATTAGTTCTTGGAGATCTCTGTAGAGATAGAGCTTTACATGATATACAAATCCGGTAAGGTGCCATTTAAAAGGAGTTAAGTACCTAGGATTATGACAGAATTCTCTAGTAGATATTGAATGGATGTATAGCTATCTATAGATTTTTCCAGCCATTTCTAGCCTTTGTCCACCATGATCTGCTTTATTCCAGTCGTATGTACATAAGTTAGGTGTGGTAATCACTTCGGAATTGTCTGAAACCGCCTTAATGGAAGATAAGCAGTTAGTATCTAGGCCTTTCTGCCATATAATCTGTTCGGGTTATTATCGTTTTGGAAAAAAAAAAAATCATAAGGAGGAATTAGATTCATTAACAACCTTAGGAATGGCCACGACTTCTGTTTAAAAAACACTGCAATGGTCTGGTAATCGAAAGCAAATGCTTATTGCAGGTGAAAGCGAGAAAAGGTCCACGCCAGTATTTTTTCGGATTTGGAGCCATCAGTGTAAATCTTTTCAATGGATTAAGCAAGAACGGAGTTGTTGTCATAAACATCTTAAGATTAAACAATTTTTATAGGAATACCTTTAAATCTGGAAATTTTTAGAAATTCCTTTGAATAGAACTGCATATATGAAACTCGATAAGCTGATGAATATGAAGTCATCTGCATTCATTAGTGTGTCAACTTGATTCTGCTTTGGGGATGAAAGTCACCTTCATCTCTCTCCAAGATTAGATTTTAAGACAGCTTTACATATTCAGACAGCTTTACATTTTTTTTTGAATTGAAGGTACGGAATTGTTTATTGAGACAACACCGACCATTACAACGTTACCTTCTGACTCGAAGTTATTATATATTGCACGGAAGTTTCCAGGGACACTGCATCCGTCGCGCTCGATGCGTGCATTCGTTGATTATTTGGCTATCGTTTGTTTGGTGTAATTTGAATTTGGATATAGACAAAAGTTTCGAAGCTTTAACGCCAAACTGTTTCTGGAGTGCCCTCCAATATGGGAACAAATTTAAAAACGTATTCATGTCAATAGATGTGAGACACTTGTAGAAAAAAAATTTGTCGACATAAAAACCAATATTGCAGCTACTTACATACATATGAATGCATATCTTTATTATTATTTTATAGTGTTGCTTTCGCTTAATAATTCTACTTTCTGCTCGTGCCTAAGTATTCCCATATAGGAAGTTAAATCAGGGGTCGAATTACGGCATCAGTGATCGAATAACTCGTCACGTAAAAACGAACATTATTACGTCGGAATGATCGTTTATACGTAATAATGCTCATTTTTACGTGACGAGTTACTCGATCACTGATGCCGTAATTCGACCCCAGTTTATTAATTGTAAATCAAAAAGTGCATATAAAATGTTAAGAAATTCGATGCTTCTTTCTTCATCCTCCAGTTCGGATCAATGCAAATCAATTTTGGTTTTCTTGCTCTTTCTTAAGTGCAGCGACTTGGCGGAGCCTCTTAAAATTTATATAGAGCTTTACAGTTGCAAAATAACAAATTTCTATAATACTTATCACCGAACAACCAATGCTGATCCCTAGAATTCCTCCAATGTTTGCTAAAATATAAAATTAATTCAAGACAGTCCCTATATTAGACCAGGAAGTTGCATATCCTACCAAATAAACTGTTAGCGGTATAAATTGTTTGCTTTTTATACTGCAGTGCATATGGTGATTCATAATATATTCTCAAAAGGCTGACTTCATCCAAATTGGTCTCATTGGTCCTTAACATGAAACAAGATGAATTAGTTAGAACCAAAATCTAATCATCACTCAGGCTGTGGAACTTACAAAAATTCATCATACCGCTGGCTTTCCGGATCAAATGAAGTCGTATCCCACTGGAACTCGTATTCGTTTGTAGTACATAGTGTATGACACGAGCGGCAGGTCAACGAGTCCTCCATTTCTTGCTCCAAGCCAGCTGTTTCCTTACCTGGTCGATATGATGACCATGTTGCTAGTTAATCAAAGTTTTATTTTGTGAAAATTTGAACATTCTTAATTAATGAATAACTAAGAACCCACATTTATATCTACTCAAGCATTCCAAATGTGCTAGGGTACAGTACATAATCGATGAATCCCAGTCAATTAAATCAGCAGGCGTATAGAATGGAATACAATTGCAAAGCGATTGCATGCTCCGAAGTCTACATTTTAACAAGCACTCTGGTTGATTATAATGCGTTCCATACTGTCTTCGTTTTTCATCGGGAAAATAGCAGCGCCTTTGAGCAATTGTATAATCTTTCACCTCGTCGTCAGAGATTAAACTTTTTACACTCAAAGGTGACAAGACATCTGTGTTCGGTGAGACTGGAAATTCAGTCAATTTTCCTGTTAGGATGTCGGGAAAGAATAAGCTGTTGAAAATCTGTACAATAAATCCAGTGGTACTCCGGGGAGTGAAAAAATAATCATTCGTTGATGTGTTCAAGAGAACCTTTAGGCCAACATCCCTTCCGATAAGTTTTAAGTGCCTTATAGGTGGTTCCCTGAAATGAAATTCGATATGATTCACATTTTGGTAGACGAGATATTTAAGGAAAAACCTTTGTTCTTTTCCCATTCTGTGATAGTTAAAAATACAACACATACCCTCCGGAGTCGCATTTGTTGTGAAAAGTTCAGTACAAGGATAAACCTTCCCTTCCCAACTACACTTACGAAGTAGATACTCACATTTTGGCGCTAACTATAACAGAAAGTTCTTCAATTGAATATAACTCCAAGATACTTTTCAAATGACTTTCCACTTACTTTCGCTAAAACCGAACTAACATTATAAGATCTTCGTCTTAAATGGTTAAGTTTATCAAAAAATGTTTGTATTTCATACGCTTCATCGATATCAAACCCATTACTATCGTATAATCCACCTAAATAGTCGAATTTTTTATACATGACTTCTTTACTCCATGTTTGAGTCCATGTACTTCGGTAGCTAATCAAAATACTTGAAATTGAGTATTGTTTCTAGTTTTTCAAATGTTCACCTTACATATAGTCAACATAGTGCTTCATAGCCTCTTTACTGAACTTATTGGCACTACATATGGACACTGCAGGAAATGGAACTTCCGCCACTGGATGTTGAAAAGTGTTTATGTATGTAACCGTTGGATTTAATTGAAAAAATATAATACAATGACCCGTGATGTAAATGGCTGCAACGAGACCGGTCAGTAGGAATGGAATCCATATTATCCTAGAAAATATCAATAATTTTTGAAAATATGAATAAATTGAGGGTGTTTTAAGATATTTACTGCAAGAGTTTGGACTTATCCAAAAAGAAAAGCAATTTAAATCCTGTTAGGCTGGTGTTTTGAAAATAATCAATAGCGGTGATTTTAATCGCTTTTATCCAAGTTATGTTGACCATTATTATACAGAGTGTTCAATGATACTGAATTCACTTTTACATTCCACGTAGAAATAGTCTTGATTAGTTCCTGAGATTATTGTAGTGATAGAACTAATTTTCATGAGATACACCCTCGGTAGGAAATAAGATGGTGACAACATTCTTTGGTGAGTAATGAATAGCTTGGTTATAGATTTTTTCAAGATAAGCAATGTGTACAGGGCATGCCGACCATGCATCGTCCCCCAAATGTGCTTTATTCCAGCTAAATTAACTCCCTCCCTTGGATATGTGTATAAGTCTGACAACGTTAGGGACGACCACGACTTCTGTTTGAATTTGGAGTCATCAAGGTAAATCTTTTAATGGATTAAGCAAGAACTAAGTTGTTGTCACATTTTGTTTGCTACAACGACCATCGTAACTTTACCGCCGTATGCTATGCTTTACAGAGCCAAATCGCTGTAGCAAATACTTTGATCATTTTGCTATCGAGGGGTGTAGACGAAAGATTCGAAGCTGTAATGCTAAACTATATCAACTGATTTTATTATTTTCTCCAGAGTGCCCTCCAATATTCATGTCAATAGAAAAACGGGCGCCTTGATTCAGTTGTTCGTGCGTCGGATTTCGAGGTGAGCTGACACAGGTTTAAACATCAGAACAACAACAAAGTTTTTCCTGGTTTCACCTCTAGGCAGGCAATGATGAATCTCTCTTCCGTAAGAAGTCGGCAATAAAAACTTCAGGTTCCTTCCATTCGTGCAAAGCATACATAAAACGCGAACAAATGAATGGTTGGGAAAAGCTTGACCTTAGCTCTAGTGCCAAATATTAATATATTTATTTTCAGAAACAGGGATTTGATCTGGGAGTAAGATAAAACCGAGGAACAACCTAGAAAACGAGTCTCAGAAGTCCTTTAGGGGTTTTCTTACAGAGGTGGTCCATGAACGGTTTACATTTTTGACATACATAGCGCGGGCAGAATCAATCGCATATAAACTCACGCAAATTCACCACGAACTTAACTTTTTAGTCTCTCACTTAAATGATTTGAACCATGTACTGTAAGCCACACATTCAGTGGGTTCTCTGGTGAACTCGTTTAAACTGAAGTTGAGATATGAAGTAAGAAATAAACTGAAGGGAGCTAAATCGCGATGCACAATGTTTTGGTGGCGTTCTTGCTTATGACTTACCACAAGACGCAACATAATTAAAGGGTTTGCCTACTCCCAATGACCAAGACACCGCAACAACCTAAATGACCTTTTGTACAATGTAATAGAACTTACAAAGCATGCAAAGATAACAATCTAATTAAAAATATGGAATGTAAATATATTTAATAATAAAATATAATGGAATATCTCTACATGATTACAGTGATGATTTCTCTTTATATTTGTTCCTCTTTTTTTTTCTTTTTTTAGTTTATATAATATTTTTTTAAGTAGATCAAATCGCCATTATTTTTTTTTTTTTCAAGTTATTTCATAACAATTCCAATTCTAAACAGCAGTATAGATGCGTGATATATATATATAAAAAAAAAGTAGATTCATTGGATATAATACAATGACAAGTTACAAGATAATAATCGAAGTGTACACTTGGGTTTTGTATACGCACAATAATAATTGCTTTTAGTTGTCTTTTGTTGCTTATTCTTAAGTACGTCTTTTTTAAGTTTCGTGTTGAACAATAATAATTTATAAATTACCATGCAATTGGATTAGAAAAGTGTTACTTTATGATTATTATTAAGTTCTCTTTTGATTTATAAATGTAAAACGCCATCTTTGGACTCTGTAGCTAATGGAGGCGGTATCGGCTGATTGTGATGGTGTTGCTGATCATCGAGAGTAACACCGGTCAAATCGACTATCTCGTCCTGGTCGTCTTGTTCAATCTCATCTGATGTGTTTGTGTTGTTCGTGTGATGCGAACCGCTGGACAACTGACTGGTTCGTGAGAATGAACCACGCCTGGGTGAGGTAAGAGTTCGCTGATTGGCCGGTTTCACGGTTATGATTAGATTCGAACTATTTGCGACCATCATGTCGGTTACCTTATTTAAATAAAGAATTCAACATACGTTCAAATGAATTTGTGCTATGCATGTCTTACTTGATCTAGAGTTTTTCCAGCGACTTCAATTCCATTGACTTCCAAAACTTCATCGTTGACTGCCAATAGACCGGTGCTCTCGGCTAAACCACCAGGAACTAATCGTGATATGAATATACCTGGTTGCTTCTCTAGTCCATTTGCTGTGACACGAACTGAGGTTCCATCCCTGAAATCAGAGTTTTATTTCTGTCGAAATAGATGCGAATTTTATAACGAACCTAATGTAAAATCCTAATGGCTTATCGCTGCCATGTTTGAGCAAACGCACTCGACGACACGTCTCGGGAACGATATCAACGTCGATAATAGCTGAAACTTGTCGAAAATCATGCGGATTCGATATGGTTGGGGCCTTTGTCTTCACTGGTGTTTGACCGAGAATACTACTAATGATATTGTTTCGCGGTTTCATAGTCCCATAACCAGAGAATTCCTCAAAATAGTCTGAAATTGTTAGCAAATTGTAAGTTTTCATTGACATGTTGGTGTGGTACACATCAGTCATGTACAAACCTTTTCTCTGAACGATAATCCTAAGTAAAGGCTTTGCGGTTTTTAAGGCTCTTCCGAAATTGTCATCGTTATTAATAGGCAATAAGTCATTATCACGAGGATCAATGTATAAAATCAAAAATTGTATATTCTTAAGTCTATGTAGTTCTTCAATTAAGGCGGAGAAGTTTTCAAATGTCGTGGGCTCATTACGCTTGATTCCCCATCGACGAAACTCGGCATCAAACTAGAAAGAGAAAAACAAGAAGAAAGTTATATAGAAAAATTAAATCTCAAATCGATCCAGAACCGTATAGACAGCAGAATTTATAAAAGGGATCAACGATAAGTTTTGAAGTGCAATCTCCTGTCTGGCTATAAGCAGTTGGGCATGTATCCAGTTAAATCCACTCCATATTCGCATGTCTAATGGCTTAATTGTCTATCCCTCTGATGATGTTTGCCGTGGCTCAGTTGTAAGAACATTGGACTGCTGACGCCGAGCAAGCTAGTTTAAATTCGAGCCGCAATAAATCGAAACATGTTCTGAGATGTCATTGTGCATAGTATTACCATTTTTTTATCCTATTTAGAATATCTAACGCTTCAGCGGGTAAGCCTTAATTGGTGCTGTATTCAGAGTCTTAACGGCCGCCTGATTATGGCTGTTAACCTTGGTATAACCTTCCCAGTGCCAATGACCTCGGCATGGAACATCCCGAACAGAAGACGCTCGCTCATCTGCTTAGAAGTCTAGCTCTTCTGTCCAGTTGACAACGTCATTTGTCCATTCGTCTCTACAAGGACTTCCAAGAAAGAACCTGCAGTCAAACACTAGACTCGTGAACAGATAGTGAAAATGTGAAGCTCGCTGATGTTTAAAAAATTGAGAACTCGATGTGGATGTCAAATTTAACTTCAAACCAAACCCTGATTAGATAACGTCTATCTTTGAACTACATATGTAAATACAAAACCCCCAAACAACTAACATAATCATCCTCTAAGACCGTGAGGCAGTGAGGCAAATGAGAAGTTAAACTACATACTTGCTAGATGAGATTGATCTACTTAGTGGGGTTTGAAATTATTAACTAGACCAGACATGGCATATTGATTATTACTAACTCGTTCAGACGTTTGAAGACTGTCTTGAAAATTTCTAGGAATTCCCTGCTGTACACTGAAGAAGACGCGAACATTGCCCCTTGTGTTCTGCGTTTATCGTTTGTAATGTTGTACGTAACTCCATACTACTTTTCATTCGTCGAGTGTCTAGGACGTACGTGCATATTTTCTCCTATTGCTTTAACATTCCCAAATAAGTCTTTAAATTTCCTCAGATCGGGTACAAAATTTACGAAACCAAGTACAAACACCAACATTGTCAACAATCTAATGATAAGTAACCCAATTATGAGTAATTACACGGCATCGATGCGTCAAAAGCACAACAAACCGATCTGTACGTAGTTTTTGTTCGCTTTTGGAATGTCTTATCTCAGTTTATTGGCTTTCACAGAATTATGTTGAGAATCATTCTTCCGGGGTTCATTTCATAACTTGTACAGCCTTTGTTAATAATGCAATTCCTCATTAGAACTTTTATTTTTTATTTAGTATGCATCCCGGAACGTCGTTGTCGTCGGTACATAAATGGACATGGGATATGGATGGCTAATAAAAAAAAAAAACTCTCTATATGGCGATACTGCTACAAAACCAATAGAAGTGGATTTCTCATTGTTTTCCTGGCACAAATAGTAAAATAAAGTTTTTTTTTTTTGTGTTAAGTAACAATGACATTAACCAAACTACATACAGGTTTTCAATGATGCCCTTGAATCTGCAAATAGATGAACAAAACCACTCCAACGCTGTTTTTAAGCGCAATAAAAATCACAATTGTAAGTTACAAAATAAATTACAACTCTCAATTTTTTTATTTAAGGCCATTAAATGTGAAGAAAAAAATATTGTTGGCCTACAAAACCAAAAAAAAATAAAAAAAATCCATCGAAAAGAGAAACAGAACAAGGAATCCCATTGCGTGCAGCCTGTTGCATCCCCATGAGAGATGAGGGCGAAGAGAATTCCTTTCGGGAAAATTATTGTCGCATGAATCAGTTGATGCATTAAGTGGATAACCCAAACCATGGCCAGAGAGGAGGAGATTTTCCCCACCATGTCATGGAATTCGAATTGGAATCCGTGGAAATGATTTTTTTTTCTTTTTCACTAGCACGTTTGACAATTACCTTTGATTTCACTTCTATAACATCGTACTCGGTATTTGTGATATTGATTTTGTTTTTAGACATTTTAAAACATGTATTATTAAGTTAAAATTGTACAAACAAAATAAAAGAAAAAAACATTAAAAATAATTTAACAAAAAATAACATCACATGCACACATACGCGCGATTAGTTGCCGTGTAAAAATTCTTCGTTTTTTTTTTTCTTTTATTTGAAGGATTTGTGTTTGTGTACCGATGACATGACGTTGAAGTGGTTGTGAAGTTAGATACAGTTTGTTATTTTTTGGGGAATGTTAAATGCAGAGTGTGAAGCTGACTTTATTGAAATAAAAATTGTTATAGAAGATGTTTGTATCTTGTAAAGAAGGAAAGGACTTGAGTTGAACTCGGAAATATAATAATGACTCGACAAGACCTTATAGAAAACCATGGCAAGAGTTTTGACAGCAGAAGTTGCCTGAAAAACTTTATCCTGGAGTTTAACGCAAATCTGTCACCCGCTGTGTGTCTTAACGCAACAAAATGTCAATAAATAAATATTAAACCATGGAGAAATACATAGAAACGAAGAAACTTGACATTAGCGCAACAAACGTTGAATAATTGGCTCAATATTATAAGTCAGGTTTGGTGTTCTAAGGTGGGCTTTCTGTGGGTCTGAATCTCGTCCGTCCAGATTACCATAAATATTCCATCCTACATTTCTTAGCATTGTACACCGTCCCTTTTTTTTACTTTGAAAACGTCGTAAAATACTAGATTGCCTCGGCAACTGACCTGATATATAGCTTGTCATATATAAAAACACTTTGTTTCTCTTCCTTGAACTTGAACGAAGGTTTCTAGGATCTAAATACTATTGTAGGTCGTGGAGTAGTAATTTTGTATTGCATTCTAATAAGCACTGCTAAAATGTCCGCAATCAAATCTACTCTCTGTTAAAAGATACTACATCTCCGAACATGTCCACATCGCAAACGTATTATCGAACACATCAACTTTTCCCAAACGAATACCGCCTTAAAAGAAAACGTCAAAAAGTTAAACGAATGTGGTTGCGGTGTTTTTTTTTCCAAGCTGCGAAATTTGTCCAATCCTTTTTTTTAAAACAATAACCTTATTTAAAAAATCTCAAATGATGGATGTAAGGCCCAATCAAACAATATACATTAACAATCTGAATGAGAAAATCAAAAAGGAAGAGCTAAAGAAATCCCTTTATGCGATTTTCTCACAATTCGGACAGATTCTGGATATTGTAGCTTTGAAGACGCTCAAAATGAGGGGTCAGGCATTTGTAATATTTAAAGAGATTTCCAGTGCTTCAAATGCTTTGCGCACAATGCAAGGATTTCCATTTTATGACAAACCTATGAGAATTGCATATTCGAAAACAGATAGTGATGTTGTGGCGAAAATAAAAGGAACATTCAAAGAGCGTCCAAAGAAGGTTAAGCCGCCAAAAGCACCGGCAACTGAAGAAAAGAAGTGAGTTATCTCCTGCGTCAGCGGTGACAAATTGAAATAAATATTTAATAATTTTCAGGGATAAAAAGAAAAAGGCCGGTGGAACTGAGAATTCGACATCCAATTCAACTGCCGAGCAACCACCAAATCAAATTCTTTTCCTTACCAATTTACCTGAGGAAACCAATGAAATGATGCTTTCGATGTTGTTTAATCAATTCCCTGGATTCAAAGAGGTACGTTTGGTGCCGAATCGACATGATATTGCATTTGTCGAATTTGCCACTGAGTTGCAGAGTAGTGCTGCGAAGGAAGCGCTGCAAGGTTTCAAGATCACGCCGTCACATGCGATGAAGATTACTTTTGCCAAGAAGTAGTTTACGTAGTAATAAATAATTTTTTTTAATTTTAAACAAAATACGTAAGGAGATTGTTTTTTCATGGAAATTTATGAATATTTGAGGCAAAGGCAGCTGCCGAGTAGGTTAAATGACTGCAAGGAACAATCAGACATTTTCTTGCCAAGAAATCAAGAAAAGACCTGTAAATGTAAATAAGTCAGTGGGGTCGTAAGTTACCACTCGGTGTCGCAATAATGATCAGCAGGGTAATTCTAAGCCATTGACAGATGAATCCTTATCGTTATAAGTGCGTTTCATGATCAGAAAACACTGGTGAGTGGTCCTTTGGGTTCTTGTCCTGGTAGTCATGTATTAGCGTAAATAATAATTTCTTTTAAACGTCTTGAGTGTGAAATAAACTCTTTAATCAATTGGAGGTGGACGACTGTGTGCATCGACTGAAATCGGGGTATCCCTGCGTGATTTACCTATTTTCAAGGACGCATTATCTCAGTCAGCAATTACGTCTCTAACTCTATTTTTGCATGCGACTGCAATCAACCTTCTGTTGCATTTGAGGTGTATACTTTCACGTGTTTAGTGTCGATGTGCAACTGCGTGCAGTATTTTGTTCCTCTAATTCGCAATTTTAGTCAATCACGCCACAGCTGTATCCTCCTACCTTCCAAATAAACACAAAGAATTTGAATAAATTACGTTTATTCCGTTACAATTTCCCAATATTCGAGAAAAACCACAAGAAAATAAAATGCTAAATTTTAAATTATGTGCCTCTAAGATTGGCACGTTTTTCTTTTGCTAAAAGTCTAAAATATCGCTTCGCTTGTCCCTTGCTGAAGTCAGTACTGTTCAGACATAATTAATACTACTAATGAACTCCAGCCAGTGAAGGGATAGCAACCCTTGCCCTTGCCAGTCTGGTCGTCGTAATGCTCCCAGAGGTAGCCGGTTCTCTGGTATTCTCGAAATATATTCGTGATGAGATTTTCACGCAGCTCATTGTAAAGTTGACGTGCATCAGCTGCGTAAGGTCCTTCAATGCGTCCGTAATGCCGCAATGCTCGGAGTACCAGATAATTCAAATTTATCCAAATTTGTCCACGCCAATATGGGGGATCGTGCTCTGTATTCCGTTTCATGTAGAGCGGCGACGTTTTCGACAGCGAACGGAGACCATACTTCGTCCAAAGGATGTTTGGATTGTGCATGTCCTTGAGAGTTTTGCTGAGATATGGGGAATCATGGTCGATGATTTCCAACAGGAAGGGGAACAGATTTACGTAGCCGTATGTGGAGTCAACAAATCGAAGGTCGGGCTGCTTGAGTGTGACACGAATCATTTCCAGTTGTTGCTGCTGATACTTGGCTGCATTGCGTTGTGTGATTTGGGGGCGTTTGAGTACAACTGAATCGGTGTGGAGACCGTAATCGGCGTAGGTCTCTGTGAATGGACTCAGGTGGAGATCATTGAGAAGTTTGTTGTTTGTTAAGTAGGAAGCCGTTTCGTAGTACTTGGCGTCATTCTTTCCAAGCAGTGTGGATAGTTCAGCCATAACGCTGGCTGCGAATGCGATCCAACAGCGTAGGTCAACATGACGCTCTTGAGGTGTTGGATGTGACGCACGGGGGAAGTCATCGAGCCCGGAAGTCAAAGTTTTTGGATTGAGCTCTCGTTCACTTAGAGCATCGCGACCACGCCATTGGTAGGCACCAATCATGTCTCCCTTCTGAGTGTTGTTGTACCATGCAAACCAGGTTTGTAAACGTGGATACAGCCTCTCTAATGTTGCAAAGCGCCCCTTCACAGAGAGTTCCTTCCTGTGTTGGGTAAGTATTTTCTTGAGTGTGAGAAAGAACGTTGGCGGATTTGCGTTGGTATTTCTTTGAATGACGAACTCGTCGGGTACCTTTGCCAATGCTTCGATGCCTAGGATCTGCTCGCGTGGAATCCATCCCTCGACGTTCAGCAAATCGAACCAGTGACAAATTATATCGAGTTCTATGTCCAGGTCCCACGATGAGATCAACAATCCATGGAAGCCCTCGTCCCAGAGGAATCCTCGTGGGAAAAACGACCGCGACGGTACAGCCGTGTATAGAGGTGCCTTCCAGTATGGCACTGGATTCTTTGTGTGAATGCTCTGCACGCGAGACGATCCGTAGAAGTACCCGATGCCACCAATCATATTACTCATCGCGTACTTGGCAAACTTCACTTCCTCTGCCGAGAATCCCTTCTCTCGCAGGTGGAACGTATCCTCAAACTTTTCATCGAAAGCTTCGATTTTTTCCTCCAGAGATTTCGTAAATTCTCGTCCAATTGGTGGCTTAGGAATATCCTCCCCGACGGAAAATCCTGAAGTAGACTGGTAGGTAATGTCCACGGCAAAGTTCAACTCCGCTGTGATTTGAATCGCTATGAAATTTGGATCAGATACATGACCTGCCGTTGATGAGATCATTTCGCCGGGCAGCGAGACAAACCTTCTGCCGCTCTGCGCAGTAATCACTCGGAAATGGGCAAAGAGAATCTCTTTTAGATCCTTCAGCGAATGCACCGCTGTGCTTAGATGTGACTTATGCAACACCTTTCCCTTGACTGGATTTACTTTTACCTGAAACTCTCCTAGTCCCAAGGTCTCGCCATAAACTCCCGGCTCCGGGGATTTCTCGTCCGAAACATACTTGATGTGACCATTCGTGCGCTCATCCAAAGCCACATACCAAATAAGGGAGATCTCTCTGTTCCATGCGTTAGTGAAATTCCGTACACTTACCCTAGCTGTCCAATCTCCCCCGAATTGCTTGCCCGGGTACTTAACAAACGAAGTCTTTAACTCAAATGGAAGATCATGGATCTCTTGAGTGCCAAACGTCCTGCCGTCATGATGTGTCCATCCGTACTTATCTAAATTATCACCAATCTCGCACCAGTGGCGAATGCCTTTTCCTCCGTGTCCCAGATTTTGTGGTGAATACCACATAAGTCCCATCACCAGCGAATGTGGGTCTCTCGTCTTTAGCCCAAAGTAGTTGCCAGGTCTATATGAACCCCAATATCGATCGGGATCATCCAATCCTGTGCGCTGTACCATTTTCTCACTATCAAACGGCGTATTCACTCTTGTTTCCAGATACCCAAGGTATCCAAAGTACGACGCAATCGCTAGGCATACGCAACCAATAATGGTCTTCCATTTGCCCAAAATGAATGGTCCTGCTTCGGTTTTTTTTGAGCTATTGCTCTGTTTGGTTGGTTTCTTTGGTACTGAATTTTGTTGTGAGCTCTGTGTGCTACTACTTGTTGTCGCCGGAGTAGTTGTGGAGTTCGAGCTGCCGGCGTTTTTTCTTTGGCGTGCCATAGTCCACGTCACCTGAACGAAATTTAGAATGTAAATCGTCTTCAATATAAGTCCAAAGGGTTTAACTTGAAGTACTTACACTGCCGTATTGATAATTTTGATTATAAATATGTTTTTCGTCAATTCCTGCTATCTTTAGACGTAGCTATCGAATTGGATGGCACTTATCCATTATTTTGTGTACACAGATGACAGAAGAAGAAAATGAAAAAAAAATTGCAAATTTGACGCGGCGGTCATTAAACGACGTTTCGATAAGTTGATTTTGCAACATGTTACAGGGATGTGTTCATCAAATTAGTGGCCACTCGTGATTTGTCTTACAAAGTCAACATAAAACAGTCAAGCTGCGATTAAAGCCTTCTACTCCTTTTATTTCAGGTGTAAGTTTGCCTGGATCTGTACGTAGATATAACTGCAATTAGCTGCTCGCACCAAAATCACAATCATCTAGAGTTTTGGTCATTGAAGGTAACGAGAGGGCGGACAAATTCGACAGATGTGGATTCAAATTATCCTTCATTAGATTCTTAGCACATCTTTACGCCATTTGAAATCAGAATTCAATTTTCGGGAATAAGAACAAAATTCATATCTCAAAGGACAAGGGAACTACACAGCTTCTATTGTTCTGCAAAAGAGATACAGAGTTTCTGACAGTTTTCCTATCGTCTTGATATTTTATTTTTTTGAAATGTTAAGGGGCGGCATTATATCCTTATTTAAAACGCATTTTGTTTTAATATTCCTAGTGTTCTTTCCTTACACTAATTACCTGAACGCTGTGAAATAAAAGCAGTTTCTTCTACCAAGTGTCACTGCTTCTCCTATCACATACACGAACACATCACGCATCTTCTACAATCCGCATATAGGTGGCGGTGTTATTTCACTGAATTGTACTTGGCCGTTAAGGATAAAGATTTACGAACTTTCTTTCACTTTTCATAACCAAACGATGGTCACATCTGCAGGACACCACAATGACTACACAAAAAGGACAGAGAAAGGACAAAGCCCAATCAGTTCTTGAATTTGTAACGAATTGTGTGTCGGGATGACTTTATTATTGACCGCCACCGTTAGTGGCATTAGACAATTAAATAGAAACACTTATGCACTCCAGGACACATGCCACATGCGGCCAATCCAAATGGTTCCTTGCAAGTACCGACTGTCGATTCTTTTAGCATCGAATGCAGATTATAAGTTAACCCAGCAGGGTTCCAAGTTCGCACCTGCAAAAAACAAATAGCAATTGGCTTCATCTCTTATCGATCAGGGGTAGGTACTCATGCAATCTGGACGCATCACTATAGCGTCGTCGGTGTCTTTTAGTCACGGTCAACCAGAAAATTAGGGCACATTTCCTGTTTCCATTGTCAAGATGGTTTCAATTGTCTGCCTCTGGCCAACGTGACCACCAACTAATGTTCAAGATTAGACCGCGCAGTTACGAATCAAAAGAGTGCGCTATGTCTCGAATGGAAGTGAGATTGAGAAGCGAGTTTTATTTTTTTTTTCATTTCTAGATTCGCCAGAGGTACCTATTTGCATTTGAAAGGGGCGATGATAATTCCCATAATTCATACGTTCTGTGGAATGACTCTATCCCTCATGGCGAGTGTGGCATAGCTGGTGACTATGGAAGATTTGCATAATTTTTTTTTTATATTTTTATTGACGACAACATCATCAAAAACTGCTTCATAAATGTGAACAGGGATAACGTTACAGGCAGCCGTGACAAATGGACGGAAGTGTCGTTTCGGTTTTGACGAGTTGTACTCTTGTGGCCACATACTCAGCGAAGACAAATTCAATGGGAACTGGTTATTCTAATTCATTGGCGAGGAATTTTAAGGTGATGGCTGTCCTTTCTGCTTTCGATATAAGTTTTCTCGAATGAATGTGGAATCGGTACGAAATTGGTCATACCATCTTTGAAACCTTCCAATTGGTCTATATCTAAACGGAGTCTGGGAAAGGGTGGAAACCTATTTGAATCGAAAACCCTAAGAAGGGTTTATGTTATCCTTGGATTTGTTTATGTAGAGGAGAAAAGGATCCACCAAGGAGGACTTGAAGCCCAAAAAGGGCGATGGTCATTTGGCTAGTTCATCGCCTTCCTTATTTCTGTCTATGACCTACGATCCAGATAAATGCGATGTAGAAGCGACTTCCTAGAAACGAGTTCCACCTTTTCTAAGTCGTCCATGAGCCACTAGACAACTTTCAACTTGAAGTTGCAGTACAAAAGGAGTTCAAAGACTTGTCGGGACTATCATAGAAACTTCTGCTTTAGTCTAGTTCCAACTCCAACTAAATCGACATCAGTCCTTAATTCCGATGTGAGAACTTTTCATAATTCCCACATCATGGTCCACATCCCATCAAGCTAATTTGGATACTTTCTAAGAAATCTTCAAAATCCCATCTCAAGTATCTCACAAGTCCTTGAAGATGAATGCCATCCTTTAAAAAAAAACCAATTGCTCCTTACACATGTTCTACATCATCGGGTCGTTATCTCCGAGAGGAGTACTCAGTCGAATCTGTCTTTCGTTGCCCTTTGCGGACATGTACATCAAAAGACAAATCACTTACTCACCGAATCGAAAGGTTATTCTTCCACTAGAGGAGCACACATCCGGCTGTGCCTGCACTCTCCTTCTTGGACAGAGTTGCTCTCATCAGTGGAACCGTGGAAATGCAAATTTTTGATTTTTTTCGATTTTTCAAGAAGTCGTCCCTTTCATATTCAAATTTCCTCCGATTAACTGTGTCGGTTACACGAAACCGTTGGTGGAGTTGGCATAAAAGGGGTTTTAGAGGCCAACTGGGCGGTGAGCATTATCAACCCTTGGAAGGGTGCTGGTTTCGTTCATTTTTTTTGTCCCTAAGTACGGTTTTGTGTGTTTTTTTTTTTCAGTCAGATGTCAGCCGGAGGTTTTTCGTTTTTGTATGCCTTTGGGTTTGGTTTTGGTTTGAGTTTGGTTTCGGAACGTTTTGATGCCTTAATCTGTTTATGATCCCTGAACGATGAATATGAATTTGTTTGAGTTGATACATGTTCTCAATCTGGTTTCGAGGGAACCGGTTATGATTGGTTTGGTTGAGGGGTGACTTTAGGAAAATGGATGTTACTTCTCAGATTGACTGAGTGATTTGTAATTTTAAATGCTGCGACGCATGCCATTAAAAGTGCCAAGTTGGCTGGTAGTTTGGGATTAAATTTGATGTTCAACCAACGCATTGTGTACTCATTCTTCTGCGGTACTGGAAACGATGTACTCAAACGGAAGTCACAAAGTTTTTAACACCGCTCTTAGACTTCGGGTAATTGTTGCTCCTCTGCCTCAGTCTGGTTTGCTGGATTGGGAGCATATCGTTGGCGTATCAAGAGCGTCCCTCTTTGCATCGCTTAAGTTGGTCCTCATTCGAATTAAACAGAGAATTGTTAAAGCCTTTCATCGGGAATTGGCTGGAGCTGTGACCACCTACCATTGCGGTCACCTAGGCCATATCTGAGCCCTACCTTGTCGTCATCTACCTTTGTTTTCAGGCTCTCCCATCACAATGATGACATCTCCGGTCAGCGGAAGCCTTCTTTATTCTCATTCGAGTGGTCTTTTGGGACTTTACAGTGCATAATAGTGACGTGGCATGGTCGTCTAGTCCGGAATCTCGCCTTTTAAATCCTATTACGGTTTGGCAGGGAAGAAAGTATGCATCTGCTTGGTGTTAGGAGTAGACCTCACTCGGATCGCCGGTTGTTTTTTCAGAGCAGAGCTCAGTGTTACGCTTTGGAGGTACTTTCCCACATCCAGCATTGAGCTTCGCACATGGCCAATATGCCCAATGAATTCTCGTTCTAGATGAAGGAGGGGTTATCGGGTTCAGAAGCACAAAGCAGGATGCTAACCTACATTACCTAGTCTGTACCGTTCGGCATCTAATTCGATGAAAACATGGAATAGTTGGGATTTTCTTTCGTCGGTGGCCTTAAACCACACCGAAGACGACAGGATGTTGCACGTGTGGCTTTGAAGACTGATATCTGGCGAAAGATTGACAGTTGTCGTAGTTCGATTTGCGTCTATGTTTTCATACGCCTTGGAAGAGCTATGATCCCATTTGACTTGCCTACGTTTTCCACAGTTACAAACATCTCAGGACTTAAACACGTAAAACCTTCCGTCTTTCTACTCGTTCGTGGATGGGATGAACATCAGTTTTCCAAAGAGTCTCTGGAAGAGGCAGTTCTTTTTCTTGGTGGCATGGATGTAGGCAATTGAAGTGCTTTAACTAGATCGCCTTCTCTTCCAAGGCTAGAGGTCTTTACTTAACATTTTGCGGGTTTTACATCCACCATCGGATAGATAATCAAAAAGACTATACACACACACAAGTGTCGTACGTAGTCGTCCAAAGACCCGGTTCATTTGTTCACATGTGTGTCCACTGAAAGAAAACAAATCGAGAATTGTATCTCTTACAAGGACGAGCAGACAAAATTCCGAAAAACAAATGTGTAAACTTTCACAGACGTAAAAATAGGCCCATGATTCTGGACCGTCCTCCATCCAAATGTGAACAAAGTCCAGGAGTGTGAGTGAGTGGCGTCAGTGAATGACTATAGGTGAGTTTGACAGAGAGAGAGGGGGGGGGGGGACAAAATCGGTATTCCTTACCAACAAATCTCGAAACTTTATAGACTCCCATAAAAATAAACTCCAGGATTAAACTGTCCTTCAGGCAGTCGCTACCGGAATGAGCAGAGTAGTGTCCTCTAACAAATGTTCCAACAATTAAACCGAATCTCTTCTACTCGACGATTGTCGTCGTTGTCGTTGTCGTTTCCTCCACAGGATGGGCAACCGGCAAAAAAGAAAAAGAATCCTTGGTAATAAATTTCACCGATAAACTAGAAAAGTTCCCACTACCGAAGGATGACAACAAACAACACACAAACAAAAACAAAAACAGAAAAAAAAGCAGACGAATCCTGGCCACGGATGAGATGACGGACCAATCGGCCGAGATCCTTTGATGGGCGTCTGTAGGATAAATGGCAGCAAATTTATATGGAAATTGGTGTAGCAGGCACAAGGAGCAAAATGACGGCCACAAATTCCACCGCCATACACAGAGCAACCATCAAACATCCGCCATTAGTGTGTCCACCATTGCTACCGCCACCAAGAGGAGAGCAATGTGGTGTAACGATTTTATGATCTGTGCGAGTGTGTCTGAAACTAATGTCATGATGGACTCCGTTGCAATCGTCGCTGTCAAAGCGAAAGGACGAAATCTGATTAGGATTTACGCTGAGATCTAGATTGTCGACTCCCTCCCCAACAGTGACTTATGCAAATGCGCGAATACGCGTAAATGTCATCCTCGCACGTCAACAAGGATAATGACAATGATAACGATGGTGGCACCAAATGGAATGGAATAATTTCCACGGCGACAAGTCTGCTGCTCTTGGTACCGCCGACGATTCGGTAACATTTCCATCCACACAAACCCTGTTCGGTCACTGGAGTGGATTTTATTAATATGTGACTCTAACCCGATTGCATTTACAGCTCCCCGCCTCCGCCCATCCTTTGGGAGAAGGAAAATTAATTTTCTGTGATTCTTCTTGTGCGGGTGTGTATTCACTTTACGTTGCGACTTTTAATTTCGTTTCGCGTTGTTGAACTTTTATACACGGTCACAATTATTGTCTGACATGGACGTGGACGACTTAATGCACACGAACCCAAATTGAATGAGATCTGACCAATCCAATGGCCTGAGGATGTATTTAATAGCTTTTCCCATTTTCTGGGGATATTATCCCAGAATATTGAAAATGATAAAAATTTATCGATTGCGAAATATGAATGTCTCGTCATTTGGCATTGGTGTGTGTGTGTGTGTGTTTTATAGACGCTGCGGCGGCGGTGGGGATGACAAGAGGGTACTAGATTCAATTGGGAATCAGGATAATGAACATATTTTCGTGGAAAATTATTGAATTTCAATGAATTTAGCAATTGATCTGGGAGCAGTGACTTTCATTTTCTACTTTTGGATTGATTTGACGTTAAGTTGACAGAAATGTGACAGTTTGCTTGACACATCAACTGACGTTGTGACGTAAGTTACTTTTATTTCAAACGATGTGGCTGAAGAGCTGGTCTGGTAGGAGTTCTATTTTCTTCTGAATAACTGAATTCAGAACTCGACTGTCCAACGTGAAAAAAGCTGCAGCCAGAGACTATGAAGAGACTCTTTGCTGTGCACACGTCTTTCACTGACGCCACCACACAGTGGACCCAGTATCGCAGCATCATTAAAGTAGTAGCCGACTCCACCTTTGGATACCAGTGACCCCAGAAAAGGTGCACATTTTTAAGCGAACAATGAGAACAACGTGGGAAGAGTATCGAGCCAGATGAAGAGACAAGAAGAATATCCTGCGAAGGAAGAAGACATACGCAGTCACACAGTCTAGGGAAATTGAAAAGTCGCTTAACAGGAATAACATTGGGCAGTACGCACACACCATATGCTGTCAACCAAAAACCGATCCGTCGAACACCGTCTAGGTCAAAACCTAACAATTGACAGCAAAGGGGGCAAACATAAACTCCACAAATGACATCCTAGTGGAGATTCGACGAAGGATAACCTTAGGCAACCGCTGCTACTTCGGTTTGTCCCTGATCTTGCCAGTCCTGCTTTATGGAGCTGAATGCTGGACGATAAGTAAGAAAGAAAAATTCTACGTCGAATATTTGGTCCAGTCTGCGAGGAGGGCGAATGGAGGAGAAGATATAAACGCGAACTCTACGAACTGCACAAAGATGTGGATTTAGTCCGGAAGGCAAAAATCTATCGGCTGCCACATCGAGCGAATGGACGAGAATGCTCCGGCTAAGAGGATCTTTGAATCCATGCCACCTGTTTCACGAAGAAGAGGAAGACCGAACCTCCGGTTTAAAGATCAGGCAATCGCGGACACCAGAAACCTTGGTCTAGTAAACTGGAAGCAGCGTGCCCGGGACAGTAAAGGATGGAAAACGGCATGAGTTCAGGCTCAGACCCTCCAAGGGTCGCTGGCCTTTAAAAACTTCGCAAGTAGCTTACGACTTGATCTCTTTCACTTTCTTGATAGCTGAGTTGGTCTTTGTCAACTGAATTTGGGCTTTCCCCTTGCCCTGCAAATCTCTTTTCTGTCTTTTGCCTTATCAGCCACTGGAAGGTTTGTCTAATCGATGATAAGACTTTGTCCATTGCTTCGTTCCCTGTTTTGGCCCAGCACATTACATTCTTTTTCAAGAATCTCCGGATGTTATTTCGATTGCGAAACACTTGGACCGCCTTCATCTGGAAGTCTCATCTCTTCCCATCTTCTGGCTCTCTGGAGTCGTACCCTTTTCCACGAAGTCGAGAGTAAAAATTCCAATCATGTTTGGATATCGCCTAACCACAGGCACCACATTCAATATTAATTTCCTAGAACGCACTCCAAAGAGTGTGATTCTGATCCTGATTTATGTGGTACACCTCCTTTGTCGGTATACCAAACCAACAGACTGAATCCTTAACCAGAAAAGTCCGTCTAAATGGAGACATTCTAACATCACAGTAGTGTTACCGACATTTTTACAAAAAAATCCTCACAACCCGAGCAAAACACACAGACATATGAAAAGTCCTTTCAGCAAAGTGAATTCGTAATCATATCCTACTTTGTTCCACATTAGATAAGTCAGTCGGTGTCTTCTTTTTTTTTTTTTGGTAGCACCCCCATTGAGCCAGGTCTTTGCGATACTATCTGCAATCGATTAGCAGGAATTTTGTACACTACCTGGTAAAGCAGAAGCATCTCCTGCTGTGCAGTGGGTGTTCTGTTTACCGCTTTTATAAAAATATTCTACCCCTTGGGACAGGCAGCAGGCTGCAGCTACTATGGGTTTTATGTCACTTGTGAAAGGATGACAGTGAAACAACTCAATTCCTATTGATGTTCTCCCATTAATTACTTATCACTTAAAGAGATACAAACGGAGAGAGCGCTTCAGGAATAAAACACGAACCATCTCCACCTCGCTGCTCGTATTTCGGATCCTTTCCAGTGTGGTACACAATATTTTTTGTTAATTATTTAATGTCTGTCACCCGGTGGCTAACACTTTGAGAGATATGCAAATTGGAGTTGTCACCCCGTGTCGTCCTTTTGTCGTTAGTAAAACAAAAGAAAATTGCAAATGCATGAGGAAATATCATCATCATCAGTAGCATTTCCACTCCACCTTCACATACATACGATACGAGTACATGTGTTGTGCTCTAAGGATACAATCACTTGAGGATACGAAAAAAATAAAAACAGCATTTCTAGCGAAACAAAATGAAACCAAGGCTAATGTTGGTCGGTCGTTGCCGATGTCACTAGGTTGGAAAGAGTTCCTTCTGAAGAAACAGGAAAAAATCCGCACCAACCGGAACAAAAAAAAAAAAAAACGAGTAGAGATTGTCCTGGAAAAAAAGAAATCCACCACACCCACACCAGCAGTGTTCGGTGGTTCCTCCAATCTCCAACCTCCATCCTCCAGTACGGCTTACAAATGCATTATGTATGAGTCGAGCCGTACAACGTGTATTATTAGGTTGTCCACTTTAACAATCTGTACAAGGATTGCTACATATTGTCCAGGATGCTGGGGGTCTGTACTGTATGCGGGGGCTGCACGAAAAGAGAATTATAAAAGGATACATGGCGGTAAAGAGCACAGAAGAAGAAAACAAAAACAAGTAAGCTGGGGGCGAACAAAAAAAAAAAAAAGGATTTTGTGTGATACCCCGTTGAATAATGGGTTCTTTTCTTTTCCGTTTTCCCGAGATACACTCTTGTTGTACAGTAGTTGTGAAGGATTTGTTTCAAGTGTATGGTTGGTATGGGCGACACAAGGTGATCTCGTGTACGTGATAATGGAATCGTTTTTCTGCTCGTTACTAATATCTACTACTTTTGTTGCCATGTAGTACAGTGCTTTGTTGCAGCACCTATCCTTGACCTAAGCGGACTTGGGTGTTAGGTGGAAGAATGAAAGGATGAATGCGACATATGAAGACAAATTTATTGGAATTTATTATTTAATTGAGAAGATGGTGCTCGGTGGACACTTTTTTGACTTCTGGTCCCAGGTTTTTTTTTTTTGGAAGCTCTAAATTGTAGGCGCTATAGGTTCTACTAGACTAATTGTAGATGGCACTACAGTCCGGGTAGACCTGGGCCTCAACCAACAAGCGTCTCCAGCCAGCTCGACCTTTAGCTAATTGCCTCCAGTTTCTCCTGCTAAGTGGGTTGAGGTCTCCTTCCAGTTGCGTGCGCTACCTGAGTCGCGGATTCGACGATTTTTCGGACCACAGCATTGATGTCCATCTGCTCTACATGATCCAGTCACCTCAGTCGTTGGACCTTCACTCTTCCGGCTAAGTCGATGTCGCTGTACAGCCCTTCCTCCTTCTCCGCGTCTATGTAGACGGGACCGGAAATCACCCGAAGAGTTTTCCTCTCAAAACAGCCAAGAGCACCCTCATCCATTTTTGATAAGGTCCATGCCTCTGCGCCGTAGAGCAGAACTGGGATTATTTAGGTCTTTAGGGTCACTTTTGTTGTTCGAGAGAGGGCTTTGCTAGATAATTGCCTTCTTTGCCCAAAGAAGCAGCGATTGGCAAGGGTTATTCTTCGTCTGATCTCAGCGCGGGTGTCGTTGTCTGAATTGATAGCGGAGCCTAGGTAGTCAAAGGTTCTACTAGACATAGTGTCTTAATCTTCTTGTGGCATTCTTAAAAAGTACTGTTGAAGCACCTGGAGTATATCGTTCGTTGGTTTCACATTGGCAGTTCCGAATTGAAATGTATAGACTCCCTCTACAATGGATCTGTCAAAAGATGTTCCTCGCCTGGCTAGTGTATAGGATTCTTCGATTCTTTCTGTGACACTATGCCTTAAGATCGAGACTAATTCGATTGGAGATTCAGTCCCTAGGCGAGCAAGTTAATTTCGGTACTGCTCTAACATTTTTTGGGGATATATCTACCGAAACGAGGACTTTGATGGGTTCTCGACTGTCAATAATAAAGCAGTTCCATTTGAAAAACACTAACGAGGTTCGGTAATCTTTAAGACCTTGATGTCCTCACCTTATAGTCCATCTTGGAGCTGCCGTCATTTTTCACCACTTATCACAGTGAAGGCTTTTTCAAAGTTCAGATTAGGGGTAAGGCATACGTCTTAAGGAGTCTATCGCTCCGACCCTCGAAGTTTCAGAGGTGGTACCTTAGTCCGTAAGGATGGACCACGAGCGTGCTTGATTCTGATTTTGTTTTAAGAGCTCGTTAGACCCTGTTAGCGAAGTCTTGACACAATTGAGATAGAAAATTTTAGAGCACATAACTTGCGCACATATCTAAAAGATCATTATTGCTCTTTCCAAAGGCCAACGCGGAAAGGCTCGTCGGAAGAAGAAACTTGAGTCTGAATGAACTGCTTCTCCCGAGATATAAGGAGAGTCGGATGCAATGTTTATGAGTAGGTATATTGACAAGATGGCAGCTTTTGTGGCATGTAGGTTAGGTAAGGTTGTAGGGGTGGCTGCACCCTATACAGCGGGACTTGGATCTCAAGCGATCCATTGTGTTCCCCGGTGTGGCATAATAGGATCAGGGATTATTATTACCGATTGGCCTCCTTAGACTTGAGCTCGTCGTGCCAGCGTTTCACATTTTCGGATCTGATTATTGTAGATGTGATGACTTCGATGGTTCCGTGACTATCTATGTAGATGTCGATGTATCTTGGGAGTGTCTGCTTCGATAGTTCTTGAGAGATGTCGGCGATTGCTAGAACTTCCGCCTGTAACTTGCTGCTGTAATTTGGAAGTCTTATCGACCGTGCGATGCCTGATTCGTACGCGTTGATCCCAAAGGCTACACTCTCATCCATTACATTGTGGCATGTAAGCAGGGATACCTACATAATACACAAGTGCAAAATTCCCAAACCCCACAATCCCCAACTTTTGAAAAATCCCCAAAGAAAAATCTCCAAACTGACCTGCGATTACCGCTCCGCTTTTCGCTCTATTACTTGCTTGGCGAAACCGATATAAGGCCATAACTCGGAATATAACAAAAACCTGTGCTTCTAAACGATTTGGGACATAAAAGGACCAGAGTAGCGAAGCGGAGCGGTAGCGGAGCGAAGCGGTGCAATACAGATTCCCAATATGGGGACTTTGGTTTTGGAGATTTTGGTTTGGGGATTTCAGTTTGGGGATTTTAATTTTGGAGTTTTCGTACCCAACCCAAGCACCAAACAACTCTTGTGGATATGACTGAGTGGGAAGGCACCTGTTCCGGGACCCCAGAACCTGGCAGAGACCAGAAAGCACTGCAATTCAAAAGATTTTTGTGCCAAGCAAAGTGCTCCTATATATGGAAAATGTTGTGATTCCGAGTAGGACCAATGTTATTACGGAACCGCAGGATCATGTTGTTGACTGTTTCTAGGGAGATTAATCTCCTGCTGCTTGCTTCGTGCAGAGTAGCCTAAATGTCAAGTATGTAGAACTCAAGCTACAGCTACAGAAAGCTAATATGAGGAGTGGAAGGCGCCAGTAAATTTCTCGTCGTTCTTACAAAGACTAAGCAAACGTAGGCTTGGTATGGATAACTGGCAGCAGGATGCCCGGAATCCAAGAGGATAGGGGTCTGGAGTATCTCAGTTAGGAACTCTTTTAAGGTCAGGAGCCCGATAAGTAAGTAACGAAGTAAGGATAGGAGCATGGCTTTGCCCAGTTTTGTTTTGTCGTCTCACATGTTCTTTGCGATCCAGAATTTAGTGCAGAAAGACTGGATTTTTCCAAGCTAGACCTGAAAGCACTGCGGTAGTTTTGAGGACTGGCTTTGATGTCACCGTAGTTAAATCAAACGCTTTTAGAGTTTGGCCGTTGGAATAGATGGACATAGACTTGCTGCAGAAGTTGGAGTGCAGGATTGTTCTCCCACATTGCTTGATGGCCACGATTTTTTGCCTGAAATGTGGAGAAATCTTATCTCTAGAATCCATCAGTAACCATCACATTCACGAACTGTACGTTAGGGACGATTTTTTTGTTTGTTCCCTGATCGGATTCTTTTCCATTTCATTAGAACTGAACCACTGACCCATTCCAATCATTTAGAATTGCAGTCCAATTTCAATATGCATTCCAAATCCGCTTATAAATCAATTCCATACATGACCAAAGCCGCACCATATGCACACACCCAATGGACCCTTAAGTCTCGTGCCCATTTGTCGTAGTTCGCATCCAGTCAGCTGGCCAGCAAATCAATAAAAAAACACACAAAAAAGCCAAATCCTTAGAAGCCTACAAGAATTGCCCAATAAATCTTTGATCCCCAATCAAGGATATCACATGTCCTAAATCTCATCTTCAATTGGACGGGACATAGTAATTACTTGGTGAATAAAATAAATTCTCTATCCCGGATCACATACTGTGAAAGGAGAATCCATCTTACGACATGGATCTCTCTGTCGTCTGTCCCTGTGTGTTATACTTAGATCCCTTATCAGGATTTCCCTTCCCTCACCGGTAGCGGGTATTGAAAAATTGCCCAGAAATCTATTTCATACTCAATTTCACATCACACTGATGTCCTTTTGCTCCTGTATCGAAAATCGGATAAGAGATTTCATAAGAAAAAAAAAAAAAAAAAAAATTCTCTTAACAAATTCGCAGGACATTCAACGGACAATGAACATCCTTATTAGTCGAAACAACAATGCCATCCTTGTTTGTGATTATAAAAATAAAAAAATTACCAATATCATGAGTAATTTGATCACGATAAGGATCGTGTGCCAACTGGCTACGAGAACATTGCATAATTCCAAGTAGAGTCCTTAGTTCTTGCCTCGATATTCTCGTGAAGGATGTAAATTTGTTGAAATGGATTTTGGTTGCTTCCAAAATAGGGATCCAATTACCGAGTAGTAGGCGGCAGCAACGGCAGCGGTGTTGAAAACAACAAACAAAAGGATATACACTTCTGATGGCGTCACTGATGACGGCACTGAAGAGAGGGTGTTCGTTTTGTTGGCAAAATAAGATAAGATTTCGAAATGGAATTGCTATTCCAAGGATGCTGAAGGATCTCTGGTTGAAAACAAAAGATTTCAATTGAATTTTAATGAGTCAAAGTGTGGAAAGTACTTGGAAATTTTCGCAGCAAATAGAAGTGACAAGTGTTTTTGGTTGGTTTGGATCCAATTTTTTAAGGATCCAATTGAAAGTCAAGTATCAGCGAGTTTTTAGGAATGAGGATATGTGTAAGGAAAGGATATCACTTCACCTGCTTTACATTTCGAAGAATTTGCATTCCAATACGAAACCATCTGCACTACAAAAACAGAGGATGCCATTGGATTAGTGGTCACCTGATCTTTCGGAACGATCATCTAGGATTTGTTAGGGAAAACGCATTGAGTGTAAACTTTTACCGAAATGAGATTTAAATAAGGCGGATACCTTGGTCAGGGTATATGGAATATTTGTGTTCTAATTTATGAACAACAATGGAATTTTGGGAGTTTTCTATGCACAAAGACCAAGCGCCAGGATTATGTGAAGTAATCACATGTCCTTCTCTGTTCTTGTGCAATGTGCTTTAAAAAAACGGACAATATGTGTATGCATAAGGATCGTTTAATACACAATAAGGATACAGATTGGATCTAAAGGAATTTGGTTATTGTTTTCAATTTTTACTTTAAACAATTCATGTCCTTTGTTGGTAGGAAGGATAACAGGTTCATCCGTTTCTTATTTCGAACAAAGGGACGTTATTAGCAACTGTTTGTTTCAAATGAAGGTATCAGTTTTGGGATTAGATCATAGGTGTGGGCTCATTTGGCTGAACTGAACCTTGACCAATTCTATAGATGTAAAGCTGCGTTACGGGGAAGTCCGTGAAGTGAAAGCATCAAGCATTAGTGTGCAAGACAAGTCGCAACACTGCCAGAAAGCCATCAGAAATGCAGACATTGATGTGCTGATTCAAGGATGCTTACAGAGCGGATCAGGGAAGAAAATAAGAACCTAAACTTTTCAGAAACAGGACGTGCCAAGGCTACAAAAATAGGGCAGAGATATACAAATTTGAGTCCGAAAAAGTGGCTAGGGCCGATTGACTGACTGCTTTCTAAGCTTGATTTGATAGGGTGCATACACCAACTCATTACAAAGGTGTGTTCGAAAGAAAGTATGTCTAATAGGAGTCTCAGCATCATTTGCCGATCCTGAAGTGAGGATACCATTTAAACTGGGCCAACTGTAGAGGCATCAGTCTCCTAAGTATCGCGTATAAGATAGTTTTTCTGGGAAAAGTCTAAAACCTTTCGTTTGCAGGGGTTGTCAACAGTAAATCCGTCCGCAACCAAGGCTTGTTGTAGCTTCGTAACTATGTTTTTTTTTCTATGGCCGGGCAGTTACCCCGGCGGCAAAACCCCCAACCTGGAGGGTTAGTTCCATTTTAGAAACCCTTAGGACGAGGGGTCGTTTAGACGGAAGCCAGTAACCTATTCGGGGATGTGAGCGCTGCCGTTGGTCCATTAAGGGCTCATCCGCCACGATCTCTTTTGCAAGACGCTGATTTAGTCTCGGAAATCCTTACCAGCCAGAGCTCCAAATATGTCAGAGTAGCCCGTATAAGGTCTTATTTGTTTTGTTCCGGGATTTTTTTTCACTTTTGATTCCATCTGGGAAATTCATCCGCTGTCCCGTTTGTAGTTCTGCTATTTTTGTCTGCTGGTCAGCGCTCGCGCTTATAAGTTTGGCAAGTCGAGTCCGGATGGACATCGACCAGTACCCGATGGTTACCACTTGGAGGTAAAATAAGCACAATTGATGTTTAGAAACAGTTACAACACTGGGCATCGCGAAGTTGACACCTCTAAGTGCCTGCCTTCCCTATTTCTACAATACCAAACAATCTGGAGACGCTTGTTGGTTGAGGCCCAGGTCCACCATGGACTCTAGCACCACCATAAGTAGGTAAGTAAGTCTAAAACCTTTCGTCAACAACCTGACCTGACCTTTTCAGTGCAGTTCTAGACCAGACTAAATCTTCATACTTCGACAGATTCTTGAAAAGACTCTAGAATTCCAAGCCGACATATGATAGCGTCTATAGAGACGAGCTATACAAACCCATGTCTGGATGACTGTGGAGAACACTCGTTGCTCTATAAAGGTCAGTAATGACCTCAGTGATAGCTTTGTATCAGAAAAGCTTGTTAGAAGCTCAGAAGCTAAGAAAGGCCATTGACCCACTCAAGAACAACCAAACAAAAATGGTGTAAGATCCTGATCAACCCAGTCCTGCTTTACCGGCTTCTGTGCCCGTCGTTTTAAGAGAAAACGACGTTTTTTCTGATGGAGTGTGGAGGGGAAGATTAAATGATGAGCTATTCGAGCTAAACCGTATGGTCGCCGTGCCTTAGAGCGTTAGACAGCTAAAGGAGAAAGGTCATCATTTCTTGGCAGGCAATGGTAAACCTTCAAGAGTACAATTTGCCATGAAAAAGCTTCTAAATCTGTCAACTTAGCCAGGAAAAATTCGAATCCATCAACTAAGATGTGTAAGGGACAGCCACTCAACCTAACCTTACCTAACTTAGATGTAAAGCGAATGCTTTGGCTCAGAGGGACAACGCAGTAGAGAAAGATTTTACCTTCGGTGGCACGCGCAAGTGAAAGGAACCTTCACTAATTTTGTTTGTGTAACTGAAGGCAGAAAGCTAGGGAATGAGCTGGCATGAGGGACTTGTTGATTGAGGACCAGATTGTAGCGCCACCTTAAGTTAGTAAGCAAGTAAGTAAGTAATAAGCTGACTGATACGTCAAACTTTGGTATCTTCAACGTTTCAGAGAAGATTCTCGACCCAAATCTTGCAGACCAACTAAGAGCAAACTTTGAAGATTAGTCTCTCATGCTCACTCGTGATGGGACAGTCTCTAAAGTGAGTCCAGACTGTTGCTATGAATGTGAAGCTTGAAGGACGCACAAACAGCTTCTCCTATGTAACCTTTGTGACCTATAACAAGAAAGAAGCTTTTCCAATTTGAAGATTTGAAAAGAGTTTTTCGACACCTTAATGCATATTCACCAAACGGAAAGACACTCACAAGACTGTTATTTATTAAAGCATTCACACCTGACTGCGGAACATCAGGTTTTTTTTAACCTTAAATCCATTATCCTTCCACCATTCCATTTGAATTTGTGGAATTCAAAGCAATCAATTGGGAAAAAGGAGCTCAAAAGAAATCCACATCAGTTTATTCACATCTCTAACGGATTTGATGAGAAATACTTTTGTGAAATCCTTCCTTTGTGTGTGCATGGGCATATGCCCATCCTTCACTCGGATTGCGCACTATTCTACATCCTTTTGCAACATGTGCATATGTTGGGAAAGGCGGCAAGGAGCAGAACAGAAACCCTGCAAAAATACCATCGCTAAGCAAAGGAAACAAAAAGGAGTTTTTTTTTTATTTCGCTTATCACTTCCTGTTTATTGGGAGGGAAATCGAATCCACTAACTCGGTTTACCTAGGTTTTATTTTTCTTTTTCCAACATGGTGACGGTGGCCGTGGCTACCATTGTGCTTCATAAACTCTTTCACCCTCCCATCCTCCTGATCCTGCAGCGTGTCAGTGTTTGCATTGTTTCACTCTTGTTGCAATCGCAAAGTTGCAAAGTTTTTCGTTCCGCCTTTGTGTTCCGGAACGCACACGGGTTCATGTGTTTGTGTGGCAGGATAGGGGTATTCCTGCACCTTTGTACGGGAAACATGAACCACGGAAGAATTGGCGGCAGCAAGTACGATTCTGGGTGGAAATGAAAGGATATGTGTAGAAAGAGTAGAAACAGAACATGAGTTCTACATGAGTGTGCAGAGGAGTAGTGCACACGTCAGTCAGTGTTTATTGCAATCGTGCCTGAGGCAGCCAGCAAAAGAGAGTGAAAAAAAAAGTGAAACAGCTCGGTTCATGATCTCTACTCCTACCTCTGGAGCTCTATCAAATGCTTGGTTTGGTTACCGGTAGCCGGTTTGCCACGACGACTACACCAAAGGACCAATGCCATTCTCAATGTGGCCAGATTCGAGGCCAACGAAAAAAAAAGAAAGAATCACGGTTTTCATTGTTTGTTGATTTTTACTCGGAGATTTCCTCCACGATGAATCGATACGCGTTTTGGCCCGATGGCAACAGCAGTGCGGTGCAATCAGGACAATCCTTTGAGTACTTGATACAACGCTTCACACCGTTCGTTCGGAGGATGTGCAGACACGCTGTGCAGCGTGACATTGTGTTGTTTGTTTTGGTATTTGATGTTTTATATGTGTTGGATGGTGACTTAATGGACGGGAATGCCATAGGATGTGCGAGTGATTTTAGTCCTTTAGGGGATATCCTTTATGAGTTTTCTACGCCTGCGGTAATACTTACATATTTAGATAAAGCTTGTAGTTCGTTGTGGAACTGGTGTTAGAACGATTCATAAGATAAGGCTTTTGAATTCTAGAATTTAAGCCTTGTGTATCCGTACAGGACATTGGTGTTTACACTGTGTGTCGATGTAATAGAAGAGGAAAGTCATTCAAAGAATTGTCTTCTAAAGTAACCAAAGTACTTGCAACCGTCTTTGCCGTAAGATACTGGCAGCAAAAGTCAGTAATTACGATTAGCAAGGTTCTGCTACTCCATTCGCTGCTGCGTGGGAGATAAATCCCGAATCCAGTACAAATATTGTCAGTGAAGGGCTACTGGAGGTCTTTGAACAAGATCACTGAACTACACAATTGGACACAGACTTATCCTCGAACCTGAGAGGACTAAGAAGAGGGATCTTTTTAAAACTAACTAACGTCATAACAGGGCATCAGCGATTGGACATTTCTGCTCAAGCTACAGTAATGAGGAAGAGCAAGGACTTCGGCTTCGAAAAGCCAACAAAGGTCGCCCAACAACTAGGAAAACAGTGCTGATTTCCACAAGTATCACTGAGGCCGAAAACGTTGAGATATTTGACAAAAGGCTTAGTGTCCCGATTTAAAGCCAATAAGTTGTCTGCAGTCTTTTCTACTGAGAGACAACAAAAATGTCGTGGACTTCTTACAGACGTCGAAATCCGTTTAGGCTGAATGTCTATGGCCCTAACCACAAAATTGCAAAGGCGCTTGGAATGTGTCCTAGTGTCTTTCAGGCTGGATTATATGCTACTGACACCTTCGCCAACATCATTTTCGATAACGGCATTAAGGGAGCAACCATCAATATATTCACTGACAGCCGAGCAGCGCTCAAAGCACTGAGTTCCTATTAATGTTACTCAAAGGCCGTTCTAGGCTGCTTCAATATTCTCCAGGATCTCTCAAAGCGAAACAAAGTCAAGCTCTGGTGGGTACCAGGACAAAGAGGAATTGAAGGCAATGAAATTGCAGATCAACTTGCCAGGATAGGCTCTTCAGATGGGTACATAGGTGCCCAACCCTTCTGTGGCATCCCTACTTCCGAGTTCAGAATGAGCCTGGACAGATGGGAGAAACGAAACTTCATATCCTACTGGAACAGCACTCAGGGACTCAGACAGGCTAAGAGGGCCACCCGACCCTTGAACAAATCCAAAAAAAAACATTCTCAATCAGCAGACTTGTCGGCTTCCTCTCCGGTCACTGCAACCTCAGATATCACATACACAAACTAAATATAGTTTAGGAATCTGAATGCAGACTCTGCTTAGAGGAGGACGAATCAGCGGAACACGTACTATGTGAGTGCGTGGCCGTTTGCAGAGGCAGGAAGCGCCTTCTCTACAAAGAATTTCTATCACCGGAGGCCCTTCGTAATGCCTCGACAGGGGACATCCTCAATTTCATTAGGAAGACCTCCTCGTCTAATAGGATCCGGGCACAATAGATCTTTCAGGAATCCTAGCTACGCCCACCAACATCTAGGTCACGTGAGTTGTGGTATCAAAACAGCGCATCCGCTCTACTTGTGTCTCTGGCAGGTTCAAGACTAAGCAGCTTCTCATGAATTCGAACTAGTCCTGCGTTCTCGAACTATTTTGTATCCAGTGAGAGGGTGGACCAAGGCTGTCTCCAGCAACCCAGACAAGAGTAAGCAGATTCAGTCTTCCAAATGAACTCAAACTGGTCCTGCGTTCTCGAACTATTTTGTATCCAGTGAGAGGGTGGATCAAGGCCTTAAGCGCAGTCGCATTATACTCTCAGCCAGCAGATGCATATAGTCGCCTTTCACACAGACTCCAGTACCTGAACCATCACTGGTTTTGGAGCCATCTGTAAATATTCGAAAACGTACCTTTCCCAGCTCAGAGTGTGGTGAAAACTTGTGTGTGGTAGACTTACACAGTAGTCTTTATTCCGGAACCATTGCATCAGATCGCGTTTGAGGCAAAGGACATTCCCCGGGCAAGGTCTTCAAAACTCTTTTCGGTGATAAGTCGAAATTCCTAAGTAAATCACGGCATAAAACCACACCTCTAGAATGGATCAGAAAATAGTTTCCAATAAGCTTCGTCCACATCCCTACAACAAACTCTTCCCATCCAAGTCGGTTCACACTTTTTCCTTTTAGACGCTCGTTCGCCAATTTAAATTCCCTTAAACAAAAAAATACACACGTTCAGACTTTCTTCAATAGAAGCAGGAAATTACTTGACCGGAAGCTTAAGAATAAAATATAAAATCGAAAATTTAAAGGTGACGCCCGTCCATGTCCATGTCCACGAAGCTCAATACGATTTCAATTTTTATTCTCCTCCCTTCCTGTGTTGGGAAAAGTCGAAATTTCCAAATTCCAAATTCCAAATCCATACGGAAGGATAATTTGGTTCTCCTTTTATTACACCCGAATAAACATGTAGAATATCCTTTAATCCAGTTAGCCTTGATGTCCCATGTGTTGGCTGTACTCGCACCACGTCACCTCCTGCCTGCTTTGGTTCGGGTAAATTTCCTCTATTTTGTTCAAAATAAAATTTAACCCTTATATTCTGGTTCGGTGTGGGGTGGTTAAGAAGACGTAAATCCTTCTCAGGCACCACGGGTTGACCTGTCCACATGTGTTAGGCCAAAACAGTTGGGGTAAAGAAGTATAGAACTCATCGAGAGTTCATACATATATCCTATCCATACCATTCAAAAGTGAATCATTCACCCGATTTAATGGTGTCAGCAATGGTGGCAGAACCTCTGGGCAAGGATTTATCCCACATTCTTATGCCCAAAAAGATGGTTAGCAAATTGAGGATTTTATTTTACAAACACACACACACACACACACACACATTCATACATTGTTTCAGTTAAAAATCTGTGCTGCCACAAAAGCCCATTTCAATGGAGGATCGCCTGCGGCTTGCGTTCCAGTTCGAATGGAAGGAGGACAGTCCAAAACAAAAGGGTGAGAGACCAAAGGGTGTGTATATTCACTTCTGGTGGATGTGGATCGGGTACAAAGCCGATTTGGGGACTTAGCGTCATGGAGTTTTCGGTCATTTTATGGATTTATAAAGTGCCAAAAAAGACGCCATATGCAAATTCCAAAATCCGATAACAACTGGGACACATTTGATGTTGTTGTCGTTCGGTTTTTTAAAAAAGTCCAGTCGACCCTGGACGAAGAAATATGGCAAGTTGGTCAATCTATTGGGATGCTAAGCTGAAATTTATTGTTTTTTTTTTTTTTAAACTCCCGTTTGGGTTTATTTTTGGGAAAAAGTTTCGGGTCGGCTTGCCTTTTGTTTTTTTTTGTTTTTTTTTGGGTTAATTTTGGTGGATAAAATAAATTTGTAAGTGAATTATGCTGGCGGAGGTGGTGGCCAAATAGGCTTTGGACCGAAATAAAAATACGGCAAATACGCGTTAGATTGATTTAGAGGTTAAACAGTAAGGGATGCGTAAAGTTTCGAAAAATTGCAAATGTGTCACTGGCATGTGGAATAAATCATATTGTGGTATAATATTTGTGAAAATATAAGTCATGGTAGATGTTCCAATAGTGGATACATAAAGCTCGAGCCTCGAGAGGTACTATTTGTTGGGCGCTTTGAGATTGTAAGGGGTCACTTTACATTGTGACCTGTCCTTTTGTGTTTCATTACGCCTTTCTAGGGAGGTAAGTTGCATTTTTAGTGAGATTAAGGTTTTGTCGGAACTTTAGAAAAGTCCGGCATATGTCAAACGGAGTCGTTTTGAAATCTTATCTACTAAAAGGAGAGAACCCTAAATCTCACTTGTAAAGCCAAGGTGTCGAGGCACCCGTGCCGAAAGCTGCATGATCAATAAGTTAATGAAGAGAATTGGGAGCTAATGGTTCCTTCCTATGCCCAGGCAAGGTCGGTTGTATCAGTGCCTTATCCCAGTATGTCGGCTTTGCTGGGAGGGTCAACCCCTTCCGGACCTACTCGTCACCATTTATCTAATGAATAATGAACCAAAACAAAACAAACAAAATGGATGTCGCTGCATCGAATATAGCAGCGGGGGTGCCTAATCCAGGCACGCTATCATAAGAAACCATAATCGATCCCTTAGATGTTCAGGGTACCAGCCACAGTTCCCCTAATCAGCAAAACGATAGCAATCCTTCTACCAGTGACAGGTCAATAGCCATAGGGACTGCAAGCCATCGAAGAAGGGCAAGTCATCGGGGACTATCTTAAAGTGTAGGTACAGCAAGGCCGTCTTCATCCTCAGCAAGATTACTAAGAATGTAGTGGTTGGTACTGTACATGAGAAGGACCTTGGGGACAAGTCTGTCAAGAGCTTTGCTGCATGCTTTATAACGTGTTTGAAGGAGAGATAGATGCCTTCGTGGCTGATGATCCTTGGAAATCTCAAAAGTACAGATGAAGCTCTTATTTTAGGGTTTCTAACCTTCGAGATAATTTGTCGTACTCCCACCACTTAGTTAAAGAACAAACTCCAACCAGTTGGCACAGACTAAACAGCTTATTTAGGGGTTTTAACGTGGATGCCGCCACTGATATGACACCATCCTTTGAGCTCCTTTATTCCTAACTGAATGAAGAGCATCAAACAAAAGGAAAAAAGGTGGTTTGACTTGAGCTGCAAAGAGGCTATCAGAAAGAAAGTGCTAGTTTTCGGTCTTGTAAAGCCAACGCAAACCGAGAAAAGTTTAAGCAAGCTAGAAAAGATTGCAATGTCCATATTTCACTTGTCAAACTCCTCTATGACCAAAAATTGAGGCAAAAAGTACTACACTGCCCGAAGGGTAGTTAACATTCGTCAAAAAATATAAAAATTCTCCCTCGTCATCAATTCCAACGCTGTCAGCTACTCAGACAAGGCCAATCTGCTTGCTACACCATTTGAACCAACTCAACGCACCCAGATTATGCCCAGTCTTCACTTGTCGAATTCTCCGTGGAACAAATCGACTTTCACATTCGTAGAGTTGCACGGTGTAGATCTGAGAGACTGATGTTGTGAGCATTCCACCAGAAGGGGAACATTATGACGGTCCATGTATGATGGTAAGTTTTTTTTTGGAACAAGAACGCATGCGACATCAAGTTATCCTGGCAGTGTCTTGAAGAACCAAAGCAGGGACATGGATTCTATCGTTTCACACTGGAGATAATAGAAAGAGCAGAGAAGGTCACTTTGGATAGAAGTATAATGGTACTCGTTTTGTTGGGACAAAAAGGGAATTTCTGACTTTGAAAAGGAAAACTATTTTTCAAAACCAGTTCCGAACTGCGAGGTCCAAAATTTAGAAATGGAGCTCCGAATTTTTTCTTTATGCAGATTTTGGCCTCTACGAAAACCATTTGCTTTTGAACTCAAAGAAAGACTTAAAGGAAGTAAGGGGTTCAGGTTTGACAAAGATTGAAAGCTGGGTTGTTCTGCGATTATACTTATACAGGGTGCCCAGATAAGAACGATAGAAAAAAAAAGTAAATAAAACAACAACAGTGTGAGATATAAAATTGATTTTGGCTTTATTTTGAAGCTACATTCATGCCATTATGTGTGGTATAGCACATCATTCAAATAGCAGCCTCGGTTTCGGTGGCAGTGCTTCAGTGCGGTCGGACAAATTCTTGATGACTCGGTCCAATATGTACGGTGTTATTCCGGCAATAGCGTCTCGAATGTTGGCCTCGAGCTCATCCAAAGTGGTTGGCTTGTTAGCGTAGACTAAGGACTTGACGTAGCCTCAGGGAAAATAATCGAGTGGTGTTAAGTCACATGATCGCGGCGGTCAATTGATGAACGCTCGCCGAGAGATGACCCAGTCGCCAAGTTTCTCCTTCACAACGTCGAGCGTTGCGTTGCTTGTATGGCACGTAGTACCGTCAAGTTGGAACCACAGGTCGGATATATCGATGTTGTCGAGCTCTGGCCACAAAAAGTTGGTTAACATCGCTCTTTACCTGAGACCAATGACGGTTACGGTGTCTCCTTCCTCTTTTCGAAGGAAATACGGTCCGATGATGCCGCAATGCCATTATCCACAATCTTTGTGGATGCATTGATGTTTGGTCGAACACTTGTGGATTGTGTTCGCTCTAAACTTTTCCACGGTGCGACGAATTGCCTGCACACTGAAGCCATGATGTCGACCGACCTCACGACGAATTTTGCGTTGCGTATTTACAACTGAGCCGGCATTTCGATAAAATCTTTAATAATTTCCGCAAGTTCGGCAAGCGTGAAACGATGCATAATGAAATGGCAAACCTTACTGAATATTTTGACAGCTGGATGTCATTGGTCACTTTGACAGCTGCTGAAACATAACAATTGGAAAAAGTATCATTGCTATCTGATCACCCAGCTTATCACGAGTCTGTTTCATGGAGAACTTCTAAGCAAACACTTGTACATAGTTTAAGACCTTTTGGAGTTTATGATCTTCTTTTTCAAAAGCTCAGAGCCGATAGCTATAAATCCATTTTCTATCGCATCCTTCCGGATTCCTACACAATTCCATTCTCATTTTCGTCTAAAAAGAGTCATAATTCACTTAAACTCTTCGAAAACATGGGCGCCATGGAACCCAGTTCGTGGGAAAAACATTTTTTCAAAATATTTTGAAATGAAAGTCATCCTAATCCTCATGTTGCATGTCCAACCAACGAGACATAGAGTAAATTCTATGTTTACGCATCAAGTGTCAAAATTAACGCCACTCATTCAGTTTCAGAGTGTTGACTCAATTAGGGGCGAACCTAGTGTAGGACTAGGACGAAACACTAAAAAGTGACGCGTTGACAAATTTATGTGTGTAATCTAAGACTGCAAACAACACAAAACGACAGTACATAATTATTACGTCAAGTTGCATCAACACATCCTTGCTCTGTGAATTGTATGGTTTGCTAGGTTCTCTGGAAAAAAAAAAAATGTATAAAAACTCAATCTAAGTACTTGTTGACCACAATTCTGAGAAGCACAGGATACAGACACAGAGTACATACGACAACTGCTGTGCACCCTTCCCTAAATGGTAGGCAGCTAAATACCACATTATGAGGTTTCTCAGGCAAAGTGTTCTCCTTTTTTTATTATCTATTTCGGTTCCTTGGCAGTGACACCATGCTTTGTCTGTAAGACTTTTTTTGATTATTCCAAGATTCAATTGATATGTTGTTCCTTGCTACAGGAAGAATCCTTGGAGTGATTTACAATCGAAACCCAACAAAAGGTACAAGACAAAACAGTGAAACTTATAAGAAATTGTCCTCGTTTCGTGTAAAAACCAAAGATATCCTGCCGTGCTGTGCCGACTGCTGTTAGGAATAGTTGGCATCAGGAGTGATGGACAATTTTGTAAGGCTATCACTATCCTAAGTGATCCTTTAAATTGCATGTAAATAGCTAAGAATAATGTGTCTGTGGATAGAAAGATGAAAAAAAAAATTAGAAACGTGTGCCCTGCGGTGCGGTTCGTATCCTTTTTTGTACATTTCTCTCCGTTTCTCATTCGCACACCGACTCTGCCTGGTTTGAACTTCGTGTCTTGAGTTAAATTTTCTTGGTGATAATCGAACACATGACGTCCTTTGGCTGTGCTCTCAATTTGACATGGTGATTTGGGCAACACGCTGGCGAAATGATGTCTCCTTTTTACTTTTCTCTCCATTTGTGACATTTGTGAGGGAATTTTTTAGACAAGCTGTGGATTTTTTTTTTGGAGTTTTCTCTTGCGTATATTATCCGTGCAAATTGATTATCTAACGGATAATTTTTTTTAACCCCTGATTGAGAGGGACAATTTAGCATGGATCCTTTGTCAATTGAGACCACAACATAATTGGAGTTTTGTGTACTTAATTAGGAGCTTGTAAGGACATCAGTGCATGATCATTGTGTCTCTGTTTGCAGTTTGTCTTGTGAAAGGTGTCACTGTTGCGATGACATTTGTGCATTTCGGCTTTGACTGGCTATAACTGATCGGAAACAGTGATGCCACTATTTTTTTTTTACCAATGAGTTGCAGTGGTAAAGAATGCGGAGGCAGTCGAGGGCGCTAAAAGCGTTGGTCTAATAAACTGAAACCAGCGTGCCCAGGACCATGAAAGATGGAAGGCGGCATTAGTTCAGATCCTACAAGGGTCTTTGGCTTGATAAGTAAGAAGTACCACTAGTTGAGGGATACAAGATAGTTTAGAACTTTCACAAACTTTTGGCTTAATTGACACCACTGTCTGTGATGCTTGTGAAGAGCACGACAACAAGTGGCAAATTCTTGGGGCTGACGTGGTGAGTACCTTTAGGAAAGACGAAGAAAATAAGGTAAAAGGTTGTAGGTTCAGGGCCTGTTCGTGTTGTGTGCTCCAGCGTGGTATTCCAATGCCCTAAGAGAAAAACAATAAGACTGTTTGCGAACGAAGAGACTGCTCAACATTTGAACCGTAAATCTGCCTGCTACGCCAATAGCCGATGCGGTCGATAAGCAAATTCGATGCAAAGGGTGTAGGATGAGGCGTTGGCTAAGTAGTTTTTATTTAAGGTTCTTGAAAGAAAGGATCCGAGAAATATTCATCACGAAAGAGTTCTTAGTTCATTACTTTGTATAGACTAGATGCACTTCATGTTTGGAGATCGAATGCTCGTTATTCGAACGGCTTCCTTCCTAATAAAAGCTAAAAAACGTATATTCTTTCGCCGAGTCGTTGTTAGGGTAAAAGTCTTTGCCTTAAAGTGATCTTCTGAAACCTTAGCGGTTTAACTTAAATGGGATCAAAGTAGAACTTCTTCGAGTTTCTTTCGTAAACACCTGCTGGCTTCTTCGATCTTTTGAAGTGAGTGCCTTCAGTGTCGACGCCAGCCCTAGGCACTATCTGAGGCAATGTGAGATTGAATAGTGGAATAGTGTCGAGAAAGTGTTGCCCAATTGCACGATACGCCACGCATTTTCCAGTTTTACGCGATGGAGCTGAATCAGTTTTCGGGATGCTGTCATACGCGGCTTCAAAGTCTATGAAAACATGGTAAGTTTTGACTCGAAATTCGTTGGTTTTTCCAGAACTGGCCTTAGTGTGAAAATTTGATTTATAGTCGATTTGCTGGACCGGGAGCAATACTTAGCGTGGTCCAAAGTGGTTTAAGACGTTCACACAGTGCACTGGACAGAATGTTGTATGCGACATTGAGCAACGAAATCCTCAGTGCAGATGGGACATGAAGCTGATACTTCATTTATCGTCAACTAATGCATGCTGTCCACCAAAACATCGCTTCCACATTTGAATAATCCCAAAAGGAGAGCTAACAAGACCGGTGGCTTTAATTTTCTTAAGCTTATTCATAGGTACGCCAACCTCTTCCAAACTGGAAGACATTTTGCCTGAGTCTTTATGTTTGAACAGGCTGTTTGAAATGCTCCCTTAAGACTGCAAGTCGATGACTACCCTGCCCCTAGTTGTCCGACTTTTCTATGTTCCGGATGTTGCTCCTATATAGCGAGACTCCTGAGTTGCGAAGTCACGTAGGCCCTCTTCTTCCTATGCAAAGTTTTATTTCTCTCCTCTGTCACTTTTTTCAGTCATCATCATACCCCTTGTTCCTTTTTTCAAAGGTAGCTGGTAGCCCAATGGAATTGTGGCTAAAATTCTAAATTTTTCCAATTCTGTTTGTGGTACGGAATAGCAGTGGTATCTGAGTCTTAAGGAAGGCTCTTCGATTAATTTAAGCACTTCCTTTACCCAAATCAGAATCTTTTTGACGAATCCTACCTAGAAATCAAAAGCAGTTCGGCTATATTCTTCCAGTTGCTCTTTTGGAATATTATGTCGTCGATTCAAATGCTGGCAACTTCTCCTAAACTTTTGCTACCAACTTTTGCAGGTCGAACACGATGGCTTTTGAAGAAACATCCGTCTCGTAGTTCGAAGTTTAAGTCCGACTTCATCTGTTCTTTCATTGAAAGGAGGACTTTGAGATTTTCAATTTGATGCCCAAATTTTCATCACGAAATGTGTACTCACGTGGATCCCTTATCTCATTTTGCAGTTTAGTGACCTACATATGACTTAAATGCGCTATTTAAGTTCAAGACACTGCCTTTTTGCATTCGGCAAGGATTGCTATTAGCATCTTACTGCGACGGCCATTGCACAGAATCCAACACTATTTAGATGCCTGCATGGATGTCATGTGGTGTCTATATATTCCGAGTATTAAAATTGGCGACACATTTGTCATCCTTTCACTTATCTTTGTGGGCGTGAACACTTAGCTAAAAATACCCATTATCACTAGATCCTCGACTTCTAAACTGAGACGTGAAGGACTTTCTTTCGACCAATTGAAAGGACACATCTAACCGACTTTGACGACATGCTTCTCAGCAGGATACAATCGAAAACCAATCGCGGTATATCTTTCATTTTACATTAAGGATCACCTTTGTTAGCTGAATTTATAAAAAAAAAATTGGCACCAGTAATATACGAACACGCACCATCAAAAGGACTCGTCCTTTTTTGCTCGGATTTTTTTTTTTCAAAATGTAACGCTGTGTCGAGGACTCAAAAATGTGGTCTTTGTTCGGTCACATTGGCGTGTACCCATGGTGGATTGGATATGATGATTATGAAGTCCGCACAGCATGACACGTACACACACACAGACAATTCACATGAATCCTTTTTTTTTGCTTATTTTCCACTCTGATTGAGGTGATGACAGGGTAATGTCTCACAATGAGTCTACACATATCTGTCAACTTTATACCTTTCAGTATAACAAGCGAAATTAACGCGACACTTCATGTCAGCAGGACATTTTGTTCCTTCACATCCTTCAGAGAGCAAGAATGGATATGATTTCATTATAGAAAAAGGAAAAATCTTTGTATAACCAATGGGATTGGCAACCGTTTTCACAATATTCACACATTCACAGTTCATTCCTAATGAAAGGACAAAAAAAAAAAAAGGACTAAGACCCCCAGAGTAACGAAAGGATAATAATATTTATATGAGACTTTGATTGGATTACTAAGGCTGGTATGTGTTTTGATCCGTTTTTTGTGCTCATGAAATGAGATTCCCGGCTTGAGCCTTTATAAATATATATTTTGATGCCTGGTTGACTCTTGTGTTTATTTATATTGGGGACAAAAAGTGGATTTAAAGGACATGGAACAGAGCCAATTTTGTCAAAAAGAAAGTAGGAGCTATACTTTCTTAAGAAAGAAACGAAAATCCTTTAAAGGTAAACATATGTCGCAGACATCTGGTATGAAACACAATGTGTAAGGATGCTTATCGAAATGCCATTTGGAGGTTGTTGAAAGGATTATAAATGTCTCCTTTCGTAATTTATCGTTAGATTTGTCGATATGTTTGTCTCACATAAGATTGAGACAAGTTGTGGCATAATTTAATGACTTTTCAATGGGGAGCGTGTGCCAGGAAAATAGGGAAAGAAAAAGGTGAAAATGAAACTGAAAGTGGAAATCAGTATGCTAAAGGTGTCTTTGTCTTTTAAACAAAGGGTGGGGGACCAATGGTGGAACACTACTTTTTAATAATCCTTTGAAAGGGAGATTATAGTGTAGGAGTGCCATTAGTACAAGAATGTCCTTGCTGTTGAGAATGATTTATTGGATTCAACTTTGTTTTACTAGAATGTTCTTTACATTACTTGTCCATTTATCTTATGAGCCTCTGAATTCGAGACTATCGTTGATCTTGGCAGTTCGTTGTTATGAGCCTTTTTGTGCGTGATTTGTGCGAGGAAAAGTTTTCATCGGGTTTCGACTTTTGTGACCACATTTCATGCAGTTCGAAGTTGATTACATACATACTTATCAGGCCAGCTAATGCCGCTTTCAATCCTTCACGGTCCCGGTCACGCTGCTTCCAGTTTACTAGACCAAGGTTTCTGGCGTCCGCGATTACTTGATCACCGGTTGATGACTCATTACTTTTTTGCATCCTGGCAAGTCTTTGTGCTTAAATCTGTAAAGGGGCTAATGAAGCCATCGATGCTCCTAACAAAGTTTATGCAATTCGACAATGAAAGTGAGAGACCTTATGGTCCTCTTTCGGAAGTGTTTTCCAGCTGTCCAGCAACTTTGTCAGACGCTGCTCAGGTTCACTGTCTCAAGTCGAATGTATTTCCGTACGATGTAGGCATTGCATCTTGTCAGCGAACATATCAATGGACATCATCAGAGCAAAAGGCTCTGGCTACTCTAAGAGCTCCATAAAGTTGTAAATACGAACTAACTTCTCTAGCTACGTACCAAGGCAGGTTTTGAATGTACCTTCAGTCTTTTATATGAGGCCTCAGGATGCTCTGTTACTGGATTTACAATCTTCAACTACTTTAGGAAAGATTAAGTTACGTAGCTGCTCTAGCTAAGGCAGATTTGTATCAAAGAGTACAATAGCTAGTGCTTTCCTTGTGAGTGGAGGATGGGTAACCTTTTTACATCCTTCTGGACATTTTTTTCTGTCGGGGTGTTGAGAAGGCATGGTGGAACCCTCAGATGCAAAACATTCCCATTGTACTACCAGTGAGTAGAACCCTTTTACTGTGTCCTCTTCTTTCAGAGAAAAACGAGAAGAAGCTTCTTTGATAAGGAATTAAGGTTATCAGTACGCACATGCAGAGGCAATTGCATTGCAAGTATTCCGCATTATCGTCACCTTCTTCACATCCTTCACAAGCAGATAGAATACATGAAAGGTCTTGGCAAACGTTTTATCTGCAATATCTGTAGTCCTTATTGATGAGAAATAGCAGGAATACCGAAGACTCCTAATAGAAATGTCAACAAGTATTCATTTGGCCAGGACTACAGTTGTGTTTCCTGCAAACCCAACTATACATGGAAGCCCTAATTGAAGAGGTATATAAATAAAACGTAGTTTCAAGGCCGGAAAAGTTTTTCTAGTAACCCTTACCCAATTCAGTCCTTTAACCGAATTTGAACTATTCCTGCATTCCCAAACTATTATGGATCTAGCGCAGCCTGGCTATCGCATGAAGGGGAGAGTACTTCGAGCTCAAGTCATGTCTTCGTCGATAAAATTCGTGAATTCCGCACTCTCACATTCATGCAGCATGGAACGTTTATATCTATAACCAGACCCAAAGTCGCTTTACTGGCCAAGAAAAAGGAGCCAACTTGAAAAGGTCCAGTAAAAGCACTGAGAACTTCTTCAACAGCTGAGCTCCAAACTATGTGACACTTGCATGTCAAAAACTTTATTGCTTCATCGCAGTTTACTTGACTCAACTGAACCGAACTTAGCGCGTAGTATCCTCGCTCGTAATTCGACTAAAAAACCACCAGCTTTTCGAACTAACTAATGTCATAACTGGGCACTGCATGCTTAGCGTTTCAAACTGCAGAGTTGAGGAGGATGTGTAGGTATGCCAACCGATCTGTTTTAAGGTTTTCCTACAACTTCCACTAGATTTTAGAGACTACTTTTCGTCGTACTGTAAGTTAGCCAGAGCTTTTTTTTTTCGTGAATTTACCCGACTAGAAAAAGCTTCCTAACCTTAAAAACTGAAAAAATGTGGCAAAATGGGTTTCAAAACAAACGGGAAGGACCTTCGTTCAGTACTGACGTATTCATAATTTGAGTCCGCCATTTAAGTGGTACAATTCACGAACACATCCGTTGATTTGTTGAAGAAAAACGACACTACCACTACCACACGACTGCTGATTTGAAAGACAACTTTTCACTTTTAATGTTTACCTTCGTATCCTTTTCCTTCCTGTTCCCTTCATTTTTTTTGAGTATAAACGCCATCCTTCTCGATGACAGATTTTGATCTAATCCTTCATGCTCCATACTCCATTAAAAGCGTTGTTATGTCGCCCCCCAAAAACACATTTCAATCTAATCAACACTCACATTCAATTTTGAATTTGAGAAACCAATCTAAAAGCCTTGACTTTCCCTCATCCTGTCAGTCTTGTACGCAACCCCCCTTCGGTTAAATGTGGCGAAAATTGCTAAAAATTCATTAACCCAAAATATATCATTTTACACATTCAATTACTACTCCTCCCTGGGTTACACTGCTACTGCTGCTTACATACATGTCACAAGGATATGAAAATCCTTGCAAAACAGGAAAAAAAAAAACGAAACCCAACATTCGGTAACGACGACAGTGGTTGCTCCCAATTACCTGCGTAATTTGCTGCTGTTGTTCGCATTGTTACTCCTTTTTGTGTTCTTGTTGTTGTTGTTGTTGTTGTTGTTGTTGACCCTTCAATGGGTATTTGCGTTGGTGTTCGGTTGAACATACATACGTGTGCACTCTTCATCCCTCCCAACCAAGGTCTGAAATGAATGTTGCGACATGCGATAAGGACATAACTCCGTGTGCTACCTTTATGTTAATAGGGATTTAAACAATACCAAAAGCGCCCCATTAACAAACTGTAATTTCATCCAATTTTAAGGGATTCCCTTGTACGGTTTTGTATTCCTCATTCCTCGTCCTTTATTTCACCTCCTATTCAAGGATCGAATGATATTTATTTATTTTTTTGTTGAAAAAAAAAGGAAACGTTCGTATTCCTCATTCATTATGACATTTCCTGTGTTTTCCCTTTGTATGTGTTTCCTTCAACTCATTCATGACAATGATCCTTTATTGTATACAATGCGAATGCATGCGAATGTATACGCAGTGGTTATCGCAATCAGCAACTAATCAGGATCTCAAATCTACTTTCAGTTCTAATCTTCCTTCATACAGCAGTGGAAATGAATGGCATCAACTTTGCACAACTAATTCCACCCCATCCACCCATGAAACTGAGGTATACGATGATTGTTGTCGTCATTCTGGCTGTTCTCTGTGGGAAACAATGGTGTTGATCGGGAAACGAGGATAACCGACTTACAGTTGTGTGGGATCAAAATTATGAAATCCAATCGGATATTTTGGACAATTTCTGTTGCAGCGGAGAGGTCTAAGTGTCCTTGTGTGTTGTAGAGATTAAGTTTTATCGACAATTGCGGATCTTAGGACTCTCTGTGACATGCGATACTTTGTCGATGCGAAAATTTAATCGGATGCCATCGGATGTTTGCATGTTTTCACAGTTTAAAGCTGTTTTTCTGCTGTTTATCCACACAAGGATCCTGTGACAGGGAAGTTTTTGATGATTTTTATCGGGTTTCGAACAAGTAAGGGCAGTTTTTGAAGGCGGGTGTTTAAGATTTTGAAAATGATTAGGGATCTTGCGAAAACGGATGTGAAATTAGACGGTGTTTATACTTGGAATGAGATTTGTAGGTGCTGTTGCAAGGATCTTTACGTATGGTGGCTTAAAGTCTACAGAACCGTAGCATTCTTTGAAATCATCACCTGTCAGCTTTAGTGGTCTGCGATTGCTTCGAAGGAACGTTTGACAGATACGACAGGAACGGGATGCTTCGTAGGAATGTTGTATACAAATGTGTGACAGATACAACAGGATGATGACTACGATCATTTGAATTTTGTGGAACAAGTTGTAAATAGCTGCTTGGTAGGCAAACCTGGTTGGATGCTGGGTTTTAACTTGTAGAGACAAGGCTTCAGGCATTGTCCAAATTTACACACCATCAGACCTTTAAGCTGTTCGTCTTGAGATCGTTTTGCATGCAGTGATGTTGCCTACGTTAGGTTTTGAGAATTGGCCCATAGAAGTCCACAGAATACGTGTTGTCAGGTCGCTCCTCATATCGGTCACGTCTGAACTCATAATTTCCATTTTCATGGAATGCCGGACTCACAATCACTAGCTTGTCCTGCAATCCATTAGCTCAAGCTAAATTTTGGAAAGTCTTGGGTTCTGGGACCTTCTTTCCGTTCAGTATGGCTCCTTTTGTCCTTCTGCCTTTCTATTGATAAGGGAAATCCTTCCACATCAACGTTCCTTAACAGGTGCGGGTTAACAACTTTCTACGTCTTCTCGCGTTCGAAAATAGCCTTCAGCTTGGCATCTAAAACCATCTAAGACTGATGACTTCCTCAATTACTTCGTAAACCTCATTAGACCACTCCATCTGCTCAAAAAAAAAAAAAACTTCTTTCAAACTTTTTTCCAGTTGAAAACCCATTGTATCCTTAAGGATACTTACAGTTTGTTGCCAAAAGTGCCAACAATTTCCGCAGTATAAATCATCGCGCAATTTAATGGGTAAACCAAGTTCAGTCCCGCAACAACCAAACAATTGTTGGAAAGAAATGTCAAATAATTTGGACAATTGTTCCCCCCCGTCCAGGCACTGTCACATATGAGACACAACTGCATCCGCAACACACATACAAGCAATGACCGCAATAACTCATCGTCCTTGACAACAAAAACATCAGTAAATGGGAAGAATAGTAAAAACCAAAGTAACTGCAACGCAACGAGCCAAGAAATACAAAAAAAAAAAAATCTCAATTTGATGTTCCATTACCACTGCAGCACAGGATGTTCCATTGATCCAACCAAGAGATGATGATGTCATTCATGAAGCTATTCTATCCATTGTTGCCATCGACTACTCTGGACAATGGGTGTGTTGTCTCACACTCTCCTCCTACGCCTGTTCAGATGTGTTTTTGTTTTGCTTTGGCCACTGTGGCTCACCCTCTCATTTTGGCTCCTTTATGACTTCTGTTCTAATGTCGTTGATTGAACCAAAAAAGGGAAAGGATATCGATGAAATAGAGATTCTTATGGACCTCCTTGAAGGAATAATCTTGATTTATATCCAACTGCTGGGATATGGCCACTACAGCTGTATAGAGTTCCACATCTCCTTGCGAACTGGTCAAGAGGCTAGAGTGAGTTAATTCAAATTGAATTTTTGGATTTTCTTTTATTTCTTTTCGTTTAACTGAAAGTCAGAGAGGTCCTGGGGCAGGAATTTTCTTATCGGCGACAATAAATCATAAGTTGTTTGGTAAACGTTTGGTTGGTGGTGTGAAAAGTCCTTCGAATTTTATGGCTACTAAAACTGAAGTCGAAAATTGGGGAGTAAATGTGAGTGAATTGAGGAAAAACTTGACGGCATCCGAGGGACTTTTATAAATTGGAGGCGTAATTTAAGGATTCAAGGTTCAGTGCAGAAGAATCTTAAAGCGGGGGAGTCTGATGGAAGCTTTAGAATTCAATACATCAGAAAAGCCAGTCGTTCAAGTGGGGTGTTGGGCTGGTTATTTAGAAACAGACTGCTCTAGAGATCAGAGGCATCATTCATTTGAACCCACTTTTGTAGGAAGTTCTACACGGATTAAGGATACAAACTGCCAATACTTGTGCAATATTGGTTGATCTGACGAACTTTTCGACAGTGCCCGTGCAAAGATCATGCTTCGATACGTTTCCCCAAGCACTTTCGGAGTCCAAATCTTCCAATAAGATTACACTCAAGGTGAAAATTTATATAATTTAAAATTATAGAGATTTAAGATGGCAGCGGAGGAGCAACGGCATCAGTTAAAGAGGTTATGGATATAAAACAGAAACCTTATTGCAATGAATGCAGGTTATTCTACAGTTGACCGTCCTAGCAAGTAGACAGAGATCCAAGATTGTCGCATCTGTACTTGTGATTGTTTGGACCCTGAACAGACCACATGCATTTTATGAACTTGCGGAGAACTTCGATCAGATAAACCGGATCGGAGGAGGAAGAAATAATTCTTCACCTCTCAGCTCGAAGAAGAGCCTAGTTAGGAGCCAGCTTTTTCCATATTTTAAACGAACTGGCTGACACCAGCATAGGCAGCCTTCAGTGTTTCATAGTAAGCTCCGGCAGCGGGTTGTTATTCTGGAAAAAAAATTATTGATCCATATGGTATCACAAAGGACCTTCTTTGGTCTAAGTATGCATCAATTGCAAAGTAGCGTGACAAACTGCGATGTCTATTTAGAAACAGACTTAGAGAAGAAGCTTTGAATTTGAGGCTTGAAATCGACATGAAAGTTCAATTCACGAACATCAACGTTACATGCGCTCACTCTTGTGACGGGTGGCGCTATCAAAGACAGCTTTCACGAGCTCCAGGACAAGATTTATTAACACTGTTCTAAGCATGAAGTTACGAACTCTTAAATAGGAAACGAGTGATCTTTGGTAGTATAGCCTGCACTATTCCATCTTCTCAAATAAACATAAGCTAATCAACTTTGTAACAGGGAGAAAGGCAGTAAGGCATAGGCAACACTTAATTGCCGTAGCCCTAACGATTTGGTGACGCTTCGCGTAGCAAATGTCGACTCGGATCACTAGCTGGTTGTAGCCAAAGTATGAGCATAGATACCCACCTTATTGGGTCCCATTTTGTCTCTATTTCCAATTTGGTGATGCAAAAATTTGTTGTTTAAGGACTCTAATCTAAGTTAGCTTGCTAAGAAGTCTAGCAAATTAGCCACTAAGTCACAGGGTAGTGAAGCACAATCGCAGCTTCAGTGGCACCCTTGGAAATGGACCTCAAGTAACTTGGTGTGCGAAACTAGAGGCTAAAGATAAAACAATGACTAAAGCCCAATTCCACAACGAACTGCGCCATCTAGTGTTAACGAAAGTAAAACGTAGACGTATCCTCAAAGTGTTATGAAGTTTGGTGGCCAAATACCATTTCAAATGCTGACCTACAGATGCTCGTTTCAAATCAAATCAAGCTCCGAAAATGGGGCTGAATTAGACCAACTTTCAAGGCAGCAGAAGACCAGGAAGACCGAAAGCGATGTGGAAGAGAAGAGAGAAGGAAGTCCAGGAGTCACAGAAAACGCGGAGTCAAATTCAGACGTTTCATTGTGGCCCCATGCTCTACTAGGAGCCGCTGAGAATTAAAAAAAAGGTTGGCTTGGTCTAGACTGTAAATTATTGTTTAACAGCTTGTGCTGTCTATCCTGCGTGAAAGTTCAAATGTTAGCATTAACCGAAACCTAAATATCGTCATTATTCCTTCGTGGACTCAGGAGTACTTATATTTTTGAAGCTCCTTATGTTCACGTTGGGCTTATTGAAGATAGAAATGGGTCTGGCCGTTTAGGACCACCTGCCAGCATGCCCAACACTGAATCAATGCCGCGTAATGCAGAGGCATATCAAGACCTTTGCTGTGATCATCTTGGACAAGTCAGAGTTTTTTGCTACACTTTCTTTGAAAAAAGCAATGACTAATCACAGACTGTCGCTTTTACACCAGAACCTTGTCCAAAAAAATGCCTTATTACGATCGAAGGACGAGGTCTTGTTTTTTCAAATGATCACTCTCTTCTTTTTAAAGGTTAAAATCACGAAGAAACGCTTAATGCTCAAAGCTCACTATACCTACTTAATTCTTGATTGCTAAATTGCCTTTATGGCGATGACATAACAGTTCAATTTCTTCCTTAACCAATTTCAATTACCATCCGCCATAAATTGTAATATCCTTGTCGTCCATTGTCCGTTCGTTTCTTACGACCATGCAGCGCCATCCAAATGTGACAAATAAAGAAATCTATTCGAATAAATTTACTCCTCACGAGGATGATAAAATTCAAATGAGGCTAACCGAAACAGCCGCAATGGGGCCTCACATTCTCGAGAGAGGGCGGCTACAACTGGTCGAAGGATTTCTTTTTTTGTTCCCTGATTCCATCTGCCAATTGAAGTCATGACCATATTTGATTTTATCACATTTTTCGTTGCTTTTATGGCTGCCGGATCAACAAAGGACATCATATAAGAGTTTCCAAAAAATAACCCCTTAACTTTGGCCCGCCCAATAGAGGTCGACAAGCAGTGCTGGGTAGTCAAACACAAGGCGAATCAACGTAAATGTTTTCTTAACGTTCATCGGAGCATTTTTATCGGTAATAGTTGGCTGTAACCCCTTTTTTCTGTGTCCTGCCGAGTGAGTGCCAGTGCATGGTGCACCCCTTGTTGCCGAACACCTCTCCTGGGAGGCCATAACCCTTTAAGCGTATGGCCGTTTAATAGCCGTAACTGTTTACTAGTGAACTATAAAATTGAGTTTTCTTTAGAGAAAAAAAGAATCAAGTTCGAGGGGGAGAAGTCAAATCTCCCTAGTGTCCAATTCGCAGTTCGTCTGGGAGAATGTCCTTATGTGTGTGTGTGTTTTTTTTTAACGATGGTCATATACACGTTTCGTCCTTTTGCATGCCAACGTTCAAATAAACGGCTCCAAGTGGCTTCAGTTGAACAGAAGAGAGCAACGATTTGGATTAAGTGGGACGGGAGTGAAAGTCCTTTTCTTTGTCATAAGTTTTCATTTTCCCAGCGACCACTACTGAGAAGGATCTAGTGACCATAGTCGCTTCCCCTTAACTAAGACTAAAACCCAAGTCCCTCTGTGTAATTGGAGAGTTGTGAATGGTATTTTTTTTTGTTTTGTTTTGTCCATCTTGCTTGGAGTTAGAGTCCCCTTCTCCGTTTGAAAGGACAACAAAGGATAAATGGTCGTGTGATGTTGAATTTTATTGCCGTAGAGCGACGTTCTTTTTTTTTATGATTTCTCAAATTGGGGTGATTTGAGAATGAGCCAATTTTAATTCGATTCCAAAACGATTTAGTTTACCCAATTCGTGTGTGTAGTACTTTGGTCGAAGGATATACATAATACACAAACGTAAACCATGGATGTATGCATTTGTGTTGTGTGCATGTGGGAATAACAAGCTTGGGGTTTACCTTTTACACTCTGTGTGACCATTAAATAGTAAATATTGTGACGGGAATTAAACCATGGTGAACCATGTTTGATGGGATGTTGGAGATTTTTTGTTTTTTGTTTTCGTTGATTTTAAATCAATCGGCAGTTGTCCTGAGGGTGAAGGATTTGATGCAATAGTTCAAAAGCAGGTTCCCAATTCCCATAATAAGGACGCAGAATTGAGTAAAGTTGAAGCTTGTTTGGTTACTCATGAGCTGGTAGGAGACGCATGTTGGTTGAAGCCCAGATACACTCTGGGCTGTAGGGCCATCATAAGTAAGTAAATTTGATGATCGTCATACTTCGAACGGTTGTTATCTGGCATTTTCCCTTAAAAAGACTTCTGGGTAAGAAGACTAACTCCTTGATTCAATAAGGGAACGCGCTACTTATAAGTACTTTGCTATTGACGGCTTTAACAGTGAAATTTGCAAAGCATACCTTTTTGAAACATTTGAAGTAAACCCAACAGATGGCGCTTTCATTCCAAATGTGGGAAGCTATGGACAAGTGAGGTGTAAGGCCAGTATCATCATGTGCACTGTTACGTTTTTTAAAAGTAGACTTTGGGCACACATCTCAAGAAACTTTTGATTGGAGAAGACACTTTTTTTGTCGGGGTGGGAAAAGCCACCCTTAAACCCTCAGATGCAGTTGGTCCATTATGCTACCCTATATTGCGTGTTTTACTCGAACTTCACTTCCATAATGAGGAGCTTACAGTATCAGCAATCACAACATCAGCATTGAAGATCTGCTACCTGCTGCGAGCAAAGGCAGGACACTTGCAAAGGAAATGCACCACAGTGTCGCCAGCTTCCCTACTGTAGTGTGACGTAAGTCTATCATATTGAGATGCTTAATAAAAGTGAACTGTCTCATTGCGACGCCTGCAAGTGACAGCAAGAATGCTGCTGATTTCATACAGAAGTCCGACAGCATTATTTGTTGTCCAACTGGATCTTGGAAACTCATGCCACACACAATTATGTCCGTAAGAGACTCTCACAGAAGACCTAAAACAGGTTTTGGTGAAGAGAAGCTTTCCTCTTAGCCTTGTCTAGAGGAAATCTCATCCTTTTTTGTGAGCTCCCAGGTTGACCTACTCAGCCAAGATTTGAAGAATTTAATCTTGCGACCGAATTCAGAAACTTCTTGGGTTCATGCAGTCTAATCAGAGCTTAAGAGATGCGGTTAGGCCAGAAAATCCTTAGAATGTTTCGTAGCCACCTACTTACGAATGTGCACAGCTTTTTCTTTCAAGGCAGTAGAGATCACTGTCAGCAAGTGCTGCATCAATAGATTGGAACAGACTCTACATTCGAATACAACAGTCGAAGCTTGACTTTGTTTTGCTATTGTTGGCAACATCTTGTTTGGTTTCACCATCGGTAGAGACAATACTTCCAAGATATTTGAAGCTCTCTACTCCTTTTACTGGTTGACCAGTAATGCCTTCTTGAATTGATGAGCTCGTTTCGTGGCTGATGTTTTGAGTTTTGTGAGTGTAAACTTAAACCCCACGAACGTTTGTCTCTCTTTCCATACCCGCCGAGTCGTTGGAACATTGGATAGCTGAGCAAGTTGCCTTAGGTTCACATCACAGAAAAATGTCGGGTTTTCGCGACAACCATGGAATACCTTCGTTTCCCATCGAGTAGGGCAAGCATTTCTTGTCGAACTTCGCCTTCGATCTTGAATTCCTCTGACAGCAAGGGCGGATCCAGGGGGGGCACAAGGGCACGGGGCCCCAGACACGATTTAGATAAAACAGACCAGTCGAAAAAAACACTAGCAATTAGATACCAACTGCATTATTTCTGCATGTCTTCCTGGAGTTTTGCAGAAAATGGTTGATCAAGGAGACAGTCGTACTACACCTTCGTTTTCACTGTTCCAAGCTATAATGTCATTGGAATTTCTTGTGAGTTTGGTAATCCTCGCTGATATTTTGGGAATCACACTCCCTTTATCTCCATCATTACAAGCCATTGAAGTTGATGTACTTTCTGCAACTCAGCTCGTCGATACGACCACAGCCAGCCTGCAGAGGCAACGAGATACTAGCACGGACGTATTTAAAAAATAACTATTCTGCTCCTTGGAGCCGGTGAATTCCGTGAAAACGTATTTGCGAAGACGGAATGCTTTAGTTTATTCACGATTGGGATTCAATTATTTGGTATTTATATTAGTTGGAGGAACCATGGATTGTCAAGGACGATGCTTATTATTGGCTGTACTCGCATTTTAGATTATACGTAACAAAATCAACAAATCTTTTCGTGCCACGAAGTGCCAGGTTTCTTTTGAGGGATTTTTAGTGGAGCCAGAAACTTGAAATTCGGTACATAAACGAACCTTGAAATAGAACAAAAGGCAAATTACTGAAAACTCCAAACTTATAACTGTTAAGTGGCAAAAGTGTCATTTTATTGAAAAAGAAGCAATTTTCCCTCGATTATAACCCTTTTTAGCGGGGTTGGAGGGGGATATTTGAAGAAGTCGCAATTTTTTGGGTATATGTGAGGTACGACCTACCTGCATACCAAAATTCAGGTTTCTAACGGCACTGAAAGTCCGAAATCTTTTTTGTGTCACACTTTAGTAAAACGTTTTCACGATAAAACTTTTCGATAAGGTTGAGGCCCTCGCTAACGAAATTGGAACCGAAATCACAGTCCGTAGAATAACTAGCCGACAAACTAATGTATGTATGTATATTTGGCACGGCAGCTCATGGAGAGCCAAGGCCTAGCTTCTCACAACCATTCATGTTGTGCGTGTTATATTCTTCGCACGAATGGAAGGGACCTACAGTTTAATGCCGACTCCGAACGGCGAATTGAGAAGCTTTTCATGACAGATTGTACTCTTGCAGGTTTGTCATTCCTGCGAAGAGGTGGTGCCGCGAAAAAACTTTTGGTGTTTTTTTTGAGAATCGAACCTGTGTCTCTCGCTTAGCAGTCCAACGCACTAACCACTAAGCCACGGCGACCACTGGTGCGGCTTTTCTGAATACCAGCCGACAAACTAATAGCTCCAATATTCAGGCTCAATCTGTTGAAGAATATTACCGACTTATAGTGTATATTCCTTTTCTTGATTAGGTATATTTAAAATGAAATGTCGTCTAGGTTTCCTAGAACTCAGCTGCAAAGAATAGGAAAGCTGCAAAAGTTACTATCCCATAACTTAAGTGATGATGATATAGATGAAGTTTTGCAAGGCGCTGAAGTATATAAAGAGGATCTACCTTGTGTTTAAGCTTTGAAGGAAGAGTTACAAATTTAGCAACAGATGAAAGAAAATATTCCTAAGTCACCAGCAGAAGCTCATAAAAAAGCAACGGCTCTGCCAAATATAAAAACCCCGTGTCAATTATTGTGCACATTTCCTGTGACAACCAGCACTGCCGAACGATCTTTTTCCACCTTACGCCGGTTAAAGACATATCTTCGCAGCAATATGAGAGAAAATCGCCTGAATGGACTAGCCTGAATGCATATTCATCAAGACATTGCTTCAAAGATGAACCCTGGATATCTTCAGCAGAAAATATTAAAGAAAACTGTCATTATTAAACATGTAATAATTCATTATTAAACCTTTATAAAAAGTATTCTTGTATGTCATTGATAAAGAATGAATCCCAGAGACAAATTGCAATGCAATACTATGGAGTACACTCATTACCTATCTGGCCTTTGTGCCCCTCCCAGAAATAAATCCTGGATCCGCCCTTGTCTGACAGCCTTCCAAACATTGTCGAACGTCTGCTCAAAGTTGGTAAGCAGCAGGTGAAGTGGCGATCAGTATTCAACGCAACCCTCAATGAAAGGACGTTGATGTGGTCGACTCAGGAGGATTCAGACCGGACATCTGTCTTGACCAACTTGACAAAATCTCTGTTCGGAATTATGGACTCTGACTAGGACCAGTGGGCTAGCTATATCAGTCTCATTTTTCTTGATCCAGCACGATTCAAACAATTTTTTTTACACCGGGCAACACAATGGATCTATTGAGATCCAAGTAAGGCTGTACTTAAGTGCAACCATCCCTATAACCTAACCTAACCTATTCCCCTGTTTGATAATTAAGGTAAGGAAAGGAAACTGACAACCTACTAGAGCTTCACCTAAGTTAGGTAGTAGTAGTCTTCGATAAGAGCATTGATTTTGGTCCCTGACTACTCTTGTTGATTTGAGCCAGTCCGACTTTTTTTTTAGATCGTCTAGGGCTTTGAGTAGCCATTTTTATGAGGGCAAGACTCTTCCTCGTCTAAGATAGGTTCTTCATAAGTCATTGTCCAACTATGTCCAATGTCTAAGTGTGTCTGCCTAGACGTAGCCCCTTCAACTTGTTTAGGTCCATGACTGACTGTATAAGCCTAGCAGATGTGATAGAAGTTGATTCGTGGGTATGTTAATGCTTGTCTTCTTCCTTATGACGTAGGCCGAGCGAGCCCTGAGTTTACAATTCGTCAGCTCTATAGTTCCTCAAAGTGTCAAAGTTAAAGTGTTAAGCTATCTCCTTAACAAATAAGTGAGGTAGAGATCTAATGACAGCTTGGCTATCGATTCATTCATGAGCTGAGAGAAGGATATGGGACATGTAGGGTTTAGCAGCGGTGTCAAGTGGAAAAAGATCGAATATCACACTCATTTCACTCTTAAATGATTTTTAGATAACAATTCACGTGGGTGAATAGTGACAAGGACTAGCCCCTCACCCAATACCTTCTGAAAAATAAACGCTGACTTTGTCTAACTACACTGATTAGGTTTTGTAATTACAAACCAATTTAACTAATGCATAGCTTGCATTAGTTTGACAACTAATATTCATTTGCTAATGTGTCCATTCACGTAAACACACCAACTGAACTGATGTCCTCTTTCAAACCCAGGACTAGTTGCGTAATGTCAAATCAACACTAAACACATTTCAGTTTAAAATTTTTACAAACAGGTACCTAATTCAATCCTTAATACAAATTTAAAAAAAAAAATCAACAAACAACCCGAAAAATTCATTGAATCCTTTTTCCCTTCAATCCTTGCCATCGTCATCGAGAAATTAACATCCATTGTGCCTTAACGCAAACACCCACTACATGGTAATATCGTTGACACACATCAATCAACTAAATAAACAGGACCAGCGCGGCATAAAATCACACATAGCCCTTTTTCGCAAATCCTTTTTCCTCATCCTGTGCTCGCTATCCCTCCTGCGAAAGTCAAATGAATTTTATATGTAACTGGATGTACATATATGTATGTGTGTGTATTGATGCTGATTATTTGTCCTAGCAGCGTGAGTTAAATAGATACAAATGTTACTTGAAAAATAAAAAAAAGTACGCGTCCTTTTTACAGGGAAGTCAAATAAACACACAAAAAAAAAAAGGATTGTGAGTGAATTTATACAAGGATCAACTAAATATTTGTCACAGGCAAACATTTTACATAAATTTTCCACAAAAATCTCGGAAGCACAACAAAAGGACTTCAATTCTAACCGAACACAGCGCGAAAATATTTAGATTTGAATCCTTTTTTTTTTTGTACCTTTACCTTCACATGCCCGAAGTCACTTTCTCTGGAATGATGTCGTCTCGTCCTTACACACTTTTTTTTTTCATGTGTCGTCGGGTCGTTTCATTTTTTGTGGCCGCATGTTTGAATCCTTTTTCTTCTTCTGTTCAATAAGTGCGACTGGAAGTGGATGAATAGAAGACAACACTTACCATTAAGTAAGGAATCCTTTTTCAATACTTTCAAACTAACCCCAACTAGCTTACGCGTGTTTCCATCGCCAAAGAAATTCGTCCTTTTTTTGATGCGACATTCCTCGACAGGTACACACTACATCATATCCCGTCCACGGAAAGAGTACAATTCCCTTGTGTATGTCTTCATCCCGACTTGTTGACATTTCTTCGTGTGCTGCTCCTTTCTTCCTGAGAATGTCATTGTATCCTGTTTTCCGTTGTGAATATTTTTTTGCATTATTGCATAAACCCACTTTATTGCCGTAACGTAACCGGTAAAGAGCAAAAATGCAGGCAATGGATTCGTGATGATCTAACTCTATGCAATGTTCGATAACTCCAAGCGAACGGCAGGATGTTTTGGGAAAATTTTACGAGTTCCTTCGAAGTGAATATTGTCTTGCACATTTTGGGTAAGGGATTCAAGGTTGTTGAGGAATCCTTGCGAAATTTACCATGTAACCCATGGGTAGGGGTAGTTTATAACTCTAAACAGAAAGGAGTTGGGATTGTGGTGTTTCTATGACATTCGCGGGATCTCTTTGAGGACACGAAGGTATGAGTTGTTCAGGGTTGTTGCGTAAAGGATCAGTACTGTTGTTTTCGAATTTATGGACACATTTTGAGAATTGTTACATTGTTTTGGTTGGTTATACCAAAATTGGCGCAGCTTACAAGAATAGACGATATTTAAGGACTTTGCCTAATGTGCCTGCTTTGCGAAATTGTACGTAATTTTACGTATGCTAGCAGTTTATTGAGGTACATTCGGTGGAGGGTTGTAATTGTTTTTGGTGGAAGGAAAATCAAATAAGGTCCTTTGATTCGGTTTTTGCATGAATCGAATGAACGTACTTCGAATGGTGACTTTTAAATAGGTTTTTCTGTAAAAAGGCTACAAGTCAAGGTTGTGTAGGAATAGGATAAGCATGCGGATGAATTTGGATGTGTAAGGACTTTGTTTTTATGATGGTAGACAGTGAAAGGAATCAATTTTTAATGAAGCATCTCAGTTGAACGCAAATTCCAAACAGTTTGACACAAATTACATTTAAAGCTGTTTCAAGTTGTTCTCCCAAATGGATCAAGGAAGGAGGGAGGAGTTTTGTGATGATGTCGGAGATTTGAACGGGCAAAATAGGGATGTTTAATCCGACTTTTTGAAGGATTCTTGAGCAAAGAATGTGTTGCAGTTTTCTTATAGATGTAGGGAACACAATGAATCATTAGAGGTCTGAGTGAAGGGTGTATCATACGGAATGCAGTCACCTACCTAAGGGTGACTTAACTTTGTCCTTGCTGATTGAAGTGGCAAGTGATTGAAGACAGAGGCAGAAAGTGTAACGTACGTGGAACTGAATATTCCAGTAGTAGGCGGTCTTGAGATTGTAAAAGAGAGCGGGACATGCCAAAGTAGCTGAGCAACTTGCCTCTGTTCAATCGCAGCTTTCAACCGAATTGATCAACAGTGATTGGCACCAGGAACAAGTTTGAATGTTCGAATGTTGCTTAGAGCCTTTTTTGATCGAATGTCCAACCAATATCGTGTTCAAATGGCGCGCAACAATCCAGAGCTGACTAAGGCCTCAAATAATAAGCCTCTCTAGCCAGCACATCTTATGCCAGCAGACTTTATCAGTTGACTCTAACAGTTAGACTAGTCCAGTGCCTCTGCCTTGTCATTCTGAGATATGATTGAACATGCTGCAGATCTGGACAGGACATCTGCTCCACATGATTCAAAATGAGCTCTGAGTAGTACATTTGTCACTAAATCGATGTCACCAGGCCCATAAATGCTACGTAGAACTTTGACAGAGTCTCTGCTTTAGCGTCTTTAGCCCATACACCAAGGCGAGGGCGAAACGAGTGTCTGATATAGTGTCTCCTTGATTCTTATGTATTAAACCCTTTCTTTTCGTCGGGACGACCACATCCTATTCGAACACTTAGACTCAAAGACTGGTCAACCAGGTATTCATTACTTCCGGGATAAGGGACTGGCTTTATCAGACCCTACACACCCAGATTGAAAACTTGCTTCTCATAAGCATTCGTATGGTGTAGACACACGTCACTGGCTTCGAGGATTAGTTGCTGGTAGGAAACGATAATCTCTGTAGCAGCAGCAGCAGTTGAATGCGTAAAATGCTACAATTGATCCAGTTCGCGTTCAGGCAACTTTTGCCTTAATCCATCGGGTCGTTGGGGTCCATTCTTAAATGTTTACTCTTAGACAAGTTGTTCATTTCAGTTTGACAGCCATGATCGCCGGAATAATATTTATGTCCCTGACATGACAAAATCCAACAGCTGAAGCAACATCTCTATAGAGGCAGTTACAGAGCCTGTTCATATGATTTGGTTTTCCATCGTGCTGTAGTTAGTTAGACTCCTGTAAAATTTACCACAAATAATACCCAAGTTTCCTTTTTCTTACACAGTCTCCATCACGGCTGTACCTAATACGTCATATGTTTCAATTTTCAGGACTCAAATTCGCTTAAAAATTTTTCACACGATCCAACAATAGTCTCCACTGAAAGATGATAAATCACCTGTAAACATCCAAAACTGGCCAATTCTTCAACACAATTTCTAAAGACCCTTCCAGGACATCATAGAATTGCACAATTACATAAAGGTACGTCCCAAAAAGAGTCAACTGATCCACAACAATGGCCATCAATCGAAGCCTTTATTTATATAAACATCCTTTTCATCTGTTTTGGTCAGTGTACACGGCAAAACAAACATAAAACACACATAAACAGTGCACATCACCAAACAAACAAACACACAACTCCTGTCTGGCTATACGAGGAGTGTATTCGACCTGTCAAAAGGACGAACAAATAAAGGAGAGATGAAATCAATTTTTTCCCCGAAGAAAGAAAAAAAGGAAATCGCTCAATTACCACAAGGACATTTTTATCCTCTCGTTCTCCTTGCCATGATGCGCATTGATAAAAATATCCTTCGATTCCAGATCCACCTACAGTCATTTTCCTCGATTGATGATTCAATTTTTTGATGCTTTATTGTGTCTCCTTATTGAGTTCACTCAACACATACACTTGCTTTTGCTTTTGCTTTACCTATGTGTGTTGGTCCTAGTGTCCTTGTGATTGGAATGATTGTTATTTAGAATCAAGGACATTTTATTTATTTGAATCAAAAAAAAAATGTAGAACTGCGTTGAGAAATTCACGCCTGCTAAAGGAATTCCTTGAGCCAGGCAATCATTAATCATCGAAGGATAACACAAACTCGGGGGTGGATGGATTTCTATTCTATTCACAAGGATTTTATTTATTTTCCTTTCCTTTTTCATTTCTAGTGAATTTTCGTAGCGTGTTGTGAGTTTTATGAATGAGAACGATTGGGATGAATGAACGAAGGATAATTTTATTATTTTTTGGTTTTATTTACTTTTGTGGATCCTTGACAAAGGCTCAACGCGGTTGAATTGATGCAAGTGTCTAGCATGGTTATGATTTATGATGGAAAAGTGGTTTTGTTGGTTTGGTTTGGTTTTTGTAATTCACGAGGGGATTCTTGAGGTTTTACCAGAGAAAAAAAGGATTGCTGTGGACATCATTAGCAGGATTATGGGGTTTGTGATGATTGACCTAATGCTGCTTAATTGATCGTTAATATTTCTTAGGGTTTTCATTGTGAAGTTTGTTGAGGTGGAAAGGATGATGGCTGAGTTTTTTTTTTTCTCCCACGCTTCTCTATGGTCCAGTTCGGCAAATTGCAAGGTAATTGTTTGCACAAAGGATTACCTGGACTCGAATTTTCATACTCTTCCGGATGATCCTGTTGCACATGACAGGATGTTGCATTCTTTGGTCAAATTTTGTGGTTCATTCATTTAAATTGAACAATTGATGCGGGTTGAGGAACAGATCCTTTTCAAATTTAGTTCGGTTTTTGACAGGCAGACAGTTGAGCTTGATGAGGAGAGCTCACTGTGCAATGATTACAGATGGTCCTGCGCTATTTCTCGATTGACTGTCATACGCCAGAAGTTTAAGCAACAGCCGACGGTAAGGAGAAGAAGGAACAAGTAGTACAATGTAGAACTGATACATTCCGATTTCCAGGACTTCTTTTGGATCAGCTTACCTGCCTAGCTCTATCCACTCTCAATCAATCTTTTTCAATCTTCTATACTTTTAGTCAGACGCATCGTTTACGAAACGTGATGATTCTGTGATTGCTACCGGTGCCATGAGATTGAACGACTAACAAGGACAAGACAACAGTTTCCAGTTCTTGCTTAGTTTACTCTAAACCGCACAACGACGTACATATGGCTTCAAGTCTTCTGACGTGTCATTGAATTCATGATCCTCCTTGTTTTGATTCAAGATTAAGTCACGAAGGTCACTTCGGTGCAGATGAGGAGGATAGCGGCATGGTTTTGTTTGGACGGAGACGATTCTTGTCAAGCCTTTCTTGAACAACCTGCTGAGCATATGTCAATTGAAACTAGGTATCTAGTTGACGATAGAAGAACTGACCCCCTCCACTCACCGTCTGTAGACTGTAGAACACGCGAAGGTACTTTCAAAACAATCGAGGGCAAGCTCTCCTACTCTTGAATAAGTCCATGACATGTCGCAGCTCTAGATCTTAGGCCAAAGTGGGGCCGGTGCTTGGTGGTTTTGTCTTTGGATCCAACAATAACTTGGAAAGTTTAGAAAAATATCAGCTAGAACCAACTAAGATAGGGCTACCAGTGCTGCTTGAACCCACATACTCATGAATAGCCAAGCACCACCAAGCTCCTACTCAACGAGTTTCTTCTCTCGATGAGCTCAAAATTGTCTCCACGAAATCCTTATGAAGATCATTGAACAAAATGGCAAAGACCCAGCTTCGCACAACCCTTCATGTTGTGTCTGTTGTATTTTTCCCATGAATAGCAGGAGCCTCCAGTTTTAATGCCGTCTCCAAACGGCGGATTGAGAAGCTTATTCATGATAAATAATAGTTTCGGAGTTTTGTCATTGCCTGCCGACAGGATGTGCTCTAAAAAAACCGATTGATTCCTTGCTGTCCACAGCACTAACTGGCCCACACAGAACACAGTTCATGGTACAAACCTCCCTAGACCCTCTGCTTTGTCAAAACGTATGTACCATTACATTTTGTTTAAATTAAATTCATATTATTCTTAAGTAGAGATCCCTTTGATATCAGTCGACTGCGTCTAATCTTGTCCTTAACCGTGTAATTTCCATGCTCTTCATGGTGTAATTTCCAGCTCGAAAAATAATTTAATTAAATTCTTTAGAAAAATTCGCGAGAACACATTACCACTACCACGGAACAAACCACCACCACCACTACACCAGGATACAACAACAAAAAATTCAAATCACATGGGCGAGCAAATTAATTTGAGAACCATGAAGAACCCAATTTTGGCAAAACGCCGCTGCCGCTACCGCCGCCGGCGTCTCGTAAGGAAATGTAACGAAGCCTTCAAAATGCTTTTTTTGTTTACCCCCCTTCCTGACACTCTTCAATCACAAAGCCAATCAATTCCTCAATACAAAACAGAGACTCCCATTCTTCCCCCAATTCTGTTCTAATAAGGACTTTTATTTGTCTCACACCCTTCGTCAGTAACAACAACAACGAGAGGAAAGAAAAAAAAAAAACCGTACAAGGAATCTCCCATCAATACTCGCGCATCAGGATTTTAATTTAAAATCATTTTTTGCTTGTTACCATCGTGGGCACCACAGCAACCAAAAAACCAAACCAACCGATGAAATGAGACTGAATCCAAGGAAAAAGGATGTGCGGTGGCCCGCATCTATGTGCGCGGATGTGCATTGTGGCACTTTCAATTCTGGAACTGAACTCCCTTCTCTGAACAATGACGATTGAAAATAATAAAAAAAAAAAAAAAAACGAAACGGAACGCAATTACGTAACAACCGTTTCGATAATTTTCAATTACTGATTTTCGGCGTGAACCGAATCGAATTGGCCGCGCGACTACATTGCCATAAAAAAAAAAAAATTAAAGGACGAACACAAACAAGGAACACAACGAGGAATTGTCACAATTTTGCCCACTTGTGCTCTAAATATATCGAATGGAGGACAACACACCGAAACCGAACACAGCTGGGCAGAGAGCAAGTGACATAGTGGATTTGGTGATGCGACTTTTTTCGATTGTAAACCGAAAATAATCACAACGTTGTCATGTCGTAAGGGTGTAAAAAACGAAAACGGTACTTATTAAGTGGACTGACATTACGGCGAAGCAGAATGGGAGAGACGATGGCAGCAGGTTTCAGGATTCAAAAGAAAAGTTTAAAAGGTATTTGGCACAAGGTTTGGCAAACAACTTTGCATTCCCATCTTCTTTCCTTAGCTTCCTTCAGCATTCGTCTTAATTCTATAACATGCCCGAGGATAATGTCAAAAGTTTCCTGAAAACCAGTTTCTGAATCCTGAAAAATTTACAAGTGATTTACAGAACTACTCGCACAACTTCAACCGTCTATCCATCAATAGCCGTGTTTTTTTGATAATTATACTACTTCAGTCAAAAAAACGATCTATACTCACTTCATCCCCAGTAGCAGCCGCACCAACCAATTGGTTTGCGGCTCGATTTCTTTTTCTCCATTTGACAGTTTGCAAATGTCAAAACCGTGGAAAAGCAATAAATACGATCGGCTAAAGGCTAATTTATGAGATTTTTCGCGCTCTGGTGGTCAACTTATGTAGTTCTATCCTCACTTGCTGCTACTGGGAAAGTTATCTCCACTTTGTGTGTTGTTATTGCTTTGTGTGTAAAATCTTACTGGGCTGGGTATACAGCTATCAAAAAAACACGGCTAATGTCATCTAGGATGCGCCACCACCAGAAGACTTTGTACGAATGGAAGCTAAATTAAGGACTTATTGAGTTTTTCATTTAAGCAATTTTGATCCAAAGTCCTGTTAAGTGCTTATCCCAGCTTGGAGCGCGATATAGTCTTCAGTACGATAATCCTGTTTCAAACTAATTTCGGAAGGAAGGACTGAGAAACCCAAAGACCCCAAACATTTCCCTTAAACGTCGTCAGGTATAGGTGACGAATCGAAAATGGAAAAAGGATACGGATCTGGAGGACTTTTTGAAAAAATCACCATGAGCCAATTTTGCAGTCAACCTTGGTAAAAACTCGCCCACATTCCTAGCTGAGTTTTTTGGCATCAGTTTATGAGACCTAAGTCACCCTCCCACATGTTGTGGAAAACTCTCTTTTTCTTCTCTGCCGCTACAGTGAACCTGGTCCTTAACCAGCAAGCCTCTCCAGTTAACCTGGGGTCGAATTACGGCATCCGTGATCGAGTAACTCGTCACGAAAAAACGAGCATTATTACGTCGCAATGATCGTTTATACGTAATAATGTTCATTTTTTCGTGACGAGTTACTCGATCACGGATGCCGTAATTCGACCCCTGGTGCTTAACTAAATGCCTTCAGTTACGCAGTCCAAGTTGGTTGAGGTCCTCTTCTACTTGTGAACGCAATCGTAGGCGAAGTCTTTCTCAACTGCGTTGCCTCCTTTGGGTTATATTCGAAAACTCTCCGGGCTGGAGGGTCGGTGTCCAATCGCTCTTCATGCTGTTGCCATCTTAAATGTCCAATGCGTCATTGAATCTTCTTTTCTAAAGCTCGTCAAGCACGTCAGGTACGATCCCGCTTACTATACAATTCAAGTTGACATACAGCTTCCACGTGGCGCCCCTGGATAGCCATTCCGGCATCCGCTTAACAGTGAACTCATGTATGCAGCCGTCTTCTAGGCAAGAGGACACGTTTTTCTACCCCGACCAGGTGGACGGTAGTGCGTGGAGTTAACGGCCCAACCACGCAAAAAATTTATTGTTACGAGAGAACTCATTGTCTCGGAAAAAAAGGATGGAAAGCGGCTCAAACTCGTAGTAATTGCCACAGAATCAATAACTTAAGATCCAACTAGAGTCCTAGATAGCGGGTAGGGCCGTCTCTATGAACTTGTGAGCCTTTGATAAGAAGATCTACGATTTTTATCTTAAAATCCTTGGAAAGAGTGAATGATTCTTTGCCTGCTTTAGGTATGAGAGCCACTGGTACTTCAGAGCTCCTCAACAGCAATTCTGAATGCTTAGTAGAATGCTGACCGGGAAAGATAGCATCCAATCCGAAAGAATTTAATGACAAAAAGCTGCTGGTCATCCATTTCAGTTTTCTTTCGCTTTTCGTGTCAGGAAATGTCTGTGAGCGTGTCGGTCTTACGTCAGGGGCGGATAATATATGAAGCTTGTGGCGAAGGAATTGACTTCTGCTGTGAAGCATCAATGTGGAGTGGCCAAGTTTTCGGGATTACATATTTATCAGGCCAGTGATCTTTCTTTCCTTCACGATCCAGGACACACTGGGACTATTCGGGCTTATTCTTCCGAGAAAGACTACCAGTTTTTGGACACAAATACTTTCGAACTTATGATCGAAGCACTTACTGACGCTTCACATACGGTCTTTCTAAAAAGAAGCATCGATTTCCAATTTCTACGAATGTGCTGCATAACCATTACACAACTTACATGTCCTTAAACAAAAAAAGAAAAAAAAAAAACAACCCCCTCCCTTCCAACACAACACCCATTCCAAACTCAGTTGGATTTTTTCCTCCGTACACCCAACTCACTCCCAATCCCAACTATGTGTGTGATTTGTTCGAAATGATAGGCTCAAGCACCCAGTTGCGCCCAGCATCAAACACTGCCGGGGATAATTTCATTGTGCGTCGCAACAAGGACATTTAGTTGAATTTAAATGACGCTACTCACGAAATATGCTCGTCACACACCCAAAAAAGGGTGTATGTGGTACCGCTACCCTAATACCAACACCACCCCTCGGATGGAGTCCACAAACTTAATTGCATCTTTTGGAACAATACGAGTTTTCGGGTGAATATCCTTTTTTCTAAGGAATGTGTTCCGGCTGTCACCACCACCGACAACGTCAGTCGGCTACCACCATTAATCCTTGTTATTATTTTAAATGTGCGGCAGGATCTTATGGCTCACCCCAGAGTGGCTATATGCAGGACCACTCTTCGGTTAATGGTGACAACAACTACGAACGGTTATATCCCAAAATAATTGTGCATTGTTGTCAAGCTTGTTGTTGAAGGATTTTAATTGAACTTGAGTCCTGGTTAATAGATGGCAACGAAACATTCACTGACTTATTTTGTTGTGCCCATATGTCACGATCCTGCACGGTGTTGTGCGAGTTTAGAATTTTTAAAGGACACCTGCAAGGATTATATGCCTTTAGTTTTTGATTAATTTATTTCAGAGCGTTTTAACAATTCCCCTAATCAAAAGGGGACAACAAGAGCAACAAGGACGACAGTAAAAGTAGAAATGTCGCGGTATTTCTGGTTTTTATTGGCAACCATAACATCCACCACACAGCAATGTCATTGCACGATGACCACATGAAAGGCAAATTCTAAATAACTTCCGTCTTCTCTGGTATTCCACGACGTCAAGGACCACCGAATGGAATAAAAAAAAAATTCCCAAAAAGATGTGTCTTTTATCTTTTCCCCCTTTTTTGTCGGGCTTTTCTTTCCTCCTTCCTCCGTTTTTTTTGTTTTCATTGGCTACAAAGAGATTTTTAAATATTAAATCAAAAAGAAACGGAAGGAAGCATTGCAAGGATTGTATTCCGTTTTTTTTTTTCTACTTTCACTGTTCGTCCTTGTTACCACCGCATTGTGCGTTCATTCCGCGCGTAAATAATGGAAAAGCATTCGTTGTTTTTTCACACGTAACACGTAGTTTCTAAGAGAAAAAAAAATTGGAATCCTTGAATAAGGATAATGGCAAAGAAAATGTATGTCACCTTCTTCCCCTTGCCACTTTCGTGTTCGTCGTGTATTTCTTCCGTTAAAAGAGCAAAAAAAAAAAAACTGAAAATGAATGAAAGGACGATGAAAATATGACGTTTCCTAAGAGATTGAGTGACTGATCCTAAAATTGAATTATCCCTGAATTTATGCCAATTACCTTTCTGTCATGGGGAGTTCACTTACATTTCAGCTTATACGACAACGATATACGGATTTTGTATCCTGAATGTCCTTTTGTCATGCGCTTAACAAGAAGCACAACACGAAGACAACAACGACAAACGATATCCCATATTTTTCGCAATCGGAAATTGAGACATTTCGGTTGTCCCGCAATGTGTCCTTTTGGTGTGTATTTAAGAAGTCAACTTTACCTCGTGTGTGAGTATGTAGGCTCTTATGACATAACGAAGGTGTCGTCAGCAATGAGGATGTGGAAAATCTTTCAGGTAAATACATTTAATCCGGTTTCGCTCGGTTTGATATTGTTGTTTATCAAGGATAAGAAAATTTAACAGCTACCGTATGTGGTAATTGAATTTGTTTGGAAATAGGATAATGCGGGATTAGATGAGACAAGGATGTGTGCGCATTTCCAGTGCACAAAAATTTCAATTTGGTGGTTTCTTTTTTAAAATTACCGAGTGTTCCATTGAGAGGAAGGATATTTGAGGTGATGACACAGGACAGGCGAGTAATAATCATCTTTTTGGTGAGACAGTTCTTGACATTTGAATGGGATCCTTCCAATTATGGTGGAAATTTGGTTACGCATATATAAATGACTTCTGTTGGTGAACAAGGATTAGAAAATTCAAAGACTCTGTTGTGGACCTTTTTAGAGAGATTTTACTCGAAAGTAAGCGAGAGGTATGAACTTAGTGCTGAGAACGTGTCAAATCCATTTTTTGGACTCCGTTTTATTGAAACATAATCAATCAGATGTATACGACTGAGACCACCACAAAGGCTTTTTCAATGAACCTACTTCGACTTGTCACGAACAAATTGGCGAGAAGCCATCGTCATTATGCCAAACAATTCACATGCCTTCACTGACGTGTCCCAGAATCTATTGTTTTAGACTTAAGATATTGACTTTTATATGCTGCTGTCTAGTCCCGAGCTTACAAATACCCATGTGCCCAAAAAACCTACACATCGAATGAAGGAGAGCCTCCAGCAAGTAGTAAGCCAAACAAATAAGGCATGTTTAAGCCTTGGAACCTAACTTTAATTCACGGACTTTGCTATCAACTGCTGTAATGAGCACACAATCGTTTTTTTTTTTTTGCTTATTTCGAAGGGCTTTGCTTCATCCTAAACTGTCTTAGCCTGTTCTCATATAGATAAGTTTCGGTCCAAAAAGAAAACCTTGAAAAATGAGGAAGATATCTTGTTACGAAAGCTTGTAGATTGACTGTAGCTATGGAAAGTGAGTCGTAGTAGTGTTGCCCCTTAGTTAGCAATCATAACCTTCACGAACAGACATTAGGCACTTAGAGAGAGTCCAATAAAAAGATTAGAAGTCAATCAATAATGAAGAAGTGTGTAATTATGCAGAAGACTCTAACTTTAACTAATGGGTGGTGACATAGATATAGGCTGACCCGCCAATTCATTTGAAAACTTAGCTTGTTTTCATTAAGAGATTCACATATGTAGGCGGCGCTGCAGTTCGGGGTGAACCTGGGCCTCAACCAACAAGCCTCTCCAGAGTGACCGTTGCTTAGCTAACAGCCAGCGTTCAGTTACGAACTTTAAGTTGGTTTAACTCTTTCTTCACCTTGCCTTGTCCTTCCGAGTTAGACTCGAAGACTGTCCGGGCTGGAGTGTTGGTGTCCATTCACTTTGCATGTCCAGCCCATCCCAAATGACCAATGTATATTGACAAGTTCTATGTACAGCTCGTGTAGTTAGTCCAAGAGTAATTTCATCCGCCTTCGATAGAGTCCATGCTTCTGCTGGGATTATTAAGGTCTTGCGTAGAGTCTTTTTAGTTATTTGGGATAGGGCTTCACTTTTATTACTCAATTGTCTTCTCAGTTTAAAGTGTCTTCATCCGCCTTCGATAAAGTCCATGCTTCAGTGCCATTGAGTCTGGTTAGGAAGATTAAGGTCTTGTGTAGAGTCCCCTTAGTTCTTTGGGATAGGGTCTTACTACTCAATTGCCTTCTCAGTCTGTCCCTCAAAGAAATAGATGAGATGTCGTTTTCAGAAGTGAAACCAGAGTAAAGCTAGACAAAGTCCCTGACTCTCTTGAAGTTAAAGCTGTCTACTGTGAGGTTCTGCCCTGTTCGTCGGTACCTATTGGATGTCCCTTCTTATTGGCAACAAGTACTTAGTTTTGCCTTCAGTAACTCCTAAAGCCGCTAAAACGTTGAAATTCGATTTTTAAATACTAACTTATCGCCTTGGTATCAGAGGACTTGTGAACCCAAGCTCTATGATAGCCTTATAGACTGTAAGTGGACTTCCCTTATGCAGTGCAGACACTTTCTTAAAACCAGATAGACCTGAAACATGCAGTTAAATGGCTTTACTTTTCGATTTTCCTAAACTAGAAATGCTCCACACGATCTCCGGCTTTATGTTTCATTCCAAGATCCAAAGCTTTTGATATTTAGACTACCAGCGGTGTGCTGCTAAAGGCGTCGTATGGTTTACGGACGGTTAAGAAATGGAAGTAGACGTCAGTGTCTTGAAATGTCCTTTGTATTGTCTAGGTTAAACCTATCTGTATCTGTACTTACAGACAGTCGAGTGGTTTTTAAATCACTGTTTCTAAAAAATTCGTGAAGTGCTCCTTCAGTGCCTGGCAAGCTCCTCACAATAAAGTCTACCTTTGGTGGGTACCGGATCATGAAGACATAAAAGATTCTGGTTTTCTGGTTCTACAAGTGTTTTCAGCAAGACCTGCTTATCAACGAAAAGAGAGTTATGCATCACCATGGCAATGATTCGGTGGACTACACTTTGACGTCTCAGCGACGCTTGTCCTTCTGAAAGAAGTGCCTTCCTAGGGTCTTAAATCTTATTTAGCAGAGCGCTGGATAGTGGCATAGAAAGTTTAGGGTGTCCTCATCTACTTTTTCGTCGCTACATCCCACATCCAAGTCTTCTTGCATGGTAGTGAAGCCAGGTGATGATACCTGTTAGAGAAGATAGGGATTTTTTGTCCATTTGCAGGATTTTATCAGTTTTCTGTTTATTGTAGAAAGGCCATAGTTTCCTTGTTATGACACAAGAACTGAGCGCATTCCATCTATCATTTACAGTCTTTTGAATTTTGCTCCCAACCTCCTGTTTGAGGTTACAGGGTGGAATTTTAACGATGGTATTAGCTTGGTCGGGGTCTAATGAATGAGATGAGGTCCTCCTGATGCCCCCAACTCAGGATCTCAAACAAAAACCATTTACACAGAAATATGCACGTACATATCGCTCCACCACTTCCGGCTTTGTGGCTATGGATACCTCTGTTTATAAAATTTCTTCAAACACATCATTTCATGTGTTAAAAAAATATCCTCACATCAAGGATATCATTGAAAATCGATTGCAGATTTTCCAATGCAAATCCCTAATTCATTACAAAAATACCACCATCAGATTGAATCTGGGCTTATGGAACGTATATGGTACCGAAAAAATCCACCTTCTATCGCATATACATATTGAAAAATCTACACAATGAAATAGTTGAATATCCTGCCAGTCCCTTGGCTAATCCCCAATACAGCTAACATCAACCGAAGCGGAAGTTATTCAATTATTGTCGATGCTTAGATTTATTAAAATTTCACCATCCACGCGAATTCGGAAATAGAAAAATGAATCGTTGGCGTTATGTGTACGCGCACCAGAGCTATCAGTGATGAATGTCCGTCCACACTCAAGGGATGATGCAGGGAGTTGTACACTCTCTCTCTCTAGTCTATTTCATTGCATTGCCCAATGCAAATTTCATTCAATATGTCCCGTCCCGCTTGCAAAATGAAACGAAACAAACAAAGTGGTTATGTTTGCTCGTCCACAGGGAGGAAGCTATTCTCATGCTTCCTTCCGCCTCTTGCTCTCTGGTACATCAACACATAGGGGTGTAGTATACAGAACAAACCCCAAACCAGTATAGTGCTTCATTTTTTTCGTATTTCATATCTAGAAACACCACATGGAGTGCTTTCTGCTAAGGCTACTGCTACTGCTACTGCTGCACCATCAACGCGGAACGTTTTCAATTCTCATTCACGGACTCTGGCAGGGATCTCCGCAACTAAACACACAATACAACCCTCTAATGTACACATAAAAATATAAAATATGCATAAAAACATAAACACACACACACATACTATTTGAGTTGTGCGTGTGTGTGTATGTATGTGGCCTGTTATTACACACCCTACAGGGCTACAGCACAAGCACTAGTTCTGATTGTGAACATGAAAATGAAACTGTGAGGCCGCACCACACACACCAAGGGGGGTGAACCAAAAAAAAAAAAACAAAAAGCAAGTCCTGAGCGGTTATTAAATTTGAACCCTTTTGTCATAAAACTACTTTTTCAACCCCCCACCCTCCGCATCACACCACTTCTCGCAGCGTGGGTCTTCAAGCCATATTGTCGTGGCAGCCCGAAAGGGGTGGTGAATTAGGGTGTGCGAATTAGAAAATCTCTTTTTTAGCACTTCCATGCATGCATACATATATCAGCGTGTAACTTGTGTGCCGCTAATGGGACCGTGTCCATTGAGTCCGCAAGGATACAAAGGATGCAGCATGGAGCTGCAACTGGTTGAAATGATAAGGTGAACGCGAATTTTTACGATGCAATAAATGCGAAAATTGCACACCACTCTTGGTTTCCAATTTTGATGAAATAAATTTAGTCATTTGTTTTGAACTTTTTTTTTTTGATTCGATGCCTGATGTAGTCCTAGAGGGTAGTAATACAATTTAGGAACGGATTTCGTGCGAAAGAGGACAACTCTAAACAATTTCATCACGTTCACAATTTGCATCCTTTTTGACGGGTTGTCCAGTTGAAAGTTTTATTTGTGCCGACAAATTCAGTCAGGATGTTTGAATGATGGATTGGAAGTCAGAACCAGGACAAGTGGCATTGAATGTCAAAGTGAGATGCAAGGGTCCACTTTTACAGTCCGATGCGCATCTGGGTATCAACAAACAAGCGTTTGCAGGTTGGATGTGCCTAAGTCGTTCTTTTTTGCTACCGTCTGTCCAGTACGGGGACAAGTTGAAGGGGACCTAAACCAACTTAGCGTGCTAAACTGGGGACAGCTAGCTACAGATCGAGCTGGCTGGAGACGCTTGTTGGTTGAAGTCCGGGTCCACGCCGAACTGTAGCGACATCTTAAGTTAGTAAGTTAGTCTGTCCAGTCTTGACTTTCTCAAGTATTCAGTAGTTCTACGAGCTGGTTTTATCCTTAAACAGACTTAGACACACAGCTCTATGTTTATGACTGAATCTTTGTAGTTCTGTGATGTAGGTTGTGGTTTAGGGCAATTCATTCAAGTTAAACTGAATCTTTAGCTGTTGTACCTACTTCTATCGAGGTTTACTTGTCCATTTGTTCCTTATTGTTACCAACTTAGGTGGCTCTACCTAAACCTCAACCAACAAAACGTTTCTAATGACTTCCAGTTGTGCATTCCAACTTAGTTTAGATTCCTTTTCACTTGTACCCTCCACCTAAGGCAAGGTCTTTCTCTTCTGCGTTGTCGCTCTGGGTTAGAATCTGCGGGTTGGATCATTAACATCCTTTCACTCTACTTATCCTAATCCTGTACACCTTCCATCAACGCAAATGGGACCGAATATCTTAAGAAGAATTTTACGCTTGAAACGACCAAGGATATCTTCATCTGATAACGAAACTATCATACCCAAGGATAAGAAAACTTTGAAAGGCACTCCTAGTTAACAGGACAAGATTTCAGAAGATTTTAGCCCCCTGCAGGGATCTTGGGACGTTGTTCCAGCTTTCTTCAACCAAAGCTACTCAAAGCCACTGTTTGTCTTTCAAGCCAAGACCTCTGCTTTAGATTGTACATCGAGGATTATTAAATCTAAAAGGCTATGAACCTCTATCCGATGTAGTCGTCTGACAGTTAAGCAGCGTTCAAGGATTCGGCTCCAGTTTTCTCAAATTGAAAATCGTAACTCAACTTAACCCAAGTTCATCAAACCCTGTTGGGTTCCTAAAGATTGTGAAGTCAAAGCAAACAAATGAGCTGACAACGCAGTGATCTGAGCACAAAATTCCAATGGTCAGGACCTATAAGACAAAGCTATCAATGTGGTACAGGTCGATCTCTATGGGCCTTCTTAAAAAGCTTCATAGCTTCGATAGGAGTACTGCTGAAGCACTGCATCATAGGCACAATGAAAATAAGATTACAAAAGTCTCATCACGACTTGTCTAGAAGCAAGACAAATGCTGGGCGACTATTCTGTGGTTTGGAGATGACACCTTTGCCAGTTCTTTGAGGATCTGAAGTACAGTCCACTTGAAGATCTACTACGGTTCATAAAGGATTCAGATTAGTGTTAAGGGAATGATTTGGAAGTCATAACGATGTCCTGTGTAACGACTTTGATTTATGCTTGCTGACACTAGCAGGCTACTTCTTAACCTAACCTAACTTAGCAGTTAAAGAGGATATTCCACGAACACTGGGCATGGCCAGCCAATGGAGCATTTCGAAAGGAAATCTTAGCTCGTGGAAGCATACATTTGCTGGAGAAAATGTCGTACCTATACTTGGTAGAGATTAACAAGCAACTTCTGGATTCTTTAGGTCCTTCTATCTGGCACAGTTCAAAGCTTGTCAAATGGAGACGTGAAGTCGTTTTCAAACTCAATCCTCAAAATTTGGACAAAAAGTGAGTCTTCGGTCACGTTTTGCTGCATATCTACCGGGACAATAAACTCGACATGAAAGCAGCTATTGCCAGATTTAGGAACTCCGATAGAACCATCCATCGCCTTCACCTTATCGGAAGACAGACTACAAAGTTGAAGTCTTTTCACAGTTTTTTTTTCGATAGACAAATACAAAAACATCTTTAAGACTCCAGGCCTTGTGTGCCTCTTTATACTCAGCAAAGGCTGAACCAAGAAATCCTATCAGGGGCAGTAAAATCAATACAATCCACCAATAAACATAACCTCAAAGCAAACACTCATAAACCAAGGGAAATCCACATTTAAGAATTAAACCAAACATTCCTAGAGTCCATAACTTCTCCAGAAATGACCAATAACATTCCCGTGCATTAATAGTCCTCATATGCAGGACCTTTGTTATGGATCCTTCCGTACAATATCCATTTCCACATCTCCGGCGGGCGGGCGGGACCAATATCAATTTCGCGAAACATTTCATTCGCGACTTATGACCATTTGCCCTATGTTTACACAAGATGACACACACACACTAGCACAGTCCGCTTTGTAGGCAATTCCCGGATAAAAAGGATACTTTCTCTATGAGTAACGGTCAATAAAATGAATGCCCACCGAACTGTTTACGGTGAACCAAAAAACCAGCCAAATAAACATTGAAACTGGGCGAAAGATTTTTTTTATTATCATCATTTCGTCCTTACATCCTTGCTGGCAAGGCAATGCAATGTGAGAAAGAGCAAATTGATGTTGCAGCAATTGTGTCCTTTTTTTTTTTAAGAAGAATTGCGTACGAGAGAAGTTTTACAGCCACGAAGACAACAATCTCCGCAGAGCTACCATTTACAATTCGGATGTTGTAAAGTCCTTTTATGTGATCCTTTCACATTGGTTATTCAAATAGGATATGGCCTGCCATAGTTAAACAACTTTCGATCATAAACTAGCGGTGGAAGCTGAAATACTGAACAGACAGCAAGCAAGAGGGAGTGGTGGGAGTCCTGCGTGCAAACAAAAGTCACAAAACCGTTTATGACGACAGCAATTTTACGGACTTTTACTGCACGCGACCATATCGATGGTATTCTGGTGTCCGATTCTTCGGAATCGCGGTTATAAACACCCCAGGAGCTGTAACAACCGAAACGAATGCAACAATGGACCCTGAGTCGGGTATCTCTTCGATGCATTTTCATGGAACACTAGGATAAGGATGAAAATTCGCGCGTACACTACACATCCTCTCCGTGAGACCTATTGCAGCGAAACACTGTTGCAACTACACTCTCTGTCGTGAGACTACCACAGCGGGGTGTGTTCTCTGGTATCTTGATCCTGCAAGAGTTTCACAGGAAACGAAGGCACGCGTACCGACGCTGACGAGGGCGTGCTGCGATTTGGGTACATGCAGTTTAGTCTAAACGTTCATCCTTCGATTTTGGAGGACATATGACAGCATGATGAAATGCCTCATTAACATAAGTGTGTTCGGGATGATATCCTCGCCGGAGGAGTGTGTATACACTTTTTGTTGCAATTTCATCAGGAGAATGGGACGAGGCCGGACAACATCTTCATTAGTGAGTGCTGCTTGGCACACGTAGCGTTACCAATTATTTTGATAAGTTCATTTTAGAGTTTCATCCTGGATGACAATGGGTTGAGATGTCCTTGGACTGTAAGGTAGCAATAAAGTTGTTATTTGTTATTTTTGTAATTTTGATGGTAGCCGGTGGTAACACACTGTGGCGGATTCATGTAGAGAAGTTTCGAGACCAAACGGAACCCTATAGGCACACGACTGTATGACAAAATGGTGTGTGCAGTGCATGCGAAAAGATTTCAATTTTGATGTGAATAATGAATTTAAATCGTTGCAGCGAAGGGATGTCCTCAACTGACTGTCTATTGAGGGTGTTTTTGTACTAAACACTTTGACATTTAGCCCCTGATAGACAGGGATTTCCTTATCTGGCCATCAACACACTCGTCAAAGGATATTGTCAAGTTTTAATTAGATTTTCGTGAAAGAAGTCACGTAAACAGACGCGGGGTTGTGGAACAGTCTTTACAGTAAGTTGTAGTTTCTTGATTCTCTTGGTCAAAGGCGTCATGGACCGCTTGGACTTTAGTCGATTCGAGATGGTTGTGGTGTGAGCAGTGACCGTTTATGTTTTGACATTCATAACCAGCAACAACGTCCAAAATTGTCTTCAAACTTCTCATACAGCCCCAGAAGAGGCAACTAGATTTCAGTGATCGAGGTTTTAGCAGAATCAAGATGGAATTTGGCATAAACCTTCCTGGACAAGTTCCAGAGCAATCCTGATGGGAACACTTCCAAAGAAGTTTGAACTTAGATCTTTTTGGAAACTAGACATTCCACAATGGACAGAAAAAGTGGACGGCTTTGATGAGGAGTTCGATTCAGCCATCCTGAAACTGCTGATGAGGTGCACAAGTTCCACTACAAGGCTCGGGGTAATTTTGGTCACTCAAGCAGCATAGCATTGGGCTGTTGTCAATCCCCTTCATAATCAGTTTGAATCCAAGGCCGATAAGGTAAAAAACTAAATGGTAAACATTGAAAATAGGCAGTTAAACCCGCGCTTCTTAGTCTAAAAGCTGCCAATCTAGCGGGATAAACGTTATGTACTAGGAAATCCCAAATTCGTGGCTCTTTCAAGGCCTGCAAATTCCAACGACAGGCCGTGAAAGGCACGCCAAGTCATTTGAAAGGACCCGCAACAGAATAGAGAGTATACGGGCTTCAGATCCAGATTCAGCTGCTTTGACACTTCGTATCGAAACAAGCCAGAGGGGCAGTTTTTCCTAACAAGAGCATTCTTAACCAGAGACCTCACTAGGCTTAGCTCAGAAAGAAAAGCTGTGGCCTTAGCATAAGAAAATACAAAGCAATTGCCTTATCAATTTCAGGGTGGAGAAGGGTCTCTCCAATTTGTCACTTTCCATTTGTGGGCCACGACGATAGCTGTTTTCTTCTACTAAGCTGTTCCTCAAGATTCAGTTGGATTAAAAAAAATGTTTGGGTTGGAGGGCTGGTATGCATCTGCTCTACTGATTAGGTCGAGATTGGTCGTCTATGCGTCGTTATAGCCGACGCCCTGATACCATTGTGATACGTCAGAAGGAACTTCTTCATCTCTTGATTGCAATATACTCGACTGCTGGATCCCGGGACACGAAAATTTTCCAGGGAATTGTAAGATCGATGAACTCACCAGGCTTGTTACTACAATACAGATTCTTCCTGATAAAGAGGACCACTAGCAGGATGCCATAAGCAAAACCAATCAAAGATGGTCAAATTGTGTAACCTGCCAAACTATCAGACTAATCTGGCCCCTAGTAGTCCAAAAGCCCTCATTAGGACTGGACGCTACCCTATAGGCAGACATGAAACAATCCTCTATGTCATCTGCAGTAGTCCAGAGCTCTCTATCAAAAGATGGACGGCATCTCAGTGCCTTATTTTTTGACAATTTTGGCGACCTAGCACAATAAGATACCAAAAACCTAGTTCGCTTAAACAAAAGGTCCGACTGGGTCAAGGAATAGGTGGAGGAGTTCCTCCTAGACCCTGAGGTATCACAATAGACCTATTACAGGTCTAATTGCGTCGATGATATACGCTGACTGCCTAACCTAGCCTACTGTTCCTGAAGAAAGTGCTTTGGGACACCCTCTGTATAGACTTCTAAATAATCTACCGTAAGGCCAGTGCCACACGAGCTCTCAAATGGGAGTACGACCAAAGAAGCTCGTGTGGCAGTGGCTCCTCGTGTGGCACTGGCTCCTTTGTACGCGCTCCCATTTGGGAGCTCATGTGTCACTGGCCTAACGGTAGATTATTTAGACATCTATACAGGGGGTGTCCCAGAGGGTGCTCGTATGGTACTGGCCTGCCACTACAAGGACATAAACGGCCATGCTTACATTTTTATGTTTCACACATTTTAAGGTAAAACCCCGCCATGTATGGCCTTCTTAGGCTACTCGGCTTAATGTGCTATAAAAACTAAAGAGGATTTCATATAATTATGCTTCATTCTCAAAGGAATACTACCCAAAAGCTCGCATTAATTACTTAATTTAATGCCGGCAGTTCACATTCCAACCGGTCCCCGACTCAGCTGGGCATACTGTACTACCGCCCATTCGGTGGTTACCCACAAATCCCAATGCAAAAATTTGAGTACATACATTATTCTCATGGAAAAGAAAAAAAAAAAAAAAACCGTCGAAGGACCTAATGAGGCGAGAACACATTTTCATATCCATCCCTATATCATTTTCAGGACGAAAAGGAAAAAAAAAAAATGAAAGAGAACTACCACTTCACATAAGGTCCATGCGCGTAGCATCGTATTAACATCAATGGCGTCACGTGTGCTTAACGACCAACAAGGACTTTTTTTTCCTCCCTCTCACACACCTCAGACAGACATTAATGCCACCTTCTTGTGGGCGGTTGATGGTACAATCGCAGTGTTGCACCAAATGTGCACCTAAAGAGGACATTTTCATCACCATCCTCGGCCCAGCAGTGTTCGCGTAAAATCGCAGTTAATCTGCCTCGCTGAGAGACACCAGCCATCCCTCAAGTGGTGCGGTCAGCAACGTCATTATTTTGTGAAAATATCCTTATGCCACTTGAATTGGCAATGGAAAATTATTGTAATAAAGGACGCTTCCTTTGATTTTGGTTCATTATCCCGGTCCACATTGGGTTGGCTAATGACTGTCTGTTCGTTTTTATCCTTTTCTAATCGATGCACGATAAAATTCCTTCGTGTTTAGAGATGTCCTATTTCTGTGCGTTTCCCACGGTGGAATTTACCCGTTTATGTCCTTTTTTCGTCTTACGGCTGTATAGTGAACAAAATCCAATAATTGAAAGTCGTCATGAGTTGGATGACACCAGTGAAATGGATTCAACTGCCTATTGACCCCACCACTGCAACCGCTGTAAAACCGAATTGTGAAAAATCCACTAACAAACAACAAACAATTTTCAATTGAGTTTCACAGTTTGCAAAGAGGTCCTGCAAGGAAAGAGTAGTGGTCATAGTGTCAGCGAAAAACAAATTCCATGACAAAAAAAAAAAACAAAATTCAGTTACCCCCCCTATGCGTGCTGCATAGTCATCCTTATTTTAGGAGCGAAAAGGATCAAATGGAAATTGATACAATCAGGATCGACCGGAACAAGAGATGGGCCAGCTGGGGAGTTGGGGTGAATGGAAACCGGTGGCATAACTAAGCTAGAAATTTGATAAACTACTCGCAAACAATCTCGAAACGATTCTCTTGAACACATTCCACAAAAAAAAAACGGTACGACTCGTGAAAAATTCAAAAAGCACGTGTGGAGTTTTGTTGCACTCTCGAGGGGTGAGTGGACCATGGAAATTGGTTGGCGCATACAATAAAGTGCATCCTACACACACTACGTGTGGTGTTGCCAAACGTTGTTGGTAACAGTGATTCTTTAAAAGGACAATGTGTAGTGGGTCTTGGTTTCGGTTTTACGGTGGAAAAATCTGGCGATCCACTGAATAGTCACTGAATCCTAGGTTAAGAGCGGCGAAAAGCTTGTGTAGAACTCATTGTCATCTGATCATTTGGCTTCGAACTTGTAGTCTAACTTTCACATAGTGAATTTCGAGTTCACTGAAGCTTGAGTTTTAACCTGTTTAGGTGGCTGTGGCTCATGGAAAAGGATGTCAGTCCGGAAGAGAAAAAATAGTCATGTCTCATCGAAGGAGCTATGTAGGTGTATAGTGCCAGTCAGGCTGAACTTCCATGCTATAGCAGCTTCTCAAACATTTTTAGAGCTCAAGTCGGTAAGACAGAGTCAGACTCTTAAAGGAAGATATGGTGGGCGATGAACCCTAAACTTATTGTGGAACCAAATTTATGCTGGATAAGCTCCAACGATAACATGAGATAGAAAGTCCACTGGCAAGTATAAGGCTTGAATCTACCTTTTCTTCCTTGAGAGCTGGTCAAGAAATTACAAAGGACTAAAGAGCTTTACACTTTAAGCCGATTATTGATAGTTGAGGCCCAAGACCTGCATAAAAGCCTTGAAAACGTGTGGCAAACAGTAGTCAGCGGCTTCAAAGGGAAATTCAGTGAGAAGTGTTGGAAGTACAAGCTCTACCGACGGCTTCAATTTAACCGACTTTGCAGCAAATGGAAGGCCCAGTGATATAAGCTGAAGGTTTTCACATGGTCGGGTCGATACCACAATCTTGCCAGATGGTGGGAGAACTTATTGATGCAAGGCAGTCGTAAAGCATTTTTAACGTCACAAATGTCAACTAGGAGCATTTTTTTAGACGCTTAACTGTCGAATGGAAGGGAATTGTGAGTCAGATTCTGCAGAGAGCAATGGGTGGATCAAGTGTCTAACAATTACCGAAGAGTTAACCAAAACCATGCTCTGCAACCAAAAGAAAGCAAAGATCACTTTACGAAGACAGAAGAGGACCTTTGCCTTCTTCTAGATTCAGAAAGTCAGTGAGTCTCATGACTAAAACAACTTTCGGAAATTCTATAAAAAAAAAGAAGTCAAGTGACTGATATTTGGTCTTAGACTAAGAAAGGAGTTCCTTCGAGTCAACCGATGGACTCCTGTATTTGGTCTAGATGGTACCAACATGATTCTAAACGAGTCTTTGTAGAAACTTTTGTGAGAATCGAAGGTCCAGTCTCTCAATGAACTCCTGCTACTGAACTCCTAGGTATACAATCGGTGTCAACAAAAGTAAAATACGATGTCGATCCTTTTTCGACGGTTGGTCCTCAAGCGATAAATTTTAGAAGAAAAAAAAAAAACTTTCCTCTCGACAACACTGTACCACAGTGGCTGGCCAATAACACATCTTTTGCAGAAAAAAAGGGAACACCATCAAACTAAATTCCGGTAGTTGTGCATAGAAAGGACTTTAGTCTCGTTCTCAACAACCTCCTCCTTTTTTTTACCCGGTCCTTGACGAAAAAACTCCTATAAGCCCCGAAAAAAAAATCAAACAATTCGGATTAAAAGCGTTCGGGCGAAAGTCCAGTCCATACTCCCAATCCCAATCCTACGATGTCCTCTGCCATGCACAGTGGCGGAACTATGTACATGCATGCTTCGACACCATCAATAAAAATGTAGGCATGCATTCATAACGACGTGTCCTTTTCGACTGGTCCTCCCACTCAAACTCATCCACATGAACACTGTTTTGCATTTTTTTTTTGGTATGATCCTCCACTTTTATCCTTCTATGTGCGGACTTTGTCCTTGCACAGCCGTTTATCATGCAGTCAGATAATAGTTGTTAGTATCCTAACCATATAAGTTTGAGTGCGGGTACACCACACAGTGGCTACGTATACAGGTTACAACTTGACGATCTATCTGGCTTGGAAAACAGAAAAAAAAAACAGAGAAATGAGCAGTATCCTGGCATCATAGAGAAAGGAGTTGAAATGTCGGTTGGTGGGTGGAGATAAGCAAAAAAAAAGGCGGATTTTTTCGGTATGTCTCTGTACCCGCGAATGTTGCAGAAAAAAAGTGTCACGGGCATGTGGGCTACAATGGAGACAAACGACATGGTAGGAGGCAGCATGCAAGACAGCATAGGTAGGTTGTGCATGCATAATGTCACATAGGTGCTCGACACTAATATGCTCGAGTACATCTCAATAAAGTACATCACTTCAGTTGGGAACACGATAGGTATCGGGTGTAGGAAGCTTAAAGTTTGACATAGAAATTGAGGGTGATGAAGTTGCAAGTGGGAGTTCAACTTTATAAGTTGTGTCACATGAGCTCTGAAGGTTTTGTCGAAGGTGGCTTGAGAAATTTAACACTTTGCACTTTGGGTCAAATCCAGCTCGAAGTGACCACCTAAGGGTTGACCAAACGTAGATGCTTCTTGGTGTGCATCCACGTTCCACTAATGTGCATACAATCCCCACTACATCTAACAAGTACTGAACAGAAGGTAACCTAGCCAATGAAGCTGAAAGTTCCGTCGTAAAAAAAGGACTAAAATTTCGTCGTTCATCTCCACGAGTTGAGTTCCGAATTTGTTGGAAAAAGTTCCCAATTCCTGGACAATACCTGCTTCATAGTTATGCACAGTAGTTCCACTTAATTTTTGTTTTTGTGGAACTACCTCACCAGGATATGGAACCGTGTAAAGGATGCTGAGTACCTTCATACATTGTGTTTCAAACTCCTTTTTTTCCTGTTCTTCTTCTTGGTTCACTTTGGTCCTTTGCCATGTTATGAACAAATGTGGGTTGGCATCATGGTCGGAACTCTGGTGTTGTACCATCCGCAGTGGTATTGCAACGAGTGCAAATATTGAAAACTGTTGTTGGTTTTTCTTTTTTCAAAAAAAAAAAAAAAAACTCCTGCGATCCTGGTAGTCTGAAAAAAAAAAACGAGAAATCTTTTGATCCGATGACCAGCAGCCGGCAGTGCTGCACACTGCGTTTTTCTCTCGACCAGATTGTAAATACCCACCCCTTGGTTCAGAGGTTTGGGTAAAATTGGCATCGTCGGAACTCCTCCAGCTGCCGAAGAGTGGTAAAAACAACGCGCCTAGCGCCATTGTCATGTCGGACGTGTGTATAATCGACATGATGGACAGAAAGCTCGGAACTCTTGTCAAGCACACACATACACACATACATAGAGATAGTCAAACAAGACTGACACTGTACGAGTTGTGCTGTTGTTCCTTTTTGGCGGCGCGATAGTGCGGTCGGTGTTGGTTGCATTTTTTGTGGGCGGTTATTCTATGCGGCCACAGTTTGGCGTGGTATGGAGTTCGCGCCGCCATCCCAGCAACCCAACACGAGACGAATGGATGCAATTGACGCCACTATGCCCGGGAAATCGATTAATAGTCTCGAAGCGTTCAATCAAAAAAAAAAAAAAAACGGAACACCATGGGCCCACGAACAATGAACCAAAGGGAAATTAAATTTTAGGCCACCATGACTGACTCCCCCCCCGCCTCAATCGATCCAATTTTAGATACAAACAACGGATGGGTGGCAGTGATTGTATCCTATAAACACCCTCTAACTGGAGAGAGGTCTAAAAATACCCGCCTCTGTGTGATATTTTGTGTTAATGCGCGGGTTAATCTGGGTCCCGAAGACACTTCACGGTTGAATTGACGTCGCATTTTCCCCTTTTATGGAACACACTCCACTTAAGGAGACACTTTTAAGAGGTGTCTACTCGACGCACATCTGGCTGAGAGTTGTTCATGCGACATCTCGACTACTAAATGTGAATGGGACACGCGACTGGCAGTGTTTAATGTTGTATTTGTCATTTTTGTTGGAGTTGTCAATTAAGTTAATCCCTGCGCCCCCTTTTTTTTGTTTTTGTTGTCGAGAGGATTAAGTAGATGACAGTTAGTTAAGAGAGGGTGTATTTTTATACAATTGAAGCACGCTCTAAGGTAGAAGCGCTCTTTGACAGACCAAATCGCTTGAGATTCATCGTTCATAAGTTGAGTGTAAATCACTTTTGAGTGTGCAACCATAAAACATAAGTTTTGGGTATTTTAGGAATTTTTAAATTGTCAGACAATGGAAGACGTATCACAAGGCCTTTTTATAGAGAGCCTATCAAATGTTTAAAGGCGGTTCTACGAGTTAGGATATTTGAATAGCTTTCTTTGAGCTGTTATCTCTTTGCTACACCAACGGTTACAACAGGTTTGGAAGGTTTAAGCTAGGTTAACTTTTTTTAAATCAGAAATATGGCAGGACTACCGCCTTATTTTCTGATGGTGAGTCCTTTTTTTAAAGCATTTGACTTAGATTTAGTGAAATCTTTGCAAACTTGGTCATATTCGCTGACTTATTCACTAAGACCGGTGCTTCCAACTTCTAAAGTAACAGTCATTTCAAAAGCCACATCAAAGAGTCAACTATTCTTGGACTTTCTGACGAAATTGAACAGGGATAGCCTTCATTTCATCATCGGTGATCTCAGGGCCCATTGTCTATCACCGAACCAGCCCTATAGACATCATTTTTATCCTCACCCTAAGTAGCCTATGAGGCACCTTTGCATATCCTGATACCGAATTTGAGACACCAACTAACCCTACCCTCCAAGTTAAAGGTTTCTTATCGGAGTCACAATTCAATAGCTTTTCTGTGCTTCTTCAGAGATCGTCAAATTGAAGGCTTACCAAGCTCGCGTAGTAAAGTCTCTACCGGTCATTCTAATGCAAACTCAAGCCAGAAGTTGTACTGCTGTACCCACAACCAGTCAATCTTAGTATCACAGCTGTAGCCATTTAGTGGTTGGACACCTATAAATTGGGAGTTTCTTATGCCTCTTCATTGCGGACGGTCTAAAGCCATTCAATCTTTCCATACGTAGCTACAGTCCACTGTTTTGGAGGTAATCCTAAGGTCTTAAACCAGAAGGGGCTACCTTCCACAACATCTGCCAAACATGATGTCGTCCGTCCATCTATGATGCTGAATAGTGTTTTTGGTGACTTTGGGGCTCTCAGCCTTAGCATGTTGTCGTGCAGTAGGTTCCACAGTAGGGGACCTAGTATAGAGCCTTGGGGAACGCTGACTGTGACGTTGTACTGCTTTGTTTGGTCTTAGGTGTCATGCACCTATGCACCATGTACTGCGGAGTGCCTGATATTTCTCCAGCTTGCGGAAAAGTTTTCAAGTCTAGTGTGAAGATGGTGCTGTACGGTTTACTCCCACGTTTCCATCGAGCTTAATAGTTTGTGTTGAGAATCATAAAAGGCGGGCTGATCAAAATGTTCCCTTGCCTTATGGGTTAAGCTTGGAAAGACTTTAGAATCTATACCTTCATCGGAGTTTATCTAACCTATTGTGTGTCTAATGTGGTTTGTGTCTTAGATTCAATGCGTGCTTATGAACTTGGGTTCAAATCCTAGTCACTGTCGTGAGAATCTTCTAAATCTGGTAAGCAAATGGAATCTGAACTGCTTCTGTCGTTGACCTTCAGACACAAGATCATTCATCAAGAGTCTGTAGGAGAAGCCTGAAAGTTGTACCATATTGTGGATGTAGTTTGGCTTGGTGTGCACCCTGTAGACAAATGTTCAGCAGTAGTTCATCCAAGAGTGGTTTAGAATTTCAAGTTTAAAATAACAAGGAGGGCCTATCGTCCAACTCAAAGTCGGAGTGATTGAGGATGCGAAGAAGCTACAAATAGATAGATCTTAAGGGCAACAAACCCTCAAGTTGAGATGGATTTTCAATCTTCTCCTTCTGTCGTGACCAAAACCAAGTGAAATCTCTTGAAAACTTTTACACTTCCAGCCAATTTACAGAAAGGACGAGAAGGCAATTCCATTCTGTCAACTGACTCTTAGCTTTGGCTTCACTACGTTTTTACATCATCAACTTGGAGTAGTCGTGAACTTTTGTCTCAACCATCTCATCATAGATGACAACAATTTCACGACAATAGCTCAAGTTGTCCAATCATAGCTGAAGTCAATACCAGCTCAGTTGTTGCAAAAACTTCGAAGTTCTAGACCTCCAAATTCTATTTGAAAGCTAAAGAAATACCTACGAAACGTAGCACAAAAGCCTTTAGACACTGCCATAGGATAAACCATTTACAGCTTCATTCCAATCAGGAAAGCCCACCGAATCTGACCAAAAGTCCTACCAAACAAGCCATTAGCATCGCCCCCCACATACATAAACGATTTCCAATCAAGCCTCAGCATACCAAAAAAAAAAAAGTGAAAGACTTCCTACATTGCAACCAATAAAAATCCAATTCTAACCGGAAGGAAGGACGAAATATTAACACGTGTTAAGTGATTTTAATGAATTTCAAGTCCCACACACACACACACACACAATCCCACCCTCTTCCCAGAGTAGACCTCGATTTGTAACACAAAAATTCAATTAGCCTTGTTGAATGCCTCCCAGAAAAATCTCAACTCAAAGTCCGTCTCCAGTGGCCAAACCAAATGCTACTCCAGGCAATGCCCAACGCCCACAATGCAGGACTTAATTTCACCGCCACTCAAGGGTGAAAAAGAGCATCCAACAGCGGAACATGTGAATCCATGTGAGTCGGAGTTAACCCGGCAATAAACCTTCCACTGCACGATTATTATGTCCATTCCCTCGAAATATGGCCACATTAGCACCCCAGACTTTCTGGCCAGAAATTGGCTTGTTAGTTATTTGTCGACGTCGTCGTCGTCGTCATCATCATCGTCGTCGTCACCGTCGCCGTAGTCGTGGTGGTCGTTTGGCCCGTCATCGTAATCCTCATCATATCCTCCTCGGACCGGAGAGTTGACTTCATTTTGAACGGACGATACTGGGCCGGAGTCAACGCGTCGTGCCTCAATTCATTTCGTATGCCTTTTGTTTCGCAACGAGAAAGTGAGAGGAAAAGGAAAAGGAATAGCAAGAGCACACAGGCACACAAGACACTTTGGTTCACACAAATCAACATATGTACCCAGGAGTGTATAACGAGACACAGTGCAACTTCCTATTGCGCCGAGAGAAGATTAATGGATGAACGAACAGACAGACGGATAGGGAATGACCAAATGGCAGTTGTTCGTTCCCACTCCTGCAGGAAATATTTTACCGTATGTGGGCCAATAAATATGCATAGTTGATTGGGATCGGTGGAGAGTTGTTGGCATCATCATCATCGGGGGGGTCGGAGTCAGGTAGACACCGTGTCCAAGGTGGTTTATACACTCCGGCTCAATTCCGTTAATGGTGGGTGCGCCACTTTGGTCCTTCTAAAGTGCCAACTATTCACGGCAAAAAAAACAAAAAAAAAACAGGACACGGCCTGAGGCTGGTGGAGCGTTACGATTTCAATTTATGGGCCACCCCTTTGGACATAGAAATGCTCTACCTGCAACTACGATCCACATCGCAAAGTGAGTTTAAAAGCTATAATTGGTAGCTGGTCCTGGGAAATTGCAGTTCCAAGTTCAACTTCCGTAACTTAATGAATTACCAAATGTCCTTTGCTCTGCTCTTGTAAGCTCTCTGGCTTGGGAGACCTCTCTCATTTCGTTTTTTTTTTTGGTTGCGAATGAGTGTTGGTTGTTCGGTTGGCTCCTCGGTTTATGGTTCGGACAACCCCGACCCCGACCCCTGCCACTGGTTAGGATGTGTGGCGAATGGTGATGTGACGCGTGGTGGTGGTCGTGGACCTACTGGTGTCGGAACAAGTGGAGATGACCTCTTTAGATTTAAAGTGGCAATTTATTGGTTTTTGATTTGTTGAGTTGCATGTTATTTTTTTTTTCTTCCTCAAGGATAATGGGCGTTCGGAATGGGTGCGGAAGGGGGACACAGGACGCTGGATATGGCAGGATTTGCAATCAATTGGTCAATTAGGGAAAAAACGATTTTTATTGCAAGAATAACGGAAATAAGGTTTTGGAATGGCTCAAGGATGAACTTTTTAACTTCGATTGACAAAAAGGGTGGCATAAGGATGACAATGTCGATGACAGTATAGCAAACAAAACAACATTTGTGACATTGAAAGGATGAAAAAAGGACTTGAGTTTAGTGTTCGATCGACAAGAAGAGCTCATGATGATGGTGATTGGTAAGTGAGAACGAGGTGCTACACCAAAGATCTCAAAACGGAGATCGAAACAGGGGCTGTAGACGAGGCAGAAGTGTATTACAAGTCTAGCTGCTGTTCAGTTCAGGGTGAGATAGTGATCAAGGAAGGAACATAAGGTTCATTTCGGTGTTCGTCAACAACCAAGTGAACATCTAGTTTAAAGCTTGCAGAGGTTGTAACGATGGCTACAGCCTTTGAAGTACAGCCTCACTCGGTTCTCAAAGGATCCATTGTGTTGATGTCAGACACACCAGGGTTCGTCCCTTTTCGATCAGCAGACTTGCATATAAGCCACTCTGTCCAAATGCAGATTAGGAGCGAAACCCTCTCTCTGATAAGATTCAGTCACAAAGATGCTTGGGTTGAGTGTTGACTCAAAGCATCTGTAAGAACGCGAAGCAAGTTCAATCCGTGCATGCAAAAGGCTGAAGACTATAGATAGTTGCTATTTCTACTAGCTAGAAGATTGCGTCAAAGTGTCTCTTAGCTCTGTGGCTCCAATTCTAGTGGCGAGTCTTCCGTAGTAACTTGCTGATTCTGGTTCTGGTTCCAATCGTTTTGGATATGAAATTGCTCACTCAGTCCACCCCAGGTTGCCTATCAATAGGAAGTTCTTTTAAAATAAGGGGGATTGTGTAACTTTCGCTGGTGAACTGCTAAGTTCTGAGCACTGTCTAGCTAGTTCCTTGCCGAATCTATGACCTTGGTAGCAGCTTGAATATCCAAGTCGATAACGATATTCTGTTTGAACGTTGGATCGAGACACTGGAAGGCACTGAAAAAATCTGGTAGGTAGCACCTCATCCACAATCCACTCGAATCCAATCCCAATCCGAAAGTTGCCTCGTAGTCTTTTACTACTTTATTTTCCAGAACTCCACACGTTTCGGTTTTGGAGTCTGGAGTCTAAAATGTTACTGTGACTGTGCCGACTTTCCTTAAGACGATGTTCTTGATTTGTACATCGAGAGGTAAGAGGCACAAGAAGTCAGTGGATAAAGCCTCAAATCCTCGATAGCAAGAGTGAAACGTAGAAGTCGTCTTCGGGGCCGGCACTTGTTTGCAAATAACGCTGAAGTTGTAGATTTGGGTCTTGAAATACCGAAAGTTCACATCCTGTCCATGAATAGAGAATTAAGGTGAACGGTTAAGGAGCCACATGAGCTGAAACTCTTTGAAAACCCTGATAACTCACGAACCAAGACTTGACTCTTGGTGAAGTTGTCGAGCTAATAAGTAATTGGACACGTGCTTAAAGGTTTGCAAAATGAACTCAAGAAATGGAAGCAAGGGATCTCAAACTCAAACTAAGCCAGTTGTCAAGAAATTAAAGCTGTTTTAAGGTTTTTTCGACAAAAGATGCGACACGACGTTGTCTCCTCCACCATCCGAATTTGTTTTTCCCTGTAACAAGGAATACAATCGATCCCTGTTGACGAGATAAGCATCAAATGCCTGCAATTACCAATTCTCAGTCGACGATTCTCTAGACCAAAGGTATCGGGTTGATGCGAGAAGCTCAAGAAGCAAACAAACGCTTCTCGCATCGCATTACTGTGCGCCGTATCTTAGTCTGTTTCATGGAACTCAGTTGAGTAGCACTGCTTGGTGTGACTAAGGTTAGGTTAGGTTAGGTAGGAGGGTTGACGGGGAAGGAAGTCCTTTCCCCGTCACGCTTAGGTCAATATAGCCCCATTGTGAAGCCCTAGGGATTGCAACCCCCTTAGAAACCATAAGTCTAAGCTCTATCAAGCCAGCCCGCAGCGCTGATAAATCTGTGTACACCAAGCACCAACTTGCTGGACAGTTCTTCTAGATTTGGTGTGACTTAAACAGCGAGTTTCTCCTAATTCGAGTGACATGACCATTATTACGAGGTACGGAGCATGAACAAGACTAAGCTGCTAAGCATTTTCTTTGCGAGTATCCTGCCTTTGCTCGTATCAAGTGACGGACCTTCGGTGCTCATCATAGAATTGCCTATTCGGCTCCAGTTAAACGGTCAATACGGGCCTTGCTTCCCTGATAGTTCCATCTGAGTCCTCCAGTGATGTGTTTCCCACTTACATTGTTGGTAACTCATTCTCTTCTGCTGCGTCTAGGTGCTCTAGTCTATCTACATGGTTGGCAAATTGTTTCTTTCAACAGAAGCTTCTTAAATGCACTCAGACTGGTGTAGGGATTTTTTACGAAATTCTCTTTCGACAATTGTCCCCGCTAGAGGAGCTGTTGTACGATCGAATGGAATTAGAACTTGTGGACCAATATTTTCAACTTGGACGAACTTAAAAAGCAACATGGCGTCCTTGCTGAAGATGCTTTCATCAACGTTCAACTAGACACCGACACAAAGAACATACCACAAATTGATTTATTTTGCAAATTGTTCCGCACCCTGAATATCCATGCTCTCTACCAAACTCAACCGCATATCCTAGGTTTTTCTAGCTTCAGCCACTTTACACAACAGAAACCTTTACCACTTTCCTTGTGCGTATGAGCACTTGCCACGCAACACCCCTCAAAGGGAATTCTTATAAAATGCCGCCACATAAAATTCATTAAACATTAATTTGCAATTTCCTTAATTGCAGCACTTTGCATCACTTTGATCCTGCTACACAGGGATACACACCATTTCAGTGTGTGTTTCACTTCATTCTTTTTTACAAAACACTGTGCGTTGTATTAAAAGACACACCACACTTAAAGATAATTGCTGCACAGCACCGAGCATCATTCAACCCCAATTCCTCCTGTCGAAAGGATCTCTCTTTACACCTCACAACTGCGGCATATTTGTGGCCCATTAAAACACATGTCTTTGTGTGCGAGAGTGTGTGTAAATGAGATCCTTTGCAAGCACACACACAGTACACACACGGCCTTAGATTAAATTCTAATTTGCAAAAGTGAACGACACCCACACCCGTTAATAATTATTTATCAACATGACATGTGCTAAAAATTAACATCCTTAATTGTGCACTCTCCCGCTGGCAGAGCGCGCTAGTGTAGGAACGCAAATGATTAGCGCAACACAGAAACCGGTGGGTGGCTTTGTCCTTTGAATGTCTGTAATGGAGACAACAAGAAGTGTAACACCGAATGGAGTCCTTTTTATTTTGGCGCTAACGGGGGGAAAGGAAAAAAAAGATTGTTCTTTGGGCGGGAAATTTCAATTTAGTCAAGTGGCTGCTGCTGAGGGAAGGGGGTAGCAATGACTTTTGTTCCCGCAGCTCAATGGATGTGTGACCTAAAGCTAGTACGGGTGCTGTTAGACTTTTCATCCAATTTAGTACTTTAGTGGGTTTCTTTGTCGTGAGCTAATAGGAATGCGAGCGGGGGTTGCTAAAAGATTCCTGGAAAGTATTTGGGCCAGAGGGCTTAAGGACGAACACATACAGACATGTGTATGTACTTAGTACTTCAGATAAATGTTTCAAAATAAGTGCGTATGTCCTGAGGCAGTTTTTGACCAAATCCAAACCGGATTTAAGGATTTCTTTTGTCTCCCTTTTGTTTGAATTCAACAGAAACATAGATGGAGGGCTAGTAGAGCCGATAATATCAACTGTCTGAGGGAATACTCACCGATGTTTTGTTGGAAATCGAGGAAGGAGGGATGCTTATACGTTTTATGTGTCAACATTAGGAAACACGAGTACTGGAAAGAACTTTCTAATGCGAATCAGTGTCCCATAGTCGTCAGATAGATGAGTTAAAGTTTCCGGTATTTCTTTGTACAATGTGTCGCTAGAGGGGACACATAACCTCTAGCTTGCCTTGTTTTAAAAATTACATCTCTCCCGTTTTGTTCAGACTTCGCCTTGATTTTTCGCAACACACCAGAAGCGAGTAGCAGGCATCTAATATCCAGGACCTTACACTGCGCTTGATCCTACATCACTGAATCTGTCATATTCGATGAGTGCTGCGACAGTCCAGTCCATTGGATTTTCAATCAAAAACTGTGCAGTTATTCTTAAGTCAAAACAAAAGAACAGATGGACGCCGAGGTCCTTCGAGATGATTCCGGCCCTCGACATTGGAATTCCTTTGCTTTTCGTATCACAAAACTTCATATGGTAGCTTAGCTTCAAAATGGAGTAATGCCGCAATGCTTTCGAAGAATCTAGAGCCTAGGTTTGGAGGACATCGATCTTGTAGACAACAGGGTACAGGGTACAGAAGATGTAAGACGCACTCTGTCTTCTGTCTTCTCTGAATCTAATAGTAGAGTGTCGCATGATTTCTCTGGCTTTCATGCGAATAGGGGTAAAGGTTGTGTCGCCTCCAAAGGATTCGTAAACACTCAACTGTGGCCAGTATTTTTAAAGGAGAGAGTCACTCATCCACGCGACTGAAAATCATGCCAAGGAATAGGGTCTGTATGTCTTAAAAGCAAACCTGCTTATGATTTGAGCACGAATTCGTAGACCTTTCAAAGCCGGCTATGACTGGCTTTAGAAGAGTTTGACTCTTTACCAAGATTACATTTTTGTGATATGCTTCCCTACACAGGCCCCATCGCTTTCCCCGGTAGCCTCGGGCGCCTCATCATTTTTGCAGTGACTTTGTGCACAAGTCTATTGCTATATCTATCATGCAGCCTATCATGCGTGTCCTAAGTGAAGTCGCAGAATAGAGCAAAGACTAGCATGACTTTGCCTCTATTCTAGCTTTCAGTCTTGCCCAAGTGTCAAACAAGTCACGCTGTTTGACTGACCTAAAAAAAAGAATTCGACATTAAGAATAAAGTAGCTCTGTATAGACCTTGTTAGCACTGAAGCCACATTTATCCGTCGAAGTAGCTATGAGAAGTGCAAGGGCTTGCGGGTTCTTGTCTGAAGTGGTCTGCCTCTTTCTTTACTTGAAGAGTATGCCTCTCAGTCACTCAGTTTAAGTTCAGCCATCTCATACTCCTATCCATTTCACTAAGAAGCTTTAAATTCTTAAAGGCTTCATGTTTCGCGTTATCAAAGGTTCTATAGCTGCTTGACCTCCAAAGTTGGTTGTATTTTGTCATGTACAGAGACTTTCTTTTCAAAACTGTTCGTTTTGCCTGGCTTATGAGAGCTCAAAATGTAGTTTGTTGACAATTCCTGAACCTAACCTTTCTAAGGACTTCCTCTCTAGCTTTTCTTACTCAGAACCCTTCAAATTAAGAAATGCCTGCTTCACAAGACGCCCATTCGACTGTTTGTCTTCACATCAAATTAGCGTTCCACAATTGACTTTCATTCGACTCAAATGGCTTGAGCCTCTCACCACTTGTCAACCCTCCGACAACCGCTTTAAAGATCGCGTGCAACACTCTCTGATCATTCAAGTAATTTAACATACAAGCTCCCGCTAAAGTCTTCCTGTCCTTCCAAGTCACGCAACCTTAATCAAACGCATCTTACACAAAATTGCCACTTAATGTTGACCAAAAGAACGACGCTAATTCCAACAAGGAACACACGACACTTAATGAGATTTAGCCTGAACCCCTATGCCACCTACTCACCCTGTTCGCTGCGGTAATCATGCAGAACCACTGAACCATATGGTAACTGACCAACTGCTCCAAACGGGATACTGAATCTCAACTAATGCCAGCAAAAAACTTATTTGTGAGGCTACTTTCACGCTTCCACAGTTCCGTTTAGCTTCCTCTGTTCGTTGGTTGGAATTGGAATCCACCTTACTTCGGAGAGGTTGTAATCACCACCCAAAGCCAACAATTTGGTTCCACAACAAGTGAAACTGACATTCGTACACTTTTTATCCGGGGATAAGCCCTTCGCTGAGGCGACTTCTTTTGACCAGAGCAAGTCCTCAACCCCCGAGGTGAAGGTAGTGCCGGTGGTTATAGTGGTGGTCGCCAGCGATAAATAAGCTTAGTTACCATTTAATGACCAACACCGCCATTCCATTCGAAAACAGTGATTTAGCCTTAGGACTTGGGTGGACTTTTGTGGTGCTTTAATGGGATCTTAATACGTTTCGTAGGGATTAGTGTTAGTTGTTGATTACAGGCAAAACGTGTATGGCGTGGTGTTGGGATAATTAACTCGAACGGTCTCCGTAGGCGAACGAATTAAATGATTTGATTAAGGGTAAGTTGGTTGCGAGGCACTTTTGAAAGCTTGGTTCTCAATCAAAATAGCAATCTAGGGTGTCTCCTGGTGGAATATTCCATGGGATGACTAAAATATCTTGAGCAGCTAGCTGTCACATAGAAAGTCTAAAGATATCAGACCATCAACTAACGTCAGGATGTCTAGAATCTACTATAAGAAGGGTTTGCGTTTTATCCAGACCTCGTGCTATCAGCAGATTGCTTTCGTCACACGTTGGACGCCATTATTATGATCTAGGACAGGGCTACAGAAACAATATTAATCCAATTGGCTGCCACAGTCCAATTGGTCATTGTCAACACCACCATGCACCTCCTGATCGGCACAAAGATATCCAGTGAGTCAATTCCACGTAACAGATCTTCGATTTCTACGTACCTTGGGCTTCAGGCAAGGCTAATAAATCTTGTGAACAAGTTTGTCTTAGTTTCCTTAAACGGTCTGCCACTAGATTGAATTCCAATCAAAACCCTTGCGTCTTTGAATGAGGAAAAGCTATCACTTAAGCTGCCTGCAGATGGACGGGCTACTTTGTGGATTCTATTGTGTCCCCATCTTTCATTCTCCTGTCATGGACTCTGTACTGTCCAACTTCACTAAAAAGGTTTCCCCTACTAATTTGGTGACTGGCTTACACAAGTCTAGGCTCATAGTGACTTTTAAAGGCCTACAGGCACGCCAATTGATGTGGAGTCTTCATAGCTGTCTGAAGAAGGGCAAGGTCCTTTGTGGATTCTATTGCGTCTTCATCTTCCATTCTCCTGTCATGCACTCCGTACTGTCCAACCTCACTAAAAAGGTTTCCCCTACTTATTTGGTGACTGGCTTACACAAGTCTAGTCTCATTTGAGAGGCCTACAGGCATAGATTAGATACCAGTAGTCCGTATTAGCTGGCATGCACGATTCGAGGGCATATGGTTCTCCGGTGCTACGCGCCTACGTACTTAAGCACATTCCAGCACTCGTCACTCTTAACTCTCGTTGCGGGACTGCGAGGTTTTAAATCTCAGGGCTGGTTAGCAGCTTGTGTTATGCGTATACTGCTTCGGCTCTTATAACCCTCTGACAGCCTGAGCCTGAACTAATCCCGCTTTACAGCTCTTTTGGCTCTTCTTAGTCTTTCGTTTATTCTATATGTGTGCTTTGAAGGAACAGATCTTCAACCAGTCGTCCTTTGACATCCCTATACGGTTTATAAGAAGCTATCGGATTGGCAGGTTCACACTTTGCGAAGCGCCTGTAGTGGAATATTGCCAGTTCCGCGTATTCCTTTTCATCTGGAAATTCTGGTCAGAAGGTCGAGCTATCGTGTCCAAATATGAGGAGATGATTTCGATAGCCACTGTGTCTGGAACAGGAACTCTATAAGGTGGTAGTTCCAGTTCTCACGGGCTCTCTTTCGCCAGACCTCGATGGTGGGAATCAACCTTGCTTGCCACAATGCTACAGATGTTGCCCTTCCTTCTGTTTTTATCTCCTCGTAATGATGGCTTCTTGCCGGTTCACGGTTCGCTAATGTCGATGGGGACCATTCCGCCTGTAACACAAGCTACTTCATCCGAAATTGTTTGGAAACCGCTCATTGACGAGAGCTTACTTCTTTTTTCTTTTCGTTATAAGTGGTACCCCCACAGGCTGTCTTCTTGTTTGTTTGTGCCCTTATAACTTGTGAACTACTGAACCGATTTTCATCATCTTTTGTTTCTTAGTTGAACAATATTTTCGAGCGGGTTATAGGCCTACAATTTGAGTTCTTCCCCAGATGTGACCAAGGATATAATCAAATCTTGTCAAAGCTCCTATAGTCTTCCTATTTTTTTGCTTTTTTACTGTGAATTTGCACCACCAAAATGCATTTCCATTTTCGTCCGTGCATTGGCACATTTCACATCCTGTCAATCACTCCTTCAATACACATACCATCAAGCCTTCGCTCCTTCAGCCATCAATCAATTAATAACATTACATACCAATGGATGGTGGCATGGTATTGCTTCTGCTCTAGATCTTTCAAACTGGAATTGACAGCTCGAGTGTTGTTACTACGTCAGCCAACCAAAAAAGGACCTATCCCACCCACAATATAGCACACCTCGACCAAATAAACAACGTCAACAACAACAAAATGAATGAAAAGAGGTTTCTACATAACTCTTCCGTGTTCCATCAGCAGAGAAACCACTCGACTACTCTACATTGCACTGAAATGTCCTTGAGTGGAGTGAAAAACTTCTCCCGAAGCCATTAACCAACAGGGTGCCAATTACCCTGCACAATGCAATAAAAATAAATTCATCCTTCCACCGTCAGAGTCGGAGGCATACATGCATCCTCTCAGCACTGACATTCACCGCATGCCATAGAGAGAAAGGGTTGGATTTGCATGTCCTTCTCTCTCTCTGTCTCTCTCTTTCTCTTGCAATAATTTTGTGCCCAAAAATAATAATAATAACAATTTGTCCATGGTGTAACAAAAGGACTTCCATAAACTGTGCTGTCGTGTCGTTTTTTCGAAAAGTACTTGCATATTGGTACCGCTACGTGTCATGCAAATCATCAGAACCCTTCTCTCCCTGAGAGAACTGACTTTTATGGTCAACGCTACTACTCACTCCTTCGACTTGAATCCTCTTTCGAGTGTCCGCGTCTTATTTACATACCGCGAACCCATTAAGATGACAAGAAAGGAGGTCCTGCCGACATACACAATGGAAAAGAGTTGAGACTCCCAAGAAATCGCTGTCAAAAATTTGAATAACAAAAGCCAGGACACGCCGACACAGCTGGAGGTGGTCGAGAAATTCAAAAACACATCCGCGATTCTGTTCTGTTATCCTTGTTTATTTGTTTTGTTTTAGTGTAATGGGTTGTCAGTTGTATTGTCCTTTTGTTGGTTTCCGCCCTTTGTAAGCATTCGGTCAATGTGTAAGGGATCGAGAAAAGGATTAACTGATGAAAGATCACAGCGGAACCAATTTATATTTGCAGGGCACACGATCGTCCAGGTAAAAAGGATCTATTCCATTGAAATTGTAACTGTAGCCGAATTCGTGGGAGTAAATGTTTAGGATACGGATTAACCCTTTTTCCGCAAAATAGTTTCGTAGGCGGATGGGGTATCGTTTGTCCTTCTTATGTATTTAGTGACAAATATACCACATGCGGACTCGGCTAAGGACAACCGAGGATATCAATTAACCCTTTCGCTAAACGGGTAAATATTTGAAAATTCAATTAGCCGAAGGTGGGATTAGTATGTCCGCGTCAGGACGAAGGTATTATATGGTGATTAGATATAATCCTATTATGTTGGCAAATTATAGTCATAGTCTCCAGTGGAGAGAGGAGGGTGTAGTGTGTGGACAAATGCATTTAAATACGAACGTCACCGTTAATGGGATGAAGTATGTATGAGTAACCCCCATTGAGAGAGATATCCTTGGACATTTTACAGATGGTCAGTGGGGTATTGTGTGAGAGGATAAGAGAAAAAATGTCGTTGGGACATGGAACTAGTCGATGTCCTTTACAGCGAAAAAGGAACATATTCATCGAGTTGATTTGCACAGTGTTGGGTTTGCCTAGAGATATGTCGAAGGAGACCGTCTAGAGGAATTCCTTTTCTCACTCTTCCAAGACTCAGGATGGATATGAAAACTACACTCTAAGCTACGCTCATCAACATCCAGGTCACGTGAGTTGTGGTATCAAAACGGCGCATCAGCGCTACTTGTGACTCTGACAGGCCCACCAGTCTCAACCACTTCTACCTTCCTACCTACCTTCCAATACTCATCTCGTTTTCTCAGTTTCATCTAGGCTTTCCTAAATTCTCTCCTAGACGTGACACTGTGTCGAGTAGTCTTGTCGACTGTCCGTCCCTTTAGTTCATTGTCTCGATTCCGTTTGTCCCTTGAACCTTGTCCCTGGCAAAGATCTACGTTACCTGTTATATAAAAAGAATGAGCTCCCTCTGAGGAGACACCATGAGAACTCCCTAGATCCTATTCTCAGACCATTTCCAGACAGTTTCCTTGAAATGGCGGTCTCCTATCTTGAAGATGACTAACTACCACTTTCCAAATCACATTTAGCAGAAATCAGATGAGTTTGAGCCTACTTAACCCTACCTAAGCTCTTCTAAGAAGGCATGTTGCATTCATTAAAGCTTCTCTTTGTTGACATTTCGAAAGTTTCAGCTTCAAGTCAGTCCCTCTAAATAAGCACGTGAAAGTTCGTCAAATAAGGTTACAGTGCATCGTCAAGCAAAGCCTGAAGTTTGAAACTTAAGCACCAGGTAAGAACTTCGCTGGCTTAATGAGAAATGTGAAGAATAAGGTCGAAATGACTATGAGACCTTCATGCAAAAGGGGTTTTTGTGGTTAAATTCTCTTAATAGACGGTTGAGTCCTCCTCGTGGATGGTCATAGTAGCTCCCTACAAGCTTCTGTAAAGGTTCCTAAAATTAAAAGAATTCATCATTCTGTTTCAGTCTTGATTTCATAAGAAGAAGTCTTTCTAACAAGTTCAAACAAAGTTTCTAAAGACGGTAGAAGTTTCACCACAGTCCAACAGTCCAATTTCCAGGTAGTCCGATCTAGCTGAGTTAGGTTCAACGCAATATCAAAGCACTTAAAGTGTAACCCTGTCTTACATGTTTTCCTAACGAACTGTACGGGCTATATAGCGACATCGACTTAGCCAGAAGAGTGAAGGCCCAACGACTGAGGTGGCTAGGGCATGTAAAGCGGATGGATACCAATGCTCTGGTTCGAAAAATCTTCGAATCTGCCCCCGAGGGATAGCGCAGTAGAGGAAGACCGCGACTCAGGTAGCGCACGCAAGTTGAAGGGGACCTCAACCAACTAAGCGTGCGAAACTGGAGGCAGCTAGCTAAAGATCGAGCTGGCTGGAGACGCTTGTTGGTTGAGGCTTAGGTCCACCCCGGACTGTAGCGCCACCTCAAGTAAGTAAGCAAAATGTTTTCCTTATCGATTTGGAGTTTAAAGTCCCTCGGTAAACCTTTGAAGCACATCCCTTCTACTATGAAGCTTGTCTCGAAAATAAAGATATCTGTTTAAGAGCCTCTGGCTTGTCGGAAAAGGCTGTTGTTCACAAGGACCGCACGTTCGTGAAAGTTTTTCTCTTTCTCCTTCTTATGTGACTAGGCCCTCTTTTTCATACGCTTATGCAGATGGCGCTACTGTCATGAGCAGGATCTGTGAATCAAGCAACCAGCCTCTCCAGCCATTTTGTGATTTTTTGCTTAACAAGTTGAGATTTGTTTTGTGTTGTTTGCGCCATTATCTTCTAGTGCGTCCTTCCTCTGTGGCAGATAAGAGTTTGGAATCTCCTCGGGGCCTGAGGCTTTTCACAAAATTAATACCGCTTTAGACCCAGTTCGTCTTCATATCAACTTCTCAACCACCGTCTATGAGGGCTCTCGAGACAATCAAGGGCGTTTTCATCGACTTGGAACAGGATTTAGAAGATTAGGGTTCCACTCAGTTACCTCCTTAGCCCAAGGAAACCTCGATTTGTAGAAGTGATTCTTGGGGTGATTTCTGCTTTGGTATGGCAGTATCTAAGAGCCGTGTTAGATAAAGTCCCTAATTACCTCAAAATTATAACAATCCGTGTCCACATTCTGTCCCAAATGATGCCTTGATAGCTCTCTGTATGTGTCAATGTCGTCAGTATTGAAAGGCCATTCTTCTTGACGTGGCTTGTGAGTTTTGAGTCGCCTTGCTTAAAAACATGTTCGACATTGAAAGTCGAAATGAAGTCATTAACGAGCTTAATGGAGCAGTGTGTTACCTTCCAAAGGCGAAGGGCTGTATAGCTCCTTTCCCTATAAACGCTGTCATAGGCGGTCCTAAAATAAAGGTGATTATGGAAGGGAAATTCACGGGTTTTGTCATAGTTCTACTCAACAAATGAGATAGAAGCCACGAAAGATTTAAAGCACTTACACAGTGACATTAATGCCATTGAAATTGATTACCATTCATAGGCTAGGACTCCATTTATTGAGGACGATTCTGGACGTTCCATTTATCTGTTATACATCCTTCCGACAGTATATTGGAGATGAGTTCATGCTTCTTACCTCCTTACGCCTCCAGATTCTGAAGCTTTGTTAAACTTAAATGGAATTAGAGTCTATACATCGCCCAGGTGATATGATCCTTTTGATTAAATCGTTAACTCAATCTTATACAAGGTCAATACAAGGACCTTCTTCCATTAAACCAATTTGTTGCATTTGGAGAGCTGTCAGACACCAATCGTCAACGGAAAGATCTTGACAAGTCTTGACAAAAGTATCAAGCAAAAATTTAAATGGTTCAAGTCAGATGATATCCCCTATCCATTCCTTGCTTCTCTCTTCCTGTGGATAGGTAGATCTAATTAATTTTTTTGTAATCCAATCTTTGTCCTTCTTTTCCATTTTCCTTTCCCAAGATGGAGTATAGTCTCATGCTATAGCACACCATATAAAGGGATATCTGCATGATACCGAGAAGCGTCCTATTCGTTTATATTCATTTAAGAGGCACTTGGTTGCTTGATGTCCTTTTTTTTTTTTTTTTTCATTATTGTGTGGCGTACTATACATTATTGCCTCACCTGCTGTTGGTTAGAATTTTCTGGACACACCACTTGAACTTTTCGCCATGTGATGGGGGTATTTTGTGTCCACTTATTAAATTCGACAAAAGAAATCCTTGCATACGTACAAGTATGTGTGTGTGAAAGAAAAAAAATACCCTTTTATATATTTGATATGTTACTATGCAACCAGTTGCCAGGATATCAAGAGGAAACAACACGTCTGCAGTGATTTCTCATTTGAAAAAAAAAAAAAATTCCTTTTTATAAACAAAGAGAGGGAGTAACAACAAAAAATTCCACAAAAAGAAAGGACGACATCCAAAGAGGATTATTCGCACATTTATTAAGATTGAATGAGTGGTCCTTGAAATAATAATACTTCATTTCATGTGAACCACTCTTCTTGGGGACGAACTGTTGGCGATAAATTCTCGAAAGTCAAGTGGACACTGGGCTGGGCATCATCCAAAGGGAGTGTGTTTAGTAGATTTCATTATTTTGACGCATTTTGTCCTGGCACGAGGTATTTATTCAAACAAGGACATAACTCTGTAATGGAATTTACTTTATTAATATTATTTAAACTGAAAAGGATTGTATTTTTAATTCTTAGGTCTAAAGGAAGAGTAGACAATCTTCTGAAGAGGACAACTTGGTAGAATTGGGCTCATTAACGTCCTCAGGAATGAGGGTGATATCGATGTCTAAAGTCTGAAGTCTCATTTCTTTAAGAACAGGTCATTCACAGAAATACTGATCCGTGAAATCCACTCTTTTTTAACAGGATGCCTGGCATTGACTCATCCATGATTCTATGGCAGTCAACTACATCTGTTAAGTCCTGTGATTGGCTTGATCAAGGTTTTGTTCAGCTCATTCTAGCCATGTAGAGAAAGCAAATTTGATAGTCCTGCAAGAAATGGCACTGAACATGGAACTGGAACTGGAACTGGACTAATATCATTTCAGTTTGCAGAGTTTGTCTAGTGAAATAAAAGTCTAAGAATTGAAAACTTGTGCAAGCTTATAAAGCTGTGAAGATAAACCTTGAAAAGGGTCTCCTTATTGACCCTTTACTGGGTATCAATACCCAGATGAACTTGCTAGGAAAGGGTCGAAACTCGATATCCTTGGTAAGAAAACCAATTAGAAGCCTTTACAGAGGAATACCTAGCTATAGAAACTGTAACCAGGGCTAATAGGCAATAGTGCCATCTAAACTACGACCAACCCTCATAGCGGGAATCCTTTTAGGTGTTATCTTGTGCTATTCCCATAGTCATGAGATGCTTTTTAACCCGGCAGTGTCAGGCTTTCTAACCGCGCACTCCTGCATCATGGAAGAGCTTTAAAGAAGAGGATATCACAATAGGCCCACTTGCGGCCGCAGTGTTAAGGAACTAAGGACCACCTCAAATTCTAATCTAATCTAGGTGTCCTCAAAGATCACTGCGTTATAGAAGCTCATGTTGACTACTGTGGAAGCTGGCAGGGACGAAGATGGAACAAAATCCATATGACAGCTGGTCCGCGACGCGACTATACTGCACTACTCACCAAAAGATTAAGGTTGGAGGACCTTCAAATCGCTGATTGCAGAAATGTCCTGAAATTCTTATCTCTTTCTAGATGGTTTTTAAATTTGCCTTTTCTTATGGGCTCGCATGGATCATTTTTATGGACCCGTATTGGAGCTATGTTTTAGGACACCCAAAGACTTACCAATCTCGTGCATTCAAAGCCAATGCCGTCACTTCAAAGCAATCTTCTTATCCAGTTTGTTGCTCCAAATATTTCGAAGATGTCTATTTGAATCACAGTCGCCTTACCTTCAAGACTTTGAGTTTCGCTTGAGATGCTTTAACCTAGAAGGTAGTTTAGAAGGAATTCGTGAATCGAATTCATCAATGTGCTTCTTTGATGATTTCCCATGAATCTGGAAATCTGCTTTAAGTCGCTTATCAAACGCGACAACCGATCTTCTATTGTCCCTAGGCATCGTGTACAGCGAATATTGTTTCGAAATCCTACGTCGACAGATGCTTCCATTGCCTTTCTCCAAATAGACAAGTGAGAGCAGTGATAAGTTGAGATCCTCTAGCGTTTTGAATTTCACGCATGCCGCTAGGAACATCTAGACAGACTTCTGTTTTGGATTTTAGCGAGTGTAAGGTAGGACGGGCACATCTTTGGAGAACCTTTGTCTAAGACTTTCTTTGATGTTAATAGCTCCAAGGTCCCGCTTAGGCTTATTCTCCTTCTGACTAAGGGTAAGGCTTCACCGTTTCCCTCAAGATATGCATATTATATCAACGGAAACACTTCTTCTGGTCGCTAGAGCTTCAGCTTTTCTTAAGCAAAATCGCCCTTCTTGATACTTTTCGATTTTCCTAAGACCCAGTGCCTCCCAAACGCATTTCCTGTCTTCCCTAATGTCAGCCATGTTCCCGAGTAGACCCGAGTTGCGGCGTTGAAGACCTTCTCTTTCGATAAAAAATTCTTTAAATCGATTGCATGTAATGTAGCATAGGGCAGCCACTTACTATATCTCATAGGCACAGCGCTCAGGAGTTTGGTCCTCCATCATCAATGGACATTCGACCAAGGGACGAGCAAGTTAACACTTCGGCACATAATTGGATAGCTTCCTTAGGAATGTCTCTTAAAAGTTTGCAGCGGATTTTAAAACAAAGCTTGAGGTTCCCCACACCCAGTCCAAAACCCAGATATCAACCTTTTGGATACGAGGTTATACATGAAAAATCTCACGAGTCCCAGACTTAAGCACCAAAAACCCCTGAGTTTTCCAAAAGTGTGACATTTGGTCGCACTTGAGTAACATTGATGTTTTTGGACGAGCGGTGTTAGTTGACCATGGTAACTGCTTTTGGACATGATTCCTAAGTTGTATTCCGATAAGAAGAAGACGTAACGTACCGCTTCCACTGAGAATCTAAACCTTAACCAATTTGAATAAACGACAGTAAGACGACATCGATTGCAGGGCTGAAAGGAGTCAGGTATCCTACATAGGTGCCATGTGCCAATGCATCATCGAACCAGGATGTCGGAACAGGCAAACCCTACTGCAGCTCTCAAAGGTAGATAACTTTTTCGTAAAAAGACGAAGAGAGGCTTCAGTGATGCAGAGCTTTAGTTGATCCGTCACCTAAAACGACCTTGGCAGGACACTGTTATAGGAAGTATTAAACAGTGTCGTTGCCCTCTCCACAGGCATCGTAGGTAGTCGTTTCGCTGAAGTGCTCGGCTATGGCGTAATTGGCCATAAGAACGTCAATCTTTGTTTGTCTTGATTCCTGGAGAGTTATTCCACCTCCGATTGCGTTCACCAGAAATTCAAGCCCTCACCGAAGATTGTTGGCAAAGCCAAGCTGACCTCAAGGCTATTTATGTCGCATAGACAGGTTGGCATATCGTTTATCATTGAGCAGAGCTCAGCCATCAGATTGAGGAGATAAAAAGAAAAGCTCGGAGCGATCCCTTTGTACTTATCATGACTTAGGAATCGTATGACAACTCTGTACTCTGAAGCCCTGTGAAACCTTAAAAGTCACCGCCAGTTTGAGAAATATCGGGTTTAACCGTTACTTTTGTCTCATTTTAAGGATTCAACGGTCACAAACGTAAAACGGAGCAATCAGTGAAAATGGACGTGAATTGGAGAAACGTTGAGGAAGCCAGATGACAAAATCCCCAAAGTAAGGCTTTGAATGGAACTGTCAAGTTGCAAAACAGATTTGGAAGACCTACGAGCACAGTCTTAGTAGAAGGGATGATTAAAGAAATAGAATCTAACTTATTGCAACCCTATGTCGCAACAGGGCTTAAAGAACACCGGCCCTTTACTTCACTAGACTTTATGTTAACCAGCCCTTACAGACGCATCAGTCTGTGGTCAATTGTTCACCAGTCCTGCGGTCAGACAAATCGCTCTTAAATTTCGTCCTCTTAAACGACCACAAAATTTAAGGCATTTACAACTTTTCTTTTTGCACAAGTCCCAACATGATATTTTCCTTAATTATTTCCACAACTGTTGCCCCTCAGCTGTTAACCGTTATTGACCGAAATACCACAAAGATCACCAGGAAAAAAAATATAATAAAAGGGAAATTTGTGCCAACTTCATCCGTCAACCACAAACCGCGGTCGCGTGTGCGCCACCCTGTACCTTGTGAAAAAAAAAACATAACCAACAATCCTTTCATCATTGACCACAATCCCGATGACATTGTCGCTTTGAACTTGAAATTGCGTGTCCCGCAGGAAACCCCAACAAACTAACCACAAGTCCAGAGGACAAACACATCCATTCCACACCCTTTTTGATTGATTTTCATCTTAAACAAGAATATCCTCGAAGGGACTCGAAAAAAGTCCTTGAGTCGTGTAAATTAATTTCATTTCAATGAACTTAATTAGTGAAAAATACTGTCAAGTCAAGCCAGTGTACTGCCATGACAAACAGACAAAAGAGTTAACCTCCATCAGTTGCCATACCCTGGCCAAGCAACCGAACCGAGGCTGTTGATCTTTGGAAATTAAAATTGCACAGAGTGTGTCCTTACCAAGGATTTGTCAAAAAAAAAAAAAAAATAGAGAGAGTGTCCCTTTCACTAATGAACTTCAGCGTTGATTGCTAATTGATTTGTCAACACCGGAGAGCTGGAGACCCAAGTTATGCTAACTTTCCGCCAGAGGATGCTCCTCAATGAGTGGGCGAACTCCGATGATGACCATCAAAATTGTGCAAACGATTGCGTTTATGTTGTACGACAAGCAGTGATCCTTGAAGCTTAAGCAAATTCTTCTTGCCGTCTACTGGGGGGAGATTGGCCTCACTGAAGACTAATGAAGTCCAGCGATTCGTGTTGGCACACATAATCTCTGAATATTTGGTTCAATCAACGAGGAGCTCAGTCCAAGTCCATGTCCATGTCGATAACGAATGGCAGGACATAACACAAAAAAGCGGTTCCGATAATTACCGGTGTTGGAATTTCTCCTCCACCATGGTGGTAGTTATCTGCTTTAATTGGCCTCTTTATGTTCCTTGCCTTGGAGCCTGGTCAAACACAATCATCGTTCCCATCGTCCTAGCCACTTTTCACTTTTCCATTGTGTCACCGGCTTACACATTCGATTGAGAGGTGGGGTCGCCCTACAATGTGTCTCGTCCTTTGCCATGTCGGAGAACAATGGTTTTATCCCTTTGGCATTTTTTTTTTTTAAAAGATTGTCATTGGGGAAACTAATTGGGCATCAATCAAGCTGACTTGAAGGATCGAAGGATTGTCACTGTAACAAAAGAGCTTTTCATATTTCATCGTGCGCTTGTGGTTTGTGGATTTTTTTTTTTTTTTTTGAAAAGGGTTTAGGATTCACATGGATTTTAATGAAAATTTAACGAGTCTTTGAAGGAATTTTCATTTAAAAACAGGAATCGTCTTACAGGATCACCCGCTGACAGAAAAATGCATACAAATTGGATATTTACGACATGCACACGCTGGAATTCCTTTGAATTATCGCATCCTCTCTCATGACCCAGTGTAGTGGACTTTCTCTGAGGAGAACACGTTTTGTAGCAGCACCTTGCATCTTCTAAGGAACTTTCAGCTCTCGATTGTTTTGTAAAACAAATATTCCCGAGCTACCTACAATTTGTGGTGTGGTGATTGTACAAAAGGAAAACGCGTCCTAAATTTGTAAACTACGGTCCGAATCGGGGATCTTTGTGTATTCGTAGACAATACGAAACGCAATTAAGTCATAAACGAATTGAGGTATAAGCTAGGGAGTGTCCTTGAAGTAAATTACCATCAGAGAGGCTTAGAGAATGAATTATTTGGGAGTGTACGAGTACCATGTCCCCCGTTGCGAGAGAGAACTCAGAATGTCGCGTGTATCTTGTGTATTTTCTGTGTGTGTCGCATCCTTCGAATGGAAATGTACGTTTTGTAAATTTATGATGGTGGAAGTGATAAAACGGCACGACACGACACACGGTAGCTGCCTTCGACGAATTGAGTAACAATGCCAATAACAATCAGCAACATGGTGCGAGGACCTATTGCTAGATGATGCCCAAGAGAAGATGTTCATCACTTGGAATAACTAAAACTCCGTTGAAAGGAATAGGCATTCTCAACATAACTTGGAAGGATAATTCATTTTTTAACGCTCGCTTTTCTTGATGATGATGGATTCCATTGCAGTGCGTGTGCTGTTTAAACGTCTTCCGATTTCATCTTCATTGCTGAATAGTTACTGTAAGAGTTGTTCCTTTGAGATGGAGTTAGGCAACAGTAAAAGTAGTCCTTTTCCACTCTGCAATTCTGTGAGAGTGTAAATGATGATTTCGTAGCTCCTCAGTATCCTCCTCAGAAACCTTTATCTGTCGATTGAGGTATCAGACTTTAAAAATAAGTTAGTTCGGTCTAGGGTGCTCCAGCGGGACATGGTAAGAAAAAGTCTTTAATTTCAGACAAAATCAGACAACCTTTCGAGAGGGTCTAACATGTGAGAGTCTGTCCTGGAGACAGAACTGTGCTCGGGCAGAAGAGCTACCGGCCAATGACAACTAGTCGAAAGTTGCTGCTCAAAAGACGTGCTTTTCCTACGTCTAGCTATAATAGACCATGCTACAACCTACGACTTCTTCATAAGCTCCAACAAGGTAAGAGGTGTTGGGAATTCAAAGATGAGTTAGAGTCAAGCTTGAAAGCCAAAAATAAGATCCAGCTTAGGCGTGGTATCTGTAACGGTCTTGGTGGTAAAAGATTGCCCTAAAAATCGGTTAACTGGTTTCTGATTTGGTGTGCCAGCTCCAGTAGAACCATCCTTAAACCCTTGACGCTTCCAGTCCGCATATGGACGCTGCAGTATAGGAAAACCTTACTTTAGCTGGTGCATACCAGTCTTATTGGAGAGGTCTGTTGATTGAGGCCCTGATTCACTTCGAACTGCGGCAATTTATAATCCACAATCAGTAACAGACGGCAGAGCACGACTTGAATTTCTCACTAGGAAATCAAATAAGAGCTTAGGCATTTAGACTTGTAGCTCTTCAGAGGGACTGAACCTAAACTAATGTCGCTTTCCGTCCTTCACTGTCCTGAACCATGGTTTCTAGAATCTACGATTGCTTAATCTTTAAACCTAGCTTGACACAGAACGAGTGACAACGGCCTTGTGGACCAGTCAACGCTTTTATAGCAGAATCTAGGGTCTGAGTTCTAAGATGATCCATTGGCTCTGGAAAAGTTTTAAAGAACAGCCTATCTGCCTGCCCCGCAGCAGTACATGAAGTTGTCGTTGGCCCATAACCAGTTTACGTCTTCATTAGGAATACGGATGCAAGAAGGAGCACCATCAAACTGGCAGCCAGAACATAAGTTCTGGGACACCTGGACATACTTATCTCTATTTCCAAGCACGAGAACCAGGAATTTGGGATAGAATTCTTAGATTGTAATGTCTTGTCCACTGGTAGTCCTTTATTTGGACCTCAGAAGTCCTGTCCATAGATCGAAAGTTGAATATGGAGTTGAAGCCGGGGATTTCGGACTCAATACTAAGGTCTTGATACTATGAAGAGCATGCTCTCAAAAGAGGCATTAGGCATATGTTAGGTTAAGTTGAAGTGGCAGTCAGCTATTGCCAGCACACTAAGACCAGTAAAAGGTCCATTGCGATACCACATGGATCTGGAGAGATCTCGTTATCTATTCGTTGAACCAATTGGACTGGCATTCGGCATCCTCCTCGCAAAACTTCAAGCTAGTCAAGTACTGCTTTGATGCCTCAGTGCCTGAGTGCCTGGACACCAAGACATTGAAGACAATGAAACTGGGGATGAACCCCTTCTGTGGCTTCAATTTGGATCAAACTATCAGCTTGATCAATGATTGGAAAACCCGACTTTAAGCTGGCTAAGAAGGCAGATACTTTAAAACTAATTCTTCAACTTTGTGGTGACACCTCCGTCAAGGGAATACTCCCATTCATCAGGAATTTGTGTGAATCTCTTTGACTTTAGTACTCTTATGACGAAATAAATCTTTCAGGTCGTAGTGTCTTTGAACCCCCGTCCACAAATCACATTTGATTCAATTGACAAAGAACAGCTTGCACAGTCGCCAGTCTTGAATGCTTTACATCCTCGCGAACTGGTGCATATTTCAAGAGCAATTACAGAAGGTCTTTAAAGGGCTGCCTAACTTTTAAAACTTGATCCAGAGCAAGAATGTTTTTTTAAGCCTTCAAACGCAGTCTTGCTCAAGAACTTTGTGCCTGTTAGCCTGACCTTCTTCCTTCTGAAAACACACGAGATATTCCTTGCCTTCTTATCAAAGTCTCAAAGTTGATCTCACTGAAGTTAAGGACTCGACTAGTGACAAGCTAGTGATACAAAAGCTTTCAACAGCGTATGTAGGATACTCAAAGTCGGTGCAAACTTGACAAGAAGTTTGTCATTGCCTGCTGAATTGTGATGCCAAATGCTCTTAAATTGATGCCACTCTCCAAAAACACGCCTCCTAAGCTCAAGGGTTGTTCAATCCAAAACATCAAACACCACTTTTCAACATCCTCTACCGAAATCCCGTTTTAGCTTCCACCTCATTGAAATGCAACACTCTTGCCCACATTTGCAAACCATAAAATTGGTCTCCTTCCATCGCCAAACATACTCATTCACACCTACAAAACGCGCGTCATAAAGGATTCATTTTCATTACCCGCGTCCACTTAGCGGATACTGTGGACAACAGGAATGGCCAGCAGCCAATGCATTCTGTGGATGCAAAAAAAAAAACAACTTGCAATCCATCCACTCCAGATCCTTTTTCATCGAAAAAAAAAAATTAAACAAGAAGAGGAAAACATTAACACAGTCAATATAGCAACGCTACAAAGGATCACATTTCTCTGCAGGATTCTGACAAAAAAAAACACTCTAACAAGTTGTAAATGGAGGTCTCTGTGCCCGTTGCATTCACTCCGCCGCGCTGGCCGGGCCAAAACCAAACCATAAAGAAGCGAAAAGTGCACAAAAGAAACTAAAAAAAAAAGGATTCGCTTCAGTTCCATGCAAATATCCGGAAGTAGTATCATAGATACACATCATCATCATCCTATCTCCAGAGTTGGCCACGACAAATTTAATATTCGCTACAATCCAGCGACAGAGCCTACAAAAAAAAAAAACAACAATCACAGGCATGTACTCTTGCAGCAATGCAATGCTGCTGGTGTGTGCACTTTATGTGCCCGCAGAAATATCCTTTGATTCGTGAGAGGATTCACATTATTGCTGCAGCGGTAAAGTGTAGTCAGAGTAGTCACTCCACCATCGTGAGTTTTTTTTCCTTGACTCCATCATGCATGCGAAGAGAAACACATTTTGACAAGCGAATCCACCAAATTGAGTGAGAGACATCCTGCCGACGACGATGCGACGGTGTGTGTGTTTGTGTGTGGTTTGATGGACATGGCGCGGTGCAGGACGCGATGTTGCACTTTATTTTTAGCCTTTCGTCGTCTGGAATACTCTGAATTCACTTTTTATTAATAAAAATCAAAAGCGGTTCCGATCCGTGACCGAAGTGGGGGCGGGTCAGCAATGTTGCAAGCGGAAAACACAATCCAAAATGAAGATCCTTAAGCTGCTCCATTTGGTTGGAGATGGGTCGGTTGTCTTGGTTTATTTTGGCAAATTTTTTTCGTTCAGTGTTTGCATGGTGGTCTGCTCAGAGGACATCCACATTGGCGATGGACAGGGTCTGAAGGTTTCAGAATTAAAAATTGTTTGCAATGGGAATTTGTCGGGTTTAGCACTCAATTGATTTTTTTTTTCTTCCCCACAGTTGGACTGTGTTACGGTACCAGGAACCAGGCGGGGTAAGTGCCATTGCAGTAGATTATACCGATTAAGTTTGAACGAGGGATTTGTGATTTGAGTTCAAGCTTTGGAAGTTACACTGGGAATAATGGTGGAGGGGTGAAGTGCAATAAGCGAAACCACGTCTGAGGTTGAAAAAAAAAGAGAGGAAGGAGGATTGCCGGTACAGCTACTGACTTTGGAGAAGTCCTTTTGGCTTCAGAGTTAATAACCTTTGAAACCGAAGAGTTTCTGGAGCCTAGGCTTAGTCGTTGGTAGGTAAACACCGGCAAGTCTCTGTCTGATAGCCTCGAGGCTGTCATTTCCGTGAGTCTCTATACGATCACCCAGAGGTTGTCATTTCTGTAGTCTAGGCTCAGTCCTAGGTCGGTAAACTACAGTGAATCTCTGTCCGATCACCTCAAGGCTGTCATTTCCGTAGTCTAGGCCCAGTCCTAAGTAAGTTAACAGCAGTGAATCTCTATCCGATCACCCCGAGGCTGTCATTTCTGTAGTCTAAGCTCAGTCCTAGTTTAGTAAACACCGGTGAGACTCTGTCTGATCATCTCTCTCTATCCGATCATCCCAAGGGTGCCATTTCCGTGGTCTAGGCTCAGTCCTAGGTAGGCAAACAGCATCTAATCACGACGAGGCTGTTATTCCCTTAGTCTAAGCTCAGTCCTAGGTAGGTAAATAGCATGCGATCACCCCGAGGCTGTCATTCCCTTAGTCTAGGCTTAGTCCTAGGTAGGCAAACAGCATCCAATCACACCGAGGCCGTCATTCTCTTAGTCTAGGCTCAGTTCTTGGTAGGTAGGCCACAGTGAATATCTTTCCGATCGCCTCGAGGCTATCATTCCCTTAGTCCAGCTCAGTTCTTAATAAATAAACAGAAGTGAGTCTCTATCCTCTTCGAGACTGTCATTTCCATAGTTTAGGCCCAGTTTGGGATAGGATAACTCCTCTAACAGACATAGGAGTGCAGACTTGACTGGGTTTTCATTTACCTCAAGCCTAACGCTTTCCACTTAACCTTCAAACTTCTTCAACAGGGCTTGATGGAACCTGTAATGTTGTCAAAATGTTGCCCAGCATCTTCCCCAAGAGTCATCTGCTCCCGATCAAAGTTGAAGAAGTCACATGGCATCTTATTTGATACCGAGTTCAGCCATCGTCTTGTAAAGAATTTTATCAAATTCGACCTTCAAGTCAACAGAAGTTGGAGCTCTATCCTTTTGTGATGATTTACGATCTGTAGTCTTTGGAACTGGAAGCCTTAAGGCTTAAGTTGTCCACATATCATAGGGATATACATCGGTGGTCCTTACAGTCGCCATCTTCATAGCGAGAGGATGTAGAATTGATACTCCAATCTATTTGGTGACCCATAGTTGGTTGAAATCAACGCTTGGTACTTGGTGGAAGCAAGAAGCACCATCCTTCGAGTCGTTGAGACCGCGAACAGGAAGAGGTAGCAAGATGGCACACAGTGAACCAAGCATTACCAATCGAGGAGCTGGGTTGACTGGAATGAACATCTAAAAGAAAGAAGTTTGGCACATCAAGTGTACTGTTCGTATGCTCAGAACAGTTTGAGAGATTCTGGTGTCCTTCAGATGCATGCTAACCTGAGATATCTCAAGCAGAAATAATGAGCGACTAGATTTTGAACTCGAAAGTAGCAACACTCGCTTCAATGGATTCCTTCGACCACACCCATCTCTTTAAGAAACCACTGTCCACGGAAATTTTTGACCTCCAACCCTCCCACCTACAAACAAAGACCACACGAAAAGATACAATACCTCATCATTAGGGATCCGGCCGGCGGACCTGATGCAAATCGTATATGCATCCATAAAGCTCTTTGAAAACAATTGTTTTTTTTTCTAGAGCGCGTTCTATTGTTTTAGTGCACCACTACACCGGTAGGGGGAGCAACATTCACCCACCACCTACATTTGCCCGCGTACAACAAATCCTCGACGCATTTAATTAAAATTCATTTGGGAAATTGAGGTTGGAAACAAGCACCGAATCCTATCACTTCCACATTTTGCCAAAAGCGAACACACGTCGCACACGTTGATGATGCATCGCCATCGCCATTACCACTAAAAAAGTCTACACACGCTGATAGGTTGGCTTGGCCGCGCTTCAAGTACTCTTCCATCGCCTCCAACATGACCAGCACCGTTGCCACCACCATCACCGCCGCCGGGCTAGCAGTAACCATTTTCTATGAAAATGAGCACGAGGTACACGAAGGGTGCTGCAACTTTTTGGTATTTTACCACATGGTTCGACCGATATCATCGTGGTTTCCTGCATCCTGGACGATGCAACTCCACCTCTACATCGACGAGATGTGGCAAAGGAAAAAAAAAAAAAAAAAATACGCGTTAGTTCCATTTACATGCAGAACGCTGCCGTAACTATGCCAACCGACCACCGAAACTGTATGTGTTGGTGTATCCTATGAAGGCCTATCGAATCGCGTCCATTACGCGTCAGCTGTTTTCCAGTAGATCTCTCCAGCAACAGTCTACACCGATGCACCCTTAATGCGGTCTACAAATGCATTGAGCGGGCATACAGAGAAGATGTACACGAACGCCAATGCCGCGCATGTGGTCAAGGCAACCAAATTTCGTCGAATCCTATTGACAGGATAATTAACGAATTCTAACGGCCGACGACGGAGTGCAAGTGCAAGTGCATCTGTGCAATCTCGCCAGGATGCAATCAGCGAAATCGCGGTGCAATGAATAAAAGTAATTGGAACGATAGGCTTGGCGGAGGTTTTTGACGGTCTACGGTCTCAATGAATGGAGTCAGTGGGAGACTAGGGAGAAAGGAGTTCGAGACAGCTTTAATTTTGAATTAGGAAGCTGACTCAAAGAGGCTTGATCCAGCTAAAACAGTCAGGAATAGGTAGTCAAAGGTGAATGGGACCTCGAACAAGTACCTAAAAGCTGTCTTGTAGCAAAGTTCTTCAGAACTTGGTCGTCATGCATATCCCATGCCTGCACCTTTAGGAAAGCGTTTAATTAGTTGACATTTGAGGAATTTCGTACAAGACCCTTGTGTTACTTACGAGACTAACAAAGGATGCTGGTGGCTTAAGACGTATTGATGCTTTAAGACGTGTCCATCACGAGATGGGGAGGAATTTTGATAAAACTGATGAGTGAACTCAGAAATTGGAAGAGACTGGTCGGTAAGGCATTGTAGAGCGGGTAGAATTCTCATAATTTGGTATAGCTTGAGGCCCTACAATTGATAAACACCCAATGCTCCCTTTAAAGCTCTGCATCTGTCGTGGTAATAATTGTTAGAATTCATGTCAAATAGAAAGCTGTGCAATGGTTCGTTAACGCTGAGGATTATGGGACAGAAATACCAAAGTTTGAGGGTACAGGCTCTTCCCCTAGAACTTTAAGAGTTCATCCTCCATCATATTTTTGCTCAAGGTCCTGAGTCCGTCTTGAACAGATCTTATCCACCGGAACTCCGGTAACTCAACATCACTGGGAATGTAGACACCAACGTTGATCCCATCGTTACGTTCCCACCTATTTAAAAGGATCATCGTCAAGAGCCATTCCAATTCAATGTCTATTCGAAGCCCAAGACGTACAGGGTTCACCGCATGAAAATGGAAGTAGAAGTTGAGATTCCGACGACATATCCACATGCAAGCTCTTAAAGCTTTAACCTGCCTACAGTCTCAGAATACCACCATATGACCAGGCAACTGGCCAATGACCTTAAGGAAAAGAGAAAACAAAAAATCCATCTCCGTCTAGTCACACAAGTTTTCGCTTTTCAGGGCCGGCGTTGACGGAATTTGACACGTGCAGGCCAAACAACCGGGAGGAAGGCGCAGGTTACTGGAGTACATGATGAAAGCCGTGGTAGCTCATTACAATTCTTTTTAGGTTCCCTTAGGTTATATCTTTCCTTTCATAAGCCTTCCTTTCAGACCCAAAGTTTGATTACTAAATCTTAACAGTCAAACGAAGATGTATCCGCGTTTGTTCGCGATAAACTCGAGAACCGCTTAACTGATTTTAGTGAAATTTTCACACTTCGATAGATAACTCTTTTCGTCTTGACATAGGCTACCTCACTAAGAAACCCAAGTCAGTTTTAATAACTTTAACTGGTAAACCGTTTTTGGCGCCCCTTATTCTGGAACTCCTTCTTCCACTTCCATCCTGACCTGACTCTTACTCTCTCCCTCTCTCTCTCTCTCGCATTTTTCAGCCAACCATAATGCTGCACATTCTCCGTGCTGTGGCTAACCTCCTGAACAACACGCTTCCCGCAAGCTCACACCACATCTGAGTGTTGCTCTCCGTCCGGCGCTAAAAGACAAATTCTCGACGTCCATTTGCCACTTTAGAGCCCTTTAACGGTGACACAACACCAGAGGCGGGAACGTGTTGTTAAGGCACATTAAGTGCCGAAATATAATAACTAAATTGCAACAGTACATGCACGGTCAACGGTACCAACAACAACTCAAAAAAAAAAGAAAAAAGTGGAGTCCTGCCTGATACAACGGGGTAAATAAAATTGAGAAATGGCCAAAAATTGCTTGCACTTCTCGTCCTAGAGTGTGGCATATCCACAAACCCCAAAACACTGACACACACACACATACACACACCAGATGGACGGAACAACGAAACCCAGTGCCATTGTGATTGACGTTGAGATGCCCACAGAAGTGCATTAGCTTTTATGCACGCCAGACTTCATCCAACATTTAGTTTATTGCAAATGCCACCGTCCTAGCAGCGGCGGCGGCGGCCTCTCCATTTCAATCACAAACCCTTGGCCAGGACTTGTCATGTATGTGTGTCTGTTGCCTTTCCGTGTTCTTAACCCGTGTGTACTACTACCACACCATCACTCCACCGTTTACCACTTCAACATGAGTTTTTGTGTTTGGCTACGCTGCTGGCACGGCAAGGACGAAGATATACTCGTAGCTACACTCGTCATTCTCGAGTGGCAACGCTAATTTTTAGCGATTTTCGCCTCGACCCCTATATGTTTGAGCCTCCCACGCAATGCTACATGCAATTGTTGAATCAAGCGATTCGATACGTTGAATGCAACCCAAAACTACAACAACAAAGTCAAAATCAGGAATTCGAGTTTCGCGCCCACCACTATCCACACCACGGTCGCACCGAGTCGCCACCGGAATAACAAGGAATAGTGAGCGCGCGTCAATTGCCTATGTTTACTCTTTGGTCCTCGGACTTTGTTCCGAATCGAAGGTAAAAACTTTTTTTTTTTGGAGTATAAATCTGCCATTGCCCTTCTCTTGGCTCTAAGCTACAACCTAGAGGCAGAGGCAATTTCGCGCAGGATACACTTTTCGGACAACAACCAGCCGACAGAGCAAACAAAAAAAAAATAAGCTCAGAGAATCGAAGGCAACCACTAGGCTTGCTATTGATTGCAGCAGCTCATGTATAAAATAATGGTCCAATATTTACCCTCACGTCGGTGGACGATGATGATGATGATGATGATGCTGCTGCTGGGGACGATTTGCAAGTCCAAACGAGCAAGGGATACAGAAGGACGCGGATTCGAACGCGGACTACTTGAAAAGTGAACTATTTTTGCGAAACTAGAGGGTTGACCAAAGCCACGCCGTCATGGATATACGAGTGCAAGGGGGGAGCGATCCCTTTTATTTCGTGGAGAGATTCAATGAATTTAATCCGGATAAACAGAAGTGGCTACAGTAGGGCTGGCAAGGTGCGGTGACGGGTCAGTCTTGTGTTGTGGAAACGGAAAAAAACCAGAAATTCCTGGTTTTACGACTTCTTGGTAGAAGCTGTGGTACCTACTGAAAAAAAAGTCAAGGACTTCAAAGGTTTCTTTTTACTCAAAGGAGGTCCGAATCCAATGGACAGTCAACGCATTTTCGCTGACTTTCCCTACTTTTCTCTTTTGGGCAGAGATGTCTCATGAGCCAAGGTTGAGGGCCCCTTAGATTAGGTTAGGTAGGAGGGTTGACGGGGAAGGAAGTCCTTTCTCCGTCATACTAAGGTCAATGCAGACTCATTGTGATGCCCTAGGGGTTGCAGCCCCCTTACTAGGAACCATAAGCCTAAACTCCATTAAGCCGGCCCGCAGCGCTGATGAATCTATGTATGTCAAGCACCGACTTGCTGGATAGTTCTTCTAGATCCTGGAAAAGGATCGAATGGAGAGCCCCTTAAAATCAGCTTGATCACGAACGAAACTTAAGTATACCTGACGTGGCCCTATACAGGGTTAGGTGACAATGTCTCATAGTTCCGCATGAACCCTCGAAGTGAAGACCTGGTCTCAGAACCAACAAAGGCCGCATTGAAGACAGGGCTTTGCGTCTTACCTTAGGTTGGAATGAACACCTGTAATACTGACGATTTATTTGAGGTAAAGACCGCTGTATAAGCCAGTTTTTTCTCCGGCAAAGATCCTATATCCACACAATGGAGAGTGCCACATAAGCTGAAAACTTCGTTGCTGCCACACGAGCTCTCAAATAGGACCGCGTCCAAAGGAGCTCGGGTGGCACTGCCTTAAGAGGGTTCTCAAAAGCCATCGAAGACCTCCTTTCGCTTTGTTTTTACTTTGACGATCATTCTAGCTGTGGTTCTGGACGGCTTCAAAATCATATCCCTCATCAAAGAACTTGATCCAAATTAAGACCAAAAAGACGCTTCGGAACCGCAGCTAAGGGTCTATGTAGTCTCAGCTCGAATGACTTTCTGATGCCGATGTCAAAAGAAAAGGCGTCTCTGGCTTCCTTAGCTAAGACCTAAAGGGCTTCGGGGCTATAACTCTCCAGTTTGACAGTAAAGGATTAGGGGAAGGAATAAGAAAAAGTGCCTTAGTTCAATAGATCAATCAGGTCTGTCATTCCTGATGATGACTGAATTATCCACTAGCCTTCCTCTAAATTTTAACAATCTTCTGACACCAAACACTGGGGACGGTAACGTTAAGGTATCGAAGCCGGACTTGCAGCTTATAAGCTTGATATAGGAGCCTCCTAACACTAAAACAGAATCCATTGACATTTTTCTTCATCTCGTGTCAAGAATGGGCAATGGTAACGTGGTGGACTGCCGACTTAAACACATTTTTAACGAAGGTTCTAACGGGATAGGAGCAAGACATTGCCTAGGCTTTTATGACAGCTGACCTTATTCAAGTCAAGCTCGCAGACTTCACTTAAATCCCCAATTTCTAACCATCAACATCCAAGTCATTCTTGATCCATGATGTGTAAGCTCTACTAGCAAGTGATGTCCTTTGAATTCAAGGGCACCAAGCTTCATTCAAGTCGTACAAATCCACTGTTCCACGTCTAGGATTGCATACGCCTTTAGCATTCCTGAAGCTTTGGCTCTAATCCGGCTAATGTATCTTTTCTTGCGCGCGACAAAAATGCACCCCCACCCTCATACACACCCATCGCTTGTAGCAAATTCGCATGCATGCATGGCGTGTATCTATAGAACGCATCCCTGTTCTCTATTCAAAGTCTGTAATACAGTTCACTTATTTATTTGTTTACGTTTCGTTCCCTCCCCCTCATAGATGAATGTTTAGTTAACTGGTCAAGCCAGCTCATGTGTGAAGCGACGCGAATTGAAGAGAGTGTAGCGAACGGTCGCCGTGTCGTGTTCTACTGGTCTACAGTCGAAATTCTCGTCCAAAATTCGTTTCGAAAGGCATACAGATACGATACGACACTTTGGTGTGGCAAGGCCAATCCAATAAAATGAATGGAAAGGAATTTTACGTTCCAGGATTCGTTGAAGGATGATAATTTAATTTCAATTTTTGATTCGCTTAAGGGGTGGCGGAGAGCTTGTCCCGCTTGCAATTGTGGCATTCGATGGTTGATCGTTTGATTTGAAGCAGCAGACGATTTATTTATTGGTGCAGGAATTCGAGTAAGAAAGGACTACTCTTTGGAGGTTGTAGTGATTCTTGAAGAGCAGATTTCCACTCTGGATCCTGCTGTATCCACCACATCAAGACTGTCAGAGGAGCCTCCACCAAATGAGAACGGACGAGAAGAGGGAAGCAGACGTCGTCGCCAGGCTGTAGATCAACACCGTTGAAACTAAAATCATCATCGGAAACTGGATTATGGCGTTTTAGCGGATGCCCTAGTAAACTCTAAGATCGAAAAGGATTTTAGCTGCCCTCTGAACCCCCATTCAGGTGAATGTTGGGAACGTTTAGTACGTAGTGTAAAGCGAGCCATGAGACGTGCCCTTAACAATGAAAACTGTCTCGTGTGTGAGGCGAAGAATAAAGTGAACTCGCGATGGTTGCATTAGACACACCGACCGACGAACCTTTGTCGTTAGGTGTACCCAACTTCGAGCAGACACCCCGTTATCAGGAAGAGAAACTTCGTGACACTGAAGCAGTGACTTGCAAGTTAAATACATCGTTTCGTGTAGTACTATCAGTCTCAGAATCTGGGTTTTGGTCCCCGAAATCATATGGCCACAGTAAGGCTCTTGATCTGCTTCCGAGGGATCTGACCTCGACCATAACTGACTACACGACTCCTATACTCAACTTCAGTAATAATATTCAAGTTCACCTTTCGGAAAGGTCGGAATGGAACCAAAACCTTCCCTTATCGAAATACCACGTATCAATCTTAACCGACAGCGTGTCTGAAGGTGTCTTCTCAGCGGAACTGAACGTATCCAAATCGTACCGCCTTCTAGACTCTTCTAGTGTTTGCCAGGCGGAGGTACTAGCGATTAGAGTGGCCTACAGCCAGGCTGCCATCCATCAAAGTGCTCAACTCTCCCACTTCGTCCTCCAAATTAGTGGAACAGTGTAGGGAAACTCTTACGCAGGCTAACGCTCAGTTAAATATCACTCTCCTCTGGGTTCCCGGCCATAGTAACTCATAGGGGGAAGGGGAGAGCCGACGCGCTTGCCAGATGTGGTTCAACCCTTGACGCCTCTCTCTTCCTCTCCATTGCCAATTCTAGGTGGAGAAGTCTAGAAACCTTTGCCATATCCAGACAGATATGACCCGTCTACAATAAAAACAAGACGAATGCCTTAATCCATAGAACCCGCATCGATACAGCAAGGCTCACAGCAATTAGCACGGGTCCCAACGCTACCAGCTAGGCATTCCGTTCAATCCCCACTGCCGTTGTTACGACAACTCACATGAGTCGTGGTATCCCCGAGGTAGCCCCTTCTATCTACCTAAGGGTTTCGCTTTTAATTTTGACAATCTGCTGATTGAAGAGGGACGAACCCTGGTGTGTCTGAAATAAGCTACTTTAACGCACTACCTTTCGCGGAGAGTCCGAGTGGGGTTGTATTTCAAAGATGCAGCCACCACTACAACCTCTGCAAACCTTAAACTGGATGTTCGCTTGGTTGTTGATGAACTAGGGAATGAACCTTATGTTGCTTCCTTTAATCACTGCTGCCTACAATAAAAACACAGGACGAATGACTTAAACCATAGAACCCGTACCTAGGCAACACTTAGCACGGGCCACTGTCCAATTGGTCCACACGCTGTCAAGCTAGGCATTCCGTTCAACCCCCTGTGTCACAGTTGCGACAATTCACACGACAAGGAGACGCTTTCTCCACTTTCTCTGTGACTGCCCCGTACTAGCTAGAGCCAGGCATCGCACACTTGGCAAATCCTTTTTTAAAGGAATTATCAGAGATTCCAGACATCAAATTCTGCAACATCATTAATTTTATGAACTCCACAGGGTGGATCTGAAAATCACTCTTTCAACGTACAGGTCACGTGAGTTGTGGTATCAAAACGGCGCAACCGCACTACTTGTGTTTCTGGCTGGTTCAGTAGTTTCAACCACTTGAGCCTCCTGACCTCCTTACTACATTACATTCATATTCTAGGAAGTAGTGCGTTCAAAAATGCATAACAAAACAAATTCGATTGCATTTGTGCAGATTTTTGACGTCGACGTGATAGATTTTGACCCCAAACTTCTCAACAATTCATCTCGTGACACCCTGTAAAATTAAAGAGAAATCCAGTTTTTTTCTTTTATAAAATCTTTCACATTTTCTCCATTTATTTATTTTCTTTGTTTTTTTCCTTCTTTTGCTATAAATTAATCCTTAAAATAAATTAAATAAAAAATAATACTTTACATATGTTCAATTTACAAAATTAGAAGTTTTTTTTTTTTACAAAAATTGTATGTACATCCCTGGAAATTAATTAAAAAAAAAAAAAACTATCCCAAGTATTAACAATTGAATAAATCATTTTCCCCTTCCCTTCTTCTTGATATTTTTTATAAATAAATTCATTCACACATTTGAACTATTGTTAAAAAAAAATAAAAATTTCGATTTTGTTGTTCAAAAACTGTTCGGTGCGCACTTTAGTTCTTTTTTTTTGAATCAAAAAAACTAATTTACAGTGTGATATTGAGTTTCTTTTGTTTTTAGATTTTTTGTACATTTGTTGTGCATGTGCGTCGGTGTTTTACGGTTCGAGATACTTATGCACACTGACACTCTAAATTTGAATTCAAACCAGTGAATTCAGTCAGCGATTTTATGGATATCCAGCGCCGGGAATTACCCTTATAAGCATTGTGTCCATCATCCACCCTCACCCCTTACATCACTATTATCACAAATATGCATCATCATCATCATCATCATCATCGTCATCACAAGTTTTGTTTTTTAGCATTTGGTTGAAGGTTTTTCAATTTTTTTTAACTTCGTGGAAAAAAATTGAAAACCCAACACAATACACCACACATACATACTCACACACACGCTTACGGCTCGACACGTTTTGTCCTCTGATTTTGGTTTTAATCCTTCGTTACGATTTGAATCTCCTCTCGACTGAGAATGATTTCTATTCTATGTCCGTTGTGGCTCAACAAACTGGGCTGTGTTCGCAAAGTCGACACACACGAGCAGAAGAGGGCTTGGCCTGAAGAGAACTGCATGGGATTTTCTTAAAAAAATCCATTTGCGTTGGCTTGGTTGGCTTGAGCGGTGCTCAGTACGGCCTCCAGACGGTCTTTTGAGCCGAAATTGTTGACGATTTTAGTTTGGTTTCGGGCGAAGTTGGTGTGGACTTTGTCGTTGTTGTTGTTTCGTGGAACAGTGGCTTCATGACGGATGGTGCTTTGAGATCACATCGGAGTCTTGGAGCTGATTGTTGTATTGTGCTCAATGGGCTGCTGCGAGTGGAATCGATGGATTTGTCAAGATCATCCTGCGAGCAAAGACGTTCATCCATTTGTGGTAGTTTTGGACGTAAGATCGGCACAAATGCGGACTTGACGACATCGATTTGTTCATCGTCAGAGTCATCGGAGGAGTGCTCGTGCAGGGAATTCGTCTCGAGGGAGGTGTTCAATTTCGCGGAGATACTGTGATTTGTTGACGGCGGACTGGACGATGATGGACGGGAGGATGCTGGTGAGATGTGTGCCGGACTTATGTGTTCCGTCGAACCATGGCTGCCGAGTGATGTGTTTAGGGGATTTGCACCGTGGGGTGGTAGACCGTTGCGGACACGTAATCCAGGGAAGTTGTACGGCAGGAATGGTTGACCAGGTGCGAATGGAAATTGCGGTAGGTAAGCACCAGCACTGGTGGCTGAACCGGGTGATGGTATCAGGCCATTGGGACCGGACATTGGTGGGAGACCTGGTGGGGTATTCGGCGCTGGATGGAAGTCATTGGGACCGCCGCCGCCGGCATGTGGCAGAGGTGGTGGTTGTGGCCCAGATGATGGTGGCAGGACGGTTGTAGGCACTGTTGTTGGAAGCGTTGGTGATCCTAAAATGAGAGAGAAAAATCAAGATTTAGTTAGAAAGTGATGACTTCATGGGGGGGGGGGTGTTACAAAAATAGAGTTTGTATTAGAATTTGGACGTCTTTTCGACCCTTTTATGGACAAGTATAGAGCGGCGATGTGTTCAGTAGGACGTTAGAAATTACCAGAACCGCTGTAAACTTTGATTTTTAACATCTTTTTGCGAATAAGAGTGAAGGATGTTTGAGTATTTTTTAAAAAGTTTAAGGACGTCTTCGCAAATCGACTAGAGGTCGGTTCTAAAGAAAAACTTCTACGAACGCATTCAAATTGCTTTGAAGTCATAGATCGCATGAAAACTTCTTGAAAACTCCAAGAACGTCTTCAGAAACTGCATAGATGTCTCGTACGCAGTGAATATTTCTTAAAAATTGTAGGGGTGCGTTCAAAATCGCTTAAAAGCTGTAAGAAGCTTACAATTTCAAGCATGTGTTCAGAATCTATGCTTGCTGGAGAGACTTGTGAAACAAAATTGGAACGGATTTTGTTCTTGGATGACAATGACAGACCTGTCAATGTCATATAAGTGGGTACATCAATCTTGACAGCTTCTCTGAATGTCAGGAGCTAGATAAATGTCGGTCGGTAAAATGGTTCTGGATTTGACAAATTTTCGAAAGTCCTGTTCAACAGATCCTCCTTCGAATAGGAAAAGTGTTCTGCTTTTGATTTCTGGAAGGTTGGGCAAAGGTTTTTAAAGTTTTTTTTCGGTCAGGTAAGGCCGATAGAACCAACACGAGACGCGATTAGTGAAAAATTTAAACTGTTTCACTGAAATCGAGTGGAGAAATCCAGGATGTCGATAGTTTTGTGTCTTCAAAAATGATCTCCCACCCATCACCGATGAGTGTGTTCGTAAATATTTTCTGAAAGTCAAGTGTGTTTTGAAGGGCTTTTGCGATATTTGCTGGCTTAAGAGACGTTATAAACAGCGGAAAAGTTTAAAGAAAAGTTAGGTATATTTGTGAACAACTTTAAAGGGAGTGTGTTCAACAAGTACTTACTTAAACTTCCAATCTAATGACTTGAAAGTACATTTTTAAAATTTCCCTTCAGTACGGGTTTGAGTTTATTTGTAAATCAAAGTTTGAAACACAAAATTTGTCACAGAAAATCATTAAAAAACTTTAAAGTGACAGTTAGCGAGTGTGTTCATAAATGGAGGCTTTGAAGGACAAAAATAAATTAAAAATATTTCACCCAAAACCATTCGTTTGTGGTAAATTAAATGGTTTGAGGGGAATGGCGTTTGGTTCTATTTTTTGTGTTTTTTAAGCTCAATTGTGTATGAATGAAGTTTTTGAAGGATATGTGCACCATAGGGTGGTTTTTCGTTTTTTTTTTTCGTGATTCCAAACAACCCTTATGGAATTGACATTAAATACACAAACACACGCATTGAAGGGTGGATAAAGCGCGCCCCATTCGCATTGTTCTCATTCATAGGTTGTCTCTCGTATGCTTTTACTTGTTGTATTTGTTTTTCTCGCTTCGATTTTAATTGAAATCACTCGAAATAAAATTCAAATGGAAAATGTTTGTTGAAGGGTGAGGGTTGAGTGTGTTTTTTTTGTTTTTGTGAATGACTAACCTTTAGCCAGCGAAGGATGATGTACTGCAGCCGCCGCTTGATGACGAAAATAATCCGCATATCCATATGTCATATAGGCTGCATCTAACCAGGCAGGATTTAACATAAACGGATTGAATGCTCCAGGATGTGGATATCCATAGTCTGAAACAGAAACAAAAAAAAAAAATTTCCCATTTAGTAACATGTGGTTGTAGGGTGGTAAGAGAGGCAGGAGAGAGAGAGCGAGATAGAGAAGGCGATTTGATAGATGGAAGTTGGTTTTATTTCTTCGATTTTATGGCAACATCGGCGCCACAATGTTTATGTGCATACGGAGGCAGGAGTAAATGTTTACTCAAGACAACTCCATAACATTTGGTTGCAGTAAAACCGAGAAGGCATAAATATTTGGATACTCACTTTGCTTGGATCGTGGCTCCCTGGGACCGTCAACGGTCACCTTGATAGCCTTTGTGTAGGAGGCAATCTGTACAGGATACGTGGCGATAGTGATGGTCAGGGAGAAGGATTTCCCACGACCACTTCGCCCAACGAATCGCAGATCGTTGAATTTCGCCACCTGGTTCTTCATTATCGCCGTGCAATTCCTTAGCTCACCGCAGTAGTTCTCATCGTTGCCGCACTTGATGGTGACCAGGGTTCCGTCCTGAACATCATCCAGGGCGATGACTTTAAACGCCCCCGGTAGGGATTTGTTACTCCGCCAATGATTCGGAAGCGCTGAACACAATATGGAGGGAGATCCTGTTTGTGACAGCTCTCCGTGGTATTCCTGGAGCATTTCATGGAGACTGGCGAACATGTCGGTCATCGAGGGAGGCATCTTGGCTGCCGGCGCAGAGGTGCTGTTCTCCTGCGATTGACAAGAATCATTATTCCTCGTGGTCGTGTGTGAGGAATTGGTGGAGGATGGTGGAGCTGCCACCATGGTTGGTCCTTGTGGCAAATGCATGTTTGACAAAGAATTTCACTTCGAAATTGTATTCCTTGAGACCCCTATTAATCCGGAGGGACTTTGCGAAGGAATTTTATACACTATCACTGTTGCACTTGTTACGTATCTATTATCCTTTGGGATTCACAAAATGTTTCACTTATTCGGGTGCACCACACGTTTCTATTTATTTTTTTTTCCCCCGAAATGACGATCGTTTCTCGATTCGTCGGCAGGCACGATCAACGCTCTGCACAGTCTGACAGTCGGTCACTGAATGGATGTGTTCGGGAGTTAAAAATAAAACACGGGAAGAATCAAAACGAAACGAACAAACGAAAGAAAGAAAACAAAAAAAATAAGAAAAACTAAACAAAAGTCCTCTCGTTTCTATATAAAGATTCAAACGTTGACGTTCACAGAATGGATGTGTGTATCTGCATCTGGAATCTGTTTCTGCCCCGCGATAGCGTATGTTCCTAACCCGTAAAAGTCTCAGAGCGAACTGACTCAATCTTGTCGATCGACGGAGGTTTTTCTATTTAGGGTCGGGAACGACAATAACGACAACACGACGACAGCGACGGCTGACGACGAATCGACGGTCACCAGGCGATTTGCCACATCCAACCACCACCACCACCACTACTACCAACATCATCAGTAGCTACCACAGCACCACACAACCGCAGGAAAAAATTCAATGCCCGCCGTTGCCACTATGCGAGGAAAAGAAATGGGAGATGAACGGCAATGGCAACAAAAAGAAGAAAAAAAATCGTTTTCACCTTCCAACAGTTTGCTACCCTCGCACACGCATACAGTGACACAATTTTTCCCATTTTTTCCAATTTTTCTTCTTTTTTTTTGTTTTCCTCAGACAAGAATCAACTCCCTCGGTCGCTGCTCTGCCCCGGCCTTTCTGCCTTTGAGTTGAGCAATGAGCACCCTACACAACTAACACTCGCACAAGGAGAGCGCAAAAAAAGGACACACTCTCTGTTGAGTGGATACGGAATGGATACCTATGGTGTATGATGAATCGCGTGCGGCATACGGGGGGCTCCGTACAAAAAATATCCTTTTTCTCATTTTTTTTTTCCCACCCTCTGTGTGCGAGTATGTGTGGGATATAATATTTTTTTTTCAACCCCCCAAAAGAGAAAAATTCTCCATAAAAATAAACCGACGACTCCATGAACTCATTACAAAGAGATATCCTGGAATGGAAAAAAAAATGCACAGTATCCTGGCATTTTTGTGATTAACCAACACCAAGGAACACCATTCCAGTGCTCTCTCCCTCTGTCGTCGAGAAGACACGGGCTCTCTCTTAAGAAAACCGAGAAAAAAGAAAATCGCTAAAAGAAAACCTTAACTGGAAATGGAAACCATTTATCCTTTGCACTCAACAGCGATTCGCGAATGTCCTGTCACTTTTGCTGTTGCTGTTGTACTCCCAGAGACTATTTTTATTCCCATTCAGGGGTTGTTTTGGTGGTGAGTTGCCATTGGATCCTGTGTGTGCCTTCTTTTTTTTTGTTGGGTTGTTGGTATGCCAACAAAAATATACCACAATCGTTTGCTGTGGCATAACTTGCAGTCGTTCGGTAACCAAAGGACAAGAGAGAACCTAGTGGTTGTGCACCAGCACCACAGAGGCTAGCCATCATCCCCTGTTGCAATAAATTGGAGAATTTTCATTGATACACATTTGGTCAATGTGCATGAGAAGTGAAATATTCCTTCCATTTTGGGACCAGTTGGGAAATCCTTTTAAAATCGAGGGCTTGTTAAGATTTAATTGTGATCTTACCCTTCGCAAGTAGCAACCCCCGGTGTAAATTAATTTGAAATAGCTAAGTTCTCTGTGTGTTTGTCTGTGTTGAGTTTTTAGGGGAGGAAGAGGCGACTAACTCTATGCATTGTGGTTGGTTGAATGGAAAATTATTTTCTCAACCACAGACGTCTTGAAGGCAGCCACAATTTTCGGGTCACACATGTACCTAGTGGGATTTTTGATGGCAAAATGGGGGCTTGTTGGGGGCCGACTCCTCATATGACCAATGACATGGATTTGTGGGTTTGGTTTTGGAAGTTGGCGGTGCGCGCGGTTGAAATGATTGTGCGTGGGAAAATTTTGATTTGAAATAAATTTTGTTCGGGGTGGGTGGGTCGGGTGGAATGTTATCTGTTCGTGGGGAGAAGGGAAAATTCATGGAATGGAAAAATTTTCCGAATTTTCATAGGATTTTCTGTGACATCTTTGGCCTACTGTCAGCTGTTTTGAGAGAGAAATGTGGTTATCTACTGAAGCAAGTGGTTGTAGGTATAAACGTGTTCTGTTTTGTGTTACTGCAAACGGGCGCATTGGTTGTCTGGAATGTTCTGGAGCTTTTGAAGTCGTTAAGTAAGGGTTTCAAAATAGATGCCCGGCAATGTTTAAAAGCTCTACCTCTGGTTCCACTGACTGATGTTTGGAATCTCCGTACCTCTGATGGTGGAACAGGGATTCAAGGGGGATCTGCTATGCTATGTCTGCAGATTGTCAATGGAAAATGAGAATTGCAAATTCATCTAGGCATCTGCAATGCCAGAAATGCATCTAGCTCTGGTCTGTTTAAGAAACAAAAGATTCTGCGAATCAGGAACCCAGAAAAATTCTGCATAAGAGGTCTAGAAATCGAATATAATTTCCGACAGAGTGTTTAAGTCTTCTTCAACACTACGGCATTTGCTGTGAGTCCTTTTCGGCTGCTCTAAGCCATGTTTTATTGGATCAACTTGCAAGTGGGAACTTTTGATTGGAACAGGCTTCTTGTATTGCTTCTCGTCCATTCGCTCGATGTGGCCGAGTTAGTGTTGTCGACCACATCTTTATACAGCTCGTAGAGTTTGTGGTTAAATCTTCTCCTCCATTCGCCCTTTTTACAGGCAGAACCGCAATATTCGACGTAGAATTTTTCTTTTGAAGGATCTATTACTTATCGTCTAGCATTCAGCTCAATAAAGCATGATTTTGGACCTTGGAGTCAGGAGTTTGGGCTCTATTTCTTTGGACACACCGAATCTTCACCAGGATGGCATTTGTGGAGTTTATATTTGCCCCGACATAATTATAAGTTTGAGGTAGCAAGGCTCATACTTATATTTGTCGATTGTCAAGTTCTGTTCTAGACAGACTTCTCCTCATACATCGTGAGACCAACTCGCTCTTGGCTTGTTCTTCAATTGTCATAAAAGCATCAACAATGGCACGCTGGGAACAAGCGATGATGTCGATATCGTCTGCGTATCCCTGCAGCTGTATGTCGTGCCTTTTGTATTTAAGCCGACTCCAGCACAAGATTTAAGAAACCACCCGACAGGGTGTGCATGATGCGAATAATTCGGAGGTTCTGTTTCCAAGTTGCACGGTGCATGGATCATAACCGGCTCAGTTTTCTCGGTATCACGACTTAGGTCATTGCTTTACACAGCTCGTTGCGATAAATACAGTCGTAAGCGGCGATGTGATGTGAGTGAGTAAGTGATGGTGAGAATCTACTTGGAACTCGTTGGCCTTTTCCAGGATTTGCCGCAGTGTGAACATTTAGTCTATCGTCGATTTGCTGGGCCGAAAGGCACTCCTCGACTTTTGAAGTGATTTTCTGCTAAGACATGCATTTTTAAGCTGACAAGGGACTAGATTCGGTGAGCTATCTTCGCCAAAGGACATGCACATGACTAATCAATGAAATCTAAACCAGTCAAGTGTGTTTGAAAAAGTAAATCTCAGACTATACCGTTGTTATGATATTTTAAAAGTATTTCTAGATCATTAATCTCTTTCGCTTTGTTGACTATCATAAACCACATATGGTAGTAAATATTTTATAATTTATACCCGCCCCTAAGCCGTGACAAAAGGGTTCATGTACCCCAGTTTCTACCTTCGTATATACCTATGTTTAAGGGAAAGCATTAACCATCTTAATGGTGAAAAAATTATACAATTCGGTTAAGTAATCAATTAATTTATTCAAAACAAACAAACAATTTTGTTTTTTTTTTTATACTATTTGTATATTTAATTGTTTCACTGTTCTCTAATTCATTTTTTTTTAATTTTTTACATACATATGTGTGTGTAATCAAAATTCGATTAAAAACTCGTTCTTTTTTAAAAGAAATTAAAGAAAATTAGTAATTTTATCGTAACAGTTTTTAAAAAATTATTTATTCATAAAAAAAAAACAGGTATATGATTTCCATTAGGTGCACCTTTTTTAGCAAAAACTAGACTTAATTGTTGCAATAAAATGAGAAGATACATTTTTATGACACCCAATAACAGTTAGGTATCCAGGTTAGGCGAAAGTTTTATTATATCCTTGCCACATGCAAATAAGTAGGACATTCACGCAATGAATGTCTTAGCTGAATCGGCTTTCAAAAAAATTCAAGGACAAATTTGTTGTTTTTCTTTTTTTGGTTATAAATTTTAAGCCTGGATTAGGGAGGGGATTAAGTGTAGGTGACGCCCTCTAACGTTTAATGACGCGGGTCAATATTAGTAAACAACTTTTCAAGAAAATTTTATGGAAATTTTTGCGGTCCGTCTGTGTGTCATCTTGACAGTAATTGCGTCTAAGCCGGGGTAGGGTTAAAAGTGTGCTAAAGCCACTAGGGGTCGTTTTTTTTTGGTAGGAGGATGAAAAAAATCCCATTTCCACTTTAAGGATTAAAAAATAATTTTATTTTTATACAACGGTTTGCACATTGATTGCAAAAGTTTTTCAAGGAAATCTCCATGAAGTAATCAGAAATGAGAAGAATGTGCCAGAAAGAGTTTTAGCATCAAGCTACTCATAGAAAGGGAACTGGAGTTGGACCTGTTCTCTCTGAAACTTTTTGTTTTACAACGAAGTTTGTATCGAACTTGTTGCATCTTGCTTATTGACTTACAATCTCCAATTTCGCGTACAAAGTTAGTTTCAATCCATTTCGGCTTGAGGGTCTTCTAACTCTTTTGACTTGGTGGACGTTAAGTTGTCCTTCTTCACATACCATCCATGCAGACAGGGATGACTCGCTAGATGACTTAAAATGTTATCACTTCGTCGCCTCGAAGCCTGTGTTCCTGAGTTCCTACAAAGAAAGAAATCCAGCTCTGTTTGGTGGACTACCGATGAATTGATGCTGCTCAGCAGGCTATTCGAGTCGACCAACAGTCTTACAGCTTTGGTCAAGTCGGTTGTGTGTCTCCTCGCGATTGAAATCCAATTTGAGAATGACATAGGCTTCCTCGTTCCTCTTTGTGTCTTTGAAGTTGAATTTCTATTGACTTGAGCGGTTTTCAATGTTTTACCGCGGTGCTACCAAGAAATATCGCAGCGAAATGGTCCTTTGAAGGTTTTCAATTAAATGAACTTCCCACTTCTCAGTTTTTTTTACCGACTTATGTCAAGTTGTTCGACTTAAATTCGTTAAATGTACTCGTTTAGAGCTTTGAAGAGTCTGTGTCTAGAAAACCACAAGCTTTTCTTGTTCTCTCAAACCAGGCTTCTTGGCATCCACTATTGTTGGTCTTCAAATGGACGTTCAATCGTTCCTTGATGTCTTCAAGTTTGAGGAGCGACGATATACAATTACAATCATCGCATGGATATATCCGGCTTACCTTGATAAAAGATCCTTATCCAAAGCTTGATTGGTTTTTCGGAAGCTTCCTTCGAGATAAAGTATCTAGGTATGCCCGTCGCATACCTATGAAGAAAGTATTCCTTTTCTTGACGCAATGTGACACTTGTAGAGTAGGTGTGTGTTCCGACGTCTTTTCGTTTTCACTATGGGGTTCAATTGCTCTGGTCGATCGGGATTCCTCTGTTGAGCTCAAGTAGGTTTTTAGGTCTTGAGTTGGATTGATTCAGTAAAACTGTCAATCTTCTATTTCCTATGTACACAGTCCAGTAAAATTTCGCAGAGGGGTTCAAGCCCGATGAGGGGATCACACACGCGTCTTTTTGGATTGTAGCCTCTCCTCTTGTCACCTTTTAAACAATGTGGCTTCGTAAACCCAACGATATACTTTCCGAATCAGCTTTTACCTTATATCCAAATGGTTAAAGGGTCTGGAGAGTTGCTTGAAGAGAGTTTTGTTGTCCACGGGGCTCAAGGTCTACGATTTGTAAGAGAACTGACCTTAAGTCTTTAAGGTTCCTTTTCCTTTAGCGGTCAAATGGATAAGCTTTCCAACGAAAACCTCTTCAAATTCCTCCTTATTGATAAAAAAAAAACAATTCCAAGTCCGTATCTGTACTTGAACCCTTGGCCCTTACTTTGCAACAAATGCCAAGTGAATCTCACTCGAAGAATATACCGATCGTAGCTACACCCTCCCATTAACTCTTTCAACTAAATTCCACTCAAATTAAATTGAGTTACCACACCATTTTCACTCAAATAAATTTCACCTAACACTCCGCCTACGAATGATCTTCTATCGAGCAAGACGCACACATTTTCATTTTGTGTTCTTCCCCACTTTCCAGTGATTTTTTTTCTTTTTCTTTTCACTTTATCCCTCTCCGTTACTCTCATCCCCTTTCACCATTGAGGGGAAATATTTTTTTTGTTTTTTTTTTCTTGTATTCTCTCTCTCTGAGGCATTTTGTGTGGTGTGGCCTCTCTTTTCGTTTGTTTGTGGTGAATTACTTTTTTTGCGTTTCCCACAAAGTCATCTGTAGTGGTTTATTCTCGCCGTCTCTCTCTGCCGCAGGTACACACACACACATACTCTCATGGTAAATTTCCATTGAGAGTGAATGGTGGATATGTGGTGACACCCCCATCCACGATATTTTGGCCGCAACTCAACAACCCTGTGGATGCCCACAAGAAGTGGAAGCCAATGTGATTACAGAGACGACGTTATCGTGTGCCACTTCAAGATGTCCATTTTCAACCCCCACCGATTGGAAGCGAAGGGATGAATGACTCGGGAATAAGTATAGTGTTGTCGTGTCGAAGCAGAATATAAGGGAAAAAGAGGAAAAAAACGGAACCAAAAGAAAGAGAGAACTGTGCGCGCGCCATAATGTTTTTTTTGTTTTTTTTTCTTTTGTATTGTGTTCGTTTTGTTGGTTCCTTTTTGTTTAGTTCGCTTCGCATTTCAAGGTTTGTCGCTTGACGGTGGGTGGGGAATGGGTGGTGGTTGGTTTTTGCGTTTTCTGTGTTTAACCAGAATCGGTGGGGTGGAATTCCCTTAGAGAATTGTGAGAGGGTGGAGGAAAAAATGTGAATAAGAGAGACAGAGTGCGAACGCGCGAGTTCAATTCATTGAAATCGGTTCTCTTGAACTGAATACTTTGGCTATGGCTAACGGTTAATAACGACCAGTTATATGCGGCTCTTAGAGTGTATGTTTCTTGGTTTTCAGCTGTGGCCGCGCTACTGCGTTGGGGTAGTTTTTTTTTTTTTGGTTTCTGTGTAGTGTTCCATTGATTATGAGGCGGTGAATGACGAAGAAGGGAGTTATTTATGTACAGAGGAGAGGTTTTTTTTTTAAAATGATTTGATGTGAGGAGGGGGAGGGTTTTCAGGAGTTTGCTCTCTTAAAATGTGTAGGTATGCTCCATAAAGTGGATGGAAATCATTTTATTTAACTTCAAAGTGAAACAATGAAACGTTGGCTTAGTTAATCAGTGAAGGCACTTAGAGCTTCCGGAAACTTATAGCAACACATAGTGGATTCTGCTTAACCTTTCTGCATGAGATTTTGGGTAGGTACCATGGCACGACAAGATTTGCACTTGTTAGATGTTGAAAGGTAGTACATCCATGTGGCAAAGAACATTGACGATAGCCAGCAGGAATACCTACCTAGTTGTGGTGTAAAAGTTCAACCTTGTGGTTTCCCCTTTAAAGTTGTCAAACATCTTCTTGAAGTCAGTGGGAGTGGTAATGATATCGTTGCCGATGTGTCAATTCAGAATTGTTCGGCAGATAAGGCCTTCAAGGGTTTCAATGTTATAGGGTCACCTGAGCTGAGCTTGGCTTCATAGGTTTAAGGGATGTATAGGTTGCTTCGTCAAGCCTAGTTGACCATTTTGTACGTACTTTGATTCGTTTTAAGTTGGATTACGTTGACGTTACGGCTAAGGGAGGTGCTCTTCAGGGTTTTGAGCTGAGTTTTATTCGAGATTAAGGACTTATAGACTTTAATTTGAGCGTTCGTCTAACTTTTAGGGCATGAGAGTCGTTTTATTTAGGTTCAATTAGATGGATGTATCCTGAGACTGATGAAGGTATACGTTTGCAGTCTTCTGAACTTAGAAAATTGTTTATAAGTACTTTCGGCTTCAGGTCTGTAGCTTGAACAGTGATTTTGATAAGGTTTGTCGCTTTTGGAAGCAAGGCTTTGTTTCTTATATATTCTAACCCTTCTAGGTATGACATGGATTTAGTTCCTACGTTAGAGCGTTTAGGTACATCCGTGCCCAAGTTCCAACATGGAGGGGCATATTCTTTGTTGACAGTACCTAGTGGATTAGGGACCGGATATTCCGAAGCAGGTAGCTGCATTTGGGGATGTCGGCTTCACTGATTTTCTTTTAGTGTCCAATCGCCATAATTTTTTGACTCCGTTTTGCCGTCTACTTTGTAGACCTAAGCTTTGGAGATGTGGAAGCAACTTGCAGATGGTAAAGCTATGTTGTCATCTTTCGTCATTCACTGCTGCTAATGTTCGCCCGACTGTCTAATGCAGCGATACAAGCTCTGAGCTACTATCTATTCGATTCAAGACTTGCCTTTAGCTGGACTCAAATAGCTTGCTGTTGACAACAAGAACACTAAAGGCAACGAGCTTCGCCGACAAGGATCTCAATCAAAGTAGGTATAAAGGTTCACTTCTTATGACTTATCCACCAGTCACATTCAATTGGAACGCAACTCTTGGGAACACCAAGAGAGAAGGCTCTCAAAGTGGAATTCAATTACTGGACATTAGCTCCTCAAACGGTCAAGAACTTGTCACACTAAAGGACTTCCTTACCGGACACGAGTTCTATGGACACGCTTGGAAAATCAAGAAACTTATACGTAGATCCCGCCATAGCACGAAGCTGGCTGAAACAGTGCATCCATGACTTCGAATCTGGCTTAGGATCCAAACATTTGAAGGCAAACCATGCTCGACACAAAATATCTTTCCGGTTCCGGGGTTTTTTAGTCTGCGCTAGATAGGCAGAGCCTTCTATCATTAAGACTTCCACCACTTTCGACATATATTCCTGCAATTCACCTGCTAGAACAGCCATAAGTCGGTTACAAAAAAAAAATCTTTCCTCAGCACTTGTAGGTAATCCCCCATCAATGGCGGTTCAACAATCCCGCCCTCGATGAATGATATTTCGATTTAAGAATGTATAACGGGCCACCAATCCTTCTCTATATTTCGTTCCCCATAACCATAACCATTTCTATAAATAATTCACTTTGTCTTGATTAAAAGAAAAGCCAAAAATACTCGGTGATATATTCGTCTGGATCTGTGGAGCCAATCCTGGATAATTTCTCATTTTCCGGGGCGCATATTTCAACCCTTTAACGTCAGCCCTCCTTGGTCTCTGTTAAACGACATGTAAAGCTCACGCGACACATATGCGTTGGCCTGGCCTTGTTCGTCTCCAGAAACCCTTTTTTTTTTTGATTTAATGTGGATGAGTCCCAATATAGTCCCACAAAGCCGTTCAATTTGTTGCAAAAGTCCTCGGCACACAACCAAAAGGAGAAGGACCGCCGCCGTATCTTATGGTGAGATAAATGGCATCTTTAAGAGATGCACACATACACATGTATGACATGTGCGTCTTTGCACCCCTTTTTCGCACAGCCTTCTGTTGCCGTCATTGGAAGGGCTAATTCAATTGGATTTTATTGCTCCACTAAGGGAGGGAGTCCTCTTTAAAACAACAGCAACGAGGTGTTGGTAATGGTTAATGGTATTCGGTGTACGGTGCTAGGTCTTCTACGCGAAAGTTTTCGAAAATTGTTTTAATTCTTCGGTCTGAATTAATGATGAGGTGTCGTCGACTCGACTCTTGGAAGAGGGGCCTCGCGCTAATCCTTTGGCTCACAAAATGGAAGAGACAAGAAAATTCGAATAATTTATGTTGTTGGGCGGCGGCCTGGAGACTTGTGAGATCTTCGGCAATATTAATCGAAAGGATTTACACATTTCGCAGGACAAAGTAAGTTGTTAGTTTTACAATGAGATTGGCATTGGCGGGAAGAGAAGAGATGCCTCATCGAGTAATCCTTTATTGGAGTGGTTTGGAACGCGAAAGGATGGGGAGCGCGTCATTTTTTGGGTGAACCATCTCATTAGCAGTGGGAATGGACTCACCCGGTTGTTGTCGTTGAATTTTTAATTACGTGTGGGAAACTTTAAACAGTGGAAGTCCTTAAAGACCTGGATGAATTGGAATGAACTAAGTACTCATAGCTTAGCGGGAGGAATGCGGGCCTAAGAACTTGTGCCTATTTTAGACCCGATAACAGCGGCTACACACTGAGATTTCATAGCAATTTCTAGGCTGCCATTAAGGATCAAAGTTCAGCTCTGGATAGCTGGTTCCAAAACTGGAACTGGGGTGGGTGACTGGAACTGGATCTTCTTTAAAAGAAAACTCCTTCCGCATTCTTCCAGCTCATTGAGTTGACCAATTCAATGTGCACCTGTACGCTGTACCTGCCCGCAGAGCCCCTCTAGGAAACTGCAAGTTTGAGGAACTCGCTTAAGCCAGAGAAAGATGACTTAGGTGTATCGATCGCTTCCTCAAGCTGGTTTCTATCAGCAAAGCTAAGAGAAGATGGGAGCATTGCACGACATGTTGAGTGTCCCGATAAATCTGGCCGAGGGTAGACTCAAAAAGTTCCTGTTGAACGATTGTGAATCAGCTTCGTCGTCGGTGCTTTACGTTCACTTGCAAAAAGCTGCAACGACAAGAAGAAGGAAGAATCAGTACTCCATTTTCTTTGTACTTCTCCAGGTCTGTCCAAAGGAAGACTTCTCCACCTCGACTTTTATGAACAAGACTCCTAACTTAAAAGTTTTTGATTAAGTACTGTGCTACAGCGCTTCGGTCTGATTGCTGAGAGTGGACGTCTTCCGTGACTGCTGGGACCTTTTCAATTCTTTGTCATTTCAAAACCTCCTCTCTAGTGACTTAAGGTGTGTAACGACTTGAGGGGTAATTTAAGGAGAATGTTGTTGCCTGGCTTCAGCTAGATCTTGGAATGTGAAAATAAACTCCAGAAGAGCTTCCTTTTCATTCTCATTCTTGCAATTTCGACAGGACGAGTGTGCTTTCAGAGTTCGTTTGTTGTAGACCGGTTATAGGCGGACTATATCGTTCTAGACATGACAGGCTGGACTCTTCTTGGACTAAATCCAACGCTCTGCACATGAATTCTGAGCTCAAGTTGATTTGACAGCCACTTCGTCTACGTCCCTGATCCATAAAAGGTTCCTACGACGCTCTATGACTGCTTCAGCTAGCAAGGTTGGTCTAAGATTTTGTGGGAATCTTTTTTGATGTCGGTATACGTTGAGTGATGGACAGATCGCATCTGTGGAGGAGCGTGATCCCGCGGACCTACCCCTAGTCTTTGGAACTATGTCTTGGTACAACCAATGTAGCTGATGTACTCTTGAATTGGTGAGGGTTTCGTCAATTACAAAGCTCCACATTACCTAGACCCGTCACTAACGATAGCCTCAGTCTCATCTATGGATGACTCGGGGTCCTAGTATGACAGCATCTTACACAATCAGCTGTGTGTCGAGCTATCTACAGCTTTGCCAATTAGGCAATTAGAGTCTTTTGCGACAAGTTTGTGGGTTGTCAATAATATTCGTCAACTAGTGCAGCGCGATCTTCTCTAGACCTGTCTGTCCTATGTGCATGTTACCGAGGATATGCAAAGGCATCTTGTTCAACACCAATGTTCTGTTGAAGTTGACTATTAGACTGCTCCATTAGGGACAACAAAAGTCAGCCTAATGGACCTGAAAGGCTTGTTTAGTGATGTTTCCTTGTCCGCCCTTAGACTTTCATCTGAGACTTGATATATTCACAAGTGGCAGGTTGCTTCTACAGCGAAAAAAGATTGCCCCGACGTGTTTAAAGTCCTATCCAGGCTCTGTTTACTGTCGAGCAGCTGAAGACTTTGCTCACCCCCTTACAGCTTTCGTCTGCTCTTCTCAGTGTCAATAAGTTTTACACCCTCCTACTGGTGATGTTCCCGCAGAATGGCCTAAGACGTATTGTTCTCGTTAAGCCTTGTCAAGATGCATTTGATGCTAGAAAGTTGCCTGCAAAGATGAATAAACTTTGAGTCACGCTACAGTTCTCGATGTGAAAAGGTCCTCAACCAACAGACTTGCCTCAGATTTGAATCCTCCAAAGCAAACAAACCCGGTTTTGATTGACCCATATCCTTGGAATTCATATCCCAAATCCGCTTCAATTGGCGAGACAACATAGTCTCTGAAGGTCATTCGGTAGTCATTAGATAAATTACAGCGCTACCATCATCCTGATCCGACAAAACATTCACCTACAACCATAGCACTGGCCATTGTCCTAAACGAGCGCAACCCATTATTATATTTATTTCCAAAACAGTCAACACCCCTTTCGGGGCGCTAATCCTTTTTTGGGTCGTTTCGCTTCGACATAGATATAGTAGAATCCTTCGGTGAATGATTGTTTCGCTTGGGAGTTTCCTAGACTTTTACCGTAGCGCAACGAATTCATTCCGAACGAGTGTCTTTTAATCCTAAATATTTTTCAAAATATTTGCAAACGCTAAATCCGTTGGTTAAGAATGTCCGCTCTTTTTCATCATTTGTGGAGGGGGCGGTTCCATAGAGGGGTGGTCGTGTGTTTTGCAAGTCATAAAAGTCGGCTTGTCCTTTTTGTTTTTTTATGTGTGTGTGTGTGTGTCAGTCAGGTAGAGAGACATTGACATTATTCACTGTCAAATCTGAGATGGGAAACACAACAACAAACACCCAGTTAACCTGCTCCCGACCGAGCTGTGGAAAAGACTTGAAATGTAAACCCCCATTTGATTATTGTTGGGCAATAAAAATTCACAGGAGGCACAAGCAGAACATCAATCAAGTGACCAGACCGCCACCAATTGCCACCAGAAATCTTTGCTGGAAAATTCAGCGAACAAACGAACGAACTCATGTCATAAATCCACCAGAGTTTGGAGGCAATAAAAAACACCTTGACCAACTAGGGGTGTGCCAATGTGGATTTTTACAATTTTTACGAGAGGTCCCTCCATCCTGGACAACAATATATCCCACGTTGATTGTCATTTTTCCGTGCGTTGATTTTTTTTTTTTTGATTTTTTCCGCGTTGTTTTTATGATGTGACAAATTTTGCTGTTCCCTTCGCTGTAAAATGCAAATGCAAATGTAAATGCATCTCTAAGGACCTTTTTAATGGTTGTCCCTTTTTTTTGTAAAAAAAAAACAACACAAAGAGCGTATTCATAAATAAAAATCCAGTGAATGACGGAGAAAATTGACTGTTGTTTTGCTGGGCATTTAATTTTTAGAAAGGACAATGGTGGGCTCCTTTTTGTGCAAATTTGCGTCACTAAATTTCCTAGGAAAGGACATATTTGGATGATCTAGATATTTTTTGGTTTTTTTTTTTGCCAATTTCCCCGTAATGGTTTACTACTTTTTAGGAAGGAAATCCAGAAAGAATAGAGTCGTAAAAAAATTGTAACTAGAGCGAGTCCTTGTTTAAATTAGAAATGCATTTTGATGGATTTAAGGAAGAAAAAAACGTGCAGGACATTCTGTTTGTTTGTTTTTTATCCGATCTAGTTCGGTGGATGATTTTTTATTATATTTGTCAACGAAAAAAACCGTGTAAGGAGGTTTTTTTTTTTATGTCGTTCAATAAAAAGTTGTTTGAGATGTTGACCGTAGTCGACAATGTCCTTTTTTATTAGTTTGTTTCTTTTTGTTGAGTTGTTTTTGTTTTTTTTTAGAGAAAGTAGCTGGGAAGCTATTTTCTCTGTGTATGCTAGACACAGTGGGAGAAAAACTTGTCGAAAGGATGCTAAAGCCAGGATTTTTATCAGCGTTTCAGCGAGCAGAAAGGGACATTAGAGGAAGCAGTGGAGACGTTGCAGGAGGCCCAACAAAGTAGTCATAATTCAAGAAAAATCGTCGTGCCTACTTGAGAAACGCCTTTAACTCTGCCAGGTGGAGCGGTATGTTGGACGCCATCGAAAACATCTTCCGTACCGCAATATCTTCTACGAATGGTGAAGGGCTACCTCAGAGATAGAGAGAACATTTATGAGGAAGGTAATTCCCGCTTGGCGCCAGCTCAATCCTAAGACTTGACTTGTTGTATCTCCAATGATGGACTTCTCCGAATGGAAATGACCCAATATGCAAACAGGCAGTGATAACCGCGTGGTATACTGAGGATGTCCAAAAGCCTGTATCAAGTCATGAGACGCGTTCAATTCTGCACGCTAGACCATGGACTGAGCTAAGCAACAGAAAAGACAGGGAAAGCTCTGTTGGAGACAATAACCATCAAAGGGAGCGAGGCTGGGTACCGAGCTGAGATCAAGTACACGTTCGAAAAGGCTGCATAGATCATCTCAGCGTTGAGCAGACTAAAGTAGCAAACTTGTTAGGTCCCATGGCAAGTAGACGCAAACAGTTGTATGGGTGCGAGATCTGAGTTGATGCGCTCCTGGTCAAAGAGTATAGAAGCCAAATGGCAGCGGTACAGCGTAAAGAAGCTCTTCGGGTGGCGAGTTCCTATCGAAACGTCTAAGAACCAACCACTCTCGTAGTCGTAGGGGTACAGAAGACAGAGTAGAAGAGGATAATGATGCATCGCTGGCACGACCGCTTGAGCAGAGAGACTAGGAGTACATAGACTGCTCGGAAATATTGTGGATGGGATAGGGTGGAGCGTGGAGGTATGAGGAAGTGAATGTTAATCTAAATTTTTATGACGACTCAGGATTACACCAAATACATCTTCGAATGCACCAGATGGCTTGCAGAGAGACAACGGACAGTATCAGTGCACTGGAACAGGCTGTGCTACATCGGGGAAGTGCTAAAGGTAAAGAGACGAAAACCGGACGTCATGGCCATAGAAGAGCAAAGCCCTTAGAGGCTAGAAAATGTGGCATCACTCTGAAGTAATGCAAGAAGCAGATCTAGGGGTTGGCTCGACTGAAGAAGAGAGGTAAGAGCCCGGCACGACACACCCGTGTAGGTGCATGAGGCATTGCCAGTTCAAAAAAAAAAAAAAAAAACGGAGGAGTCTCTGATAAAGACAGATCACTGAGATTTTTGAAGAAGGTTCCCTCAATGCCTCTAGCTACTGCATCATTCACAGACGACCAACTTGGACAGCAACTCAACTTTAAACGAGTTTGACTTGCTGTTTGATTCCAATCAGGGGCAGGCCAGAAAGCCCAGGCCAATAAGCCTCTTGAAAACATTAGAGAAACTAATAAACATTCACATTCGCTCCAAGCTTAATCTAAGGGACATTTCACCAGTCCAGGGATAGGTGGTAGTGACGATTGAAAGGGCGGTCCCATATAAAGAACTCTAGCGGAATTCCTGAACATTGAAGAGGCTTTTGACAGCGTCACGTGAGATCTACTACAAATAAACCCCAGCTTGTCAGACTGGATAGAATGTCTGCTCAAAAGGAGATGCATACTCGTAAGCTCAAAGCTCAGGGAATACCAAATACATGATTGGCTTGCATAGGAACCACTTAGAACGACACAGACAGGGCTAGGGCTAATACCTGCCGATCTTTTCACGTAGGAATTGGCAGCGAAAAGTGTGCTCCGCCTTCAATAATCTATCCTTTGGCAAAGGGGTCTGATAAGTCACCAAGCAATCACCAGAAGGGCCTTTGAATTCAGCTTAAACCTTGAACTTAAAATTCCCTTCAGAGAGAGTTGGACAGAAGGAGAGGCCATAAACCCTAACCAAATCCTGTCGCATCCACGCATTAAAACCAGGCATTGCATGATCGATAAGGCTTCTTAATTACAGCAGCGAGCTGCAGTGTTCCAAGGGAAAGTTCTAGTTATCGTTGAGGCCTCGTGAGCACTATTACAGCAAACAGTCCCAAGCAGATACATCGACGTCTTCATAGATAGTCAAACAAACATTCTATAAGGACATGCTCCATCTCCTATGTGAATGTCCAAGCCTTTGCAGAAATGTAAAGTGAGCCTTCGGGCAACACATTGTAAAGCAAGCCGAACCGAAAACCATCCTTAAATTCCTTCGGAACTCGGGTTGGTCTAAGGACGTTGGTTTAGGGAAATGTGAGATTTTAAGCCTCAATTTGCGGCACCGTAGCTCTAAAGTACAATTTACAATCGACTGAGCCAAGTACAGGTCTTGAGTGTGTGGAACTTTTTCGAAAAAGCTTTCGAATAAAAGCTTCTCCTCTCAGTATTCAAAAATACCCCTTTCTGGCAAATCATTCATTTCTCCGAAGTCATTCGTCAAACAAATGCAGTTACTCGTCGTCGTTGTTCCAATAACGTTACTCTTTATTGCCGTTATGGCTCCAGATTTCTGTGACGAGTCACTATGCGGCGACGATAATATTGGCTGCAACAACAATGGAGTAAGTACAATTAAACAAAAAGAAAACCCTTATCAAGGACTTATTTCGTCGCAGGACTTCGGACCAGATTGTCCCAAAGATGGCTTCGAATTAGTCGAAATGACAGAGAATTTGCAAGAAAAGATCTTAAACAGCCACAACGGTAAACGCAATTTCATCGCAGGTGAATTCTAAGAAGGCTTCCATCAGCCGTCCGAATGAGAACCCTGAAGTGGAATGATGACTTAGCTTTGATGGCGGAATTCAATGTTAAGACGTGCATATATGGCAACGATCAATGCGACATGACGGAACGTTTTCTTGCACCAGGTCAGAGTGTTGGAATGATTCAAGGAATCGGCGGCAAGGAGAATCCAGAAGAGGCAATCCTGATCATTATAGATATTTGGTGGGAACAGTTTCTAACAGTGGACAGTTCCTACATCCAGTCATATGAGTATACAGGCGAGTGAGTGAGATAGACTGTGTGATAGAGTTCCTAACTTAGTATACACTGGACTTTGGATTTTTTTTTAGAAGCGTGTTGAATGGTGTCTTCTTCAACATCGTAGTGGACGAAAACGAGGACATTGGTTGTGCGGCGATTCATTATCCTGAAGGAACTTCAATTTATTTGATATTTTGCTGCAACTATGGGGAGACGTTTTCGATAGATTCTCCGGTATATGGAGAGGGAGACACTGGCTCGAATTGTACCACTGGTACCAGTCCGCGTTATGCTGCGTTATGTACTCCAGATGAGGTGTAAGCCTAGGGAAATATAGACGTTGCAACGTTGTGTTTTCATTGCAAAAATACTGTTAGGGGGAACCGATAAGCGTCAGTCTGGCCTTGACATGTTTGTTTTATCATTCCAAAGCGGAACGGAATTTTTTTTTTTTAACTGGAACAAATGGATTACGATTACGATTCGAGTCTCGTTTATCAGCGGTTCATGATTTCATGTTCCAAGTAGGGCAAGCACTGATTCCACATTGGAGAGCAGAATATATGTAATCTTCTCCGGATGGGTTCATCGGAAACGTTTCGGTAAGAAATTGTGTAGGTTTATCGGAAAGTGGTTGTCCTTCCCTAAAGAACGAGTCCACGCAATTCTGTGAGAGCTTGTAACAACCACCATCTAGGAAGGTTGACCTCATTTTGATACCAACTTCTTCATGATGAATCTTTGGAGCAGCTGCTGGAAGTTTGAAGTGGTGCCAATAGGGGCTTTGCAATGCCCCTGCGGCGTTAGAAGGCATTATGGATGCAGTGTTTCTAACTAAAACGCATCTTTTCTTGAGTGAAGGTGCACCTGTCCTGTCCAGCTCTAGTTGCACGAAAGATAACTTACGACAAATATTTAATTTCCTGGAACTCTGCTGTGATCCGGAACTCATGCACAGGGTCACAGCTAGAGTCATGAGTGCATTCGGGGCCAGCCCCTACGACTTTAAACCATCTAAACTCTTTAGTGATCCTGTAAACGGTTCTACAGTGGAACTTGCTTCTAGCTTTTTCGGATTTTGTAGGCAAGTTAGGTTAGGTTGAATCGAGTGGCAGGCTACAAGTTGGAACCTCACTTAGACCAGATAAGGTCCTTTGTGTTACCACATTGATCTGTACTTTAACTAGAAATACTACCCGTAGAATTAGTCGGAGGTTGCTATGAAGTGCTGGAGGTTGCCTATGTTAATGTCGGCAAGTTGGCCCCTAAGTATGCTCTTCTACGAGCTGAGAGAACCGTACAAGCCAGACATGTTCAAAGAAGGTAAAGAATTGTCTCCTCCTCCTCTTTGACCATGCAGCTTCTTCCAGATTCATGTGGGACTGGAATTGGAATTCGTCTCCAGTTCGTCCTGTCTTCCAAGCTATCTTCTCTTACTTTCATAGCCTTTCAATTCGATTTTATGTCTCGTAGAGGACGGCTGAGAACCGTGGAAAACGTGGAACAATCTAAAGGCAAGAACGACCCAGAATAGACGAACCTGGCGATTGAGGACAAGAAGAGTCGACCCCTCATAAAGGAAATATGGCAAGCAAAAGAAGAAGGAGAAGCTTTTGATGGTCTCTGTGCTGATCAGTGTCTTCGCGAAGGTGAGGGTCTAGTTTCAATCCTTTTCCAGCAAAATCGTCCTCTTTATGTTCTGATAGCCAACGGGGAGTAACCCCTGATTTGCAATTCAGATTTCGTCTACACAGCTTTCGTTGTTGACTGAGGAGTCTTAATGGGTGGCTTAGCTGTCATGTAGATGGAAAGCTTTTACGGATAACTCTGGACTCACAAAAGATGTTGGCTATCTCTCCACAGCCACCTTTAGGATCTTTCTGTGAGGAAGGCCAGCTTTCCGGCGGAACAGTCCAAGCAATCATTTTCCAGTGAAGACTACAATTTCGGTTAAATCTTTGGCCTGCTTCTTTGGTCTAATCGTTTACCAGTGACAGCTTGAGTCACTTTCGTTTACTACACTGTGAATGGATGGATTCCATCAGTGTTGGAGCTTGTGGATTCCATTGTTGTCATCGTCTATAATCTTGATGAAAGTTTCAGCTTTCATGCGGTCCTGGCAGTCTTTTTGAGGTAAGAGAGGTGAACAGTCAAGCTAGAGGCATTGTGACAGTCAATAGAGCCACAGAAGTTACTCAAGGAGTTCCTCTTGACGAACCGAAAATCTTTCTTGAGGAATCAACAGCGCCCACTCCTTTAGAACCTCTTTCGTAAGGTTCCATCAGAATAGGAATGTCCTCTCTATTTCACTGTATTGGACAGGCTCCCACGTTAGAAAGCATGAGAAAGCTGATAAGGAAGACTGGAGTTCGTGTTCCTTCCTTCAAGCTCAAGAAGAAGTAGTGTCGCTTGACCTTACCATTTGCATCGATTTTGGATGCACTCATCGGATAAGAGTGACCCATCTGCCTTCATCTTTATTTGCTATCCTGATTAAATCCTTCGTCGTATTTGAAGGTGATAGAGCTTCTGGAAGCACACAGACAAAGCATCCATCAGGACACTCAAAAAGTGAATAAAAATATACTCAGGACTAAACCCACATAAACAAAATCAAAGGAGCAATACGTTAAAGGATTCGAAAACAGAGAAAAACTTGCTCCTTCCACTTGCGAATGCACCATACCGTGGTCATAGTGGCGGGAATTCATTATAAAACCCATTTCGCAAGTACTCTTGTGTTTGATTCCACGCGAAGGAGTGCTGTAAAGTGCGAAGGACACACGCAATAGAAGGAACAAACGCGAAAAGTGTATTTGCACACGAATGAGCACCGTAATCAAGGATACACACAACTACACGCAAACAAAAAAAGGGTTTTTCGTTTTTTTCAGCTTTCGTTCCTTTCTCCCCTTGATTGTGTGTGCGTGTGCATTTGGATGGCGTTTTGTTCTGCCACCTCGTCCCTGCATCCTGATCCTACTGCTCCTGTTTACAAAATGTTTTGATGTTGTAATTTTCGCATGAATGCCACGCTATTGTATTCGTTTGCTTCTTTAGTTCTGCGATTCCTTTTGTTTTTTTGGTTTTTGTTTCTCATTCTCCACTCTTCCGGTTTTATGGTTTCTCTAGGGATTTCATGGTGCAATTTGCAACCCCTCAGAGGATGATTTTTTCCAAGTTGGTGGGATGTTTCCTTGTTTTTTTTTATTTGTGTTTTTCAACTCAAAATTAGTTGAATGTACACATTTTGGCGCGAAATTTTGTTCGATGGCAAGCAATCCGCGGAAGGATATCGTATGAAAGTCCTTGGAAAAATAGGACTCTACACTACTGTTGTCGATCACACTGTTGGGGTCATTATCGGTGGGGGTTATTTGTGTGTTTAAAGGTTCGTGCTCGATTGATGTGGACATATTTGACAGTAGAAATCGTCCATGTTGATGGGAATACAAAGGTAGGGGAGCTGGTCTTCAGCTGGAATCTTGTTAAGAAGGGGGCTGTCCAGTGTCCATGTATAGCTCTTCTATGAAGTTACTAGGATTGCAAAGGGGAACTTACTTCTGCGAATCTCTAGAGATGACGTTGGCAATCTTCACAAAAACTCAGATGCTGAGGTCCTCTATTAAAAGGGACGATTGGTAGACCGAGTTGCAAGAAGAACCTATTGACATTCTAATAAACACTCACTTCCTGTCCTGGGCTCAACCGAAGTACTCGTTGACAGTCTTTATATGCTGCCTTCGGAGATAATAAATAAGTTGCATTCTAACGATTGCCTGGGTGGCTCTGCATAATGGTTTAACACTCTAAGACCTTTCAAGGCATATGCTATAGGGGTCGGTTATATGGTTTAAGGAGCTTTCGCATAAATATGTACCTATAGGCGACTACTGGTTGCGCCAAAGTTAAAAAAAAAAACAGGCCTGTCTCGGTTGAACGGGATCTATCTCGAGTAGGTACGTCTGGGATGCATTTTCAAAACAAATCTACCGTCTTAGATGTGGCTGAAGTTTTGATAACCTTGCGCGACATTAGTCCTTTGACACATGGATATGCCAACTTTCCTTGCACTCAGTCCTGACTTTGACCGAAACTTGATCCAGGAATGGAATGGAAGACGACAAATAGCCAAATGTGCTATTCTTCGAGGTGGAAACTTATGTCCATGAGCCATATTGTAGGGAACAGGTGGAAGGATTGGAGTATCTTAAGCCGTTTACCACTTCCACTATAGTTCGTGAATGCTTCAGAACTTCTGAATTCGGTGGATCACGGTTTCTTAAGACCGAAACTAGTTTTGGATCTTCTCGTAACCTCGGTAAAGGCTTCCATTGACGATCGGGTCTCTTATGAATGTGAACAAAATTGTGTTCCAGGATGGAGGTGGACTAAAAGGGTGCTGTCTGTCATTAGAAAAGACAACGGACAACTTATTGGCATCCTAACAGGACCCTTTAGTTTGCCAAGAACCTCAAGTGACACAGCAGGATGCGACGCTTCTGCAAAAAGGCGTCCACACTGTTGAGCTCGTATTAGGTGGTGGATTTTCGAGGCTGATTGTGAGTGATGGTACTATGGGCTCTTCGTCATGGAAATTCCAGTAAGATGGGCTTGGTTTCCTTGTAGTACAGTGGCTTGGTTCCGTCTGAGGACTTTAGAGAGGTGATTCCTACCCCACTGCTAGAGCTGTGACACTAAAATTGGTTTTATAGGCCAGAAAGGCAGAGCTTTGGCTTTCTAAGATGTTTGGGTTTCCTTTATTTGAATTTCTGACAGGGACGTGAGGTCAAACGGGCTAACCACAACGATTGAGGAGTGCAGAAGGTGGCAGTGATTGAAAATTTACTCGAAGATGAATGACTCATTGTCTACTCAAGAGAAGATCGTCTTTGTTTGCACTCGTAGTCAATCTTTCGTTGACAATCGAGTTTCGCGTGCATACAACTGCAACGGTTCTTAAGAGTATTCGAACGAAACTTCTCTGCGGGCTTTTCCCTTTGAAGATTGTAAGTTTTGTTAAGCAATTTCTTAACCTTCAATGTCAGACACATGGGCGTTACAGTTCTGAAGAGCCTTAATCAACAAGCCTAGTCACTCATGAATTTAAAACCGCTTATGATAGTTCAAAAAGGGATGAGCTGTTTGGAGTCATGTTTAGTTTTTCCGTGCGTTACTCCATGGAATCGGAAAAGGTAACAACGAAGTCATCAATACGATCAAAGATTTTAGACAAGGCGATGACCTATCACGCATGTATAGCTACTTGCAAAATTCCAAGTTCAACTGGCTGCTGGCTAAGAACAACGATACACAACACAGACATCTTGGCCAACACTTCACGATGGACAACTTTAACACCCTTATCATCCCCGTCCCGCAAAAGCATGGAATTTGTCAAAATCAGACGAGAGCACCCTTGAAGTCTTCGAGAGAAAAGTTCTACGATTGATCTACGGTCGCATATGAAGAAGAAGATTCAATCAAGTGACATCAGTGCCACCTAGGTTAGGTTATAGGGGTGGCTGCACTTATGTACAGCCTGATTCGGTTCTCAAATGATCCATTGTGTTCTCCCATGACCCAAGGTCATGTGGAACGAATGTACATCGGATATCTAGAGAAGGACGACCTTTGATGCGTGACTTTAGCCAAATCGGAGTATATATCTGTAGACAGTTGTCCCAGCACCGTATAGCAATCTTATCTGAGACGTTTAAAATTTTCCGTTAGAACGACACCACGTTTTTCAATCTTCCACCTACTCTTTGTGGGCAATTCTTTGGTAAGTCCTATCGTCAATGGAAAGTCATAGTCTGGTATTCCAAGTGTCATCTTGGAAAGTAAACGGATTGTCATACTTTCTCCCTTAAATTTCCAAATTTCCAACGCAGAAAACTCATATAAAACATCGGCGTCTTATCCTTTTCCCTTTTGAAATCCTGATCCACCCTCGCACACTAGGAGTTCATGTATCAAAATAATGGCATCACTCCTTCGACTGAAAAATTGAAACATCATTACCGCCACGTGTGACATCACTAATCCGTTTTCTTCCTCGAACGCTTCTCTTCGAATAACCCCCCCTTAGCCTCTCTTCCACACCCCTCCTATATGATCGAAGGATTAATTTTCAATGTCACATTGAGAAAGTCGCAAATTGTAGCCGATTCTACAAGGGGATTTAGCATCCTTGGAATGAAAACTTCGAAGCGATATCTTAAGTCGGTAAAACTGTATAGTTCCCGCAAAAAACCAAGAGGCTTTGCCACCCGTCGGGTTGGAGAGGGTGTCTGCGACTGTGACACGAGACTATGCATACATCGAGGGCATATGACAGCCCTCATATTTCACACAAAACTATGACAATCTGAACGGAAAAAAAAAGAAAATCACAACTGTCACCGATGCACGAGCGGGTAGGTCAGAAGGACACGCACATAAGCCGGGACAAGCCAGCATCAGCATCATTATCATTATCGTCATCAACGAAATCCGATTAGAAGAGTGCGGTCCGCCCCGCCAACTCTAGTGGCGATTCAAATTAAAACCAACTACGTGCAGCTCGACGACGATGACACCCCGCTCGACCAAACGGACGCGCCCACATCCACGTCCGCTGACAGTGCAGGAGGCATCAATCTATGGAACAACACATTTCGTTGACACTTTAATTAATACCCGCTCCGCTGCCGCCGCCGCCGCGCCGTTTAGAGATGAATAGATGGCGTTATTAGTGATTACATTGAAACATATTTTTTATTTTTTTTTGATTTTGTGTCGTTGTCCCGTTGTCGGTTGGAATTGTATTTCAAAATCTGATGACAACTGCGGTGATTTGGGTGTGTGGGTTGAGTCCCCCCAAATCATTGGACAGCATTTGCAACTTTTTTTTAGAACGCAAAGTGTATCCATACACATACACGTTGTGGATGCATGTGTGCTTCGCTGTGAAACCGACAAACGCAGCCGCCTTTCGCGGATTAGGACCATAAAATATTGTTGCGAATAATTTTTAACGATGTAACAATGTTTGCTTAAGGAGGGAGGGGGGGGGGGCGCACACACAAGATGAACGCTTGTGTGATGTTTTGCGTTCGTTTTGATCTTTGACGGGACGCGCGATAGTAAATATTTGATGGGGGATACACTGTCGGAATGGAGGAATGAAAGGATTCTGATTGTTGATCTTGGACGGATACAAAAGGAAGGCAGGGTTGGGAATGCAGGGATTGTTCCCACAGTTTAAATGGCACAGAAACAGATGAAATAAGGTACTGTCTTGAAGTTTCGCATGGAATGCTGCTGATGAAAATTGTCACAACACACGCTAAGGGAAGAACAGCGCAATTTTTGACCAACGTCACAGTACCTAGATGAAATACTGAACGCCTGTAAAAAGATTGGTGACAACAAATGACTAGGACCAGACGGAGGGGTGCCCAACAAAGCCCTTAAAGCACCAATAAGATCTTATCTTCGTCAAAACAATGTAGCTATGTCTAGAAAACGGTACGGAAGAAGCAGAGGCTAGTTTTTATTACCAAAATCAGGAAAAAACCCTGGCGAACCAGCATCTTATCGCCCAATCTGTCCATTTGATACAAGGGGACGCATAATATTCAATAGGGTACTCCTGGTCACTGAATCAGAAGATGGTCTCTCTGAACAACAAAAAAGCTCCAGCTAGGGCTCCAGCTGGAGACGGAGACGTAAGCGTGATGTAAGATGTGAAGAATGCGTTCAATACAGCAAAATGGAGCTATATATCGGACGCGTTGACAGACATGACATACAGACCTCAGGATATATCCTGCGAATAGTCAATAACTAGCGTGTTGTTATACGAAACTGACATAGGGATAAAGGAGTATTCCATTACTGCTGGCGTTCCACAGGGCTCCATCCTTGGACCGCTACTATTAAATATAATGTACGATGGTATACTGAGACGGTATAGGCTTTGCAGACGACATAGCGATCGTGGTTACAGCGGAACGCTTAGACGAGCTAGAGACCATCGCATCATCAAAGTCAAGGTGGGGGAGCTATGCAATACACTCCAAAAAGTGTATGATAGACTACAGGCTAAACTTTGGTAACATTCTCTCGAGAATGTTGCCAAATACTGGGGTCCCAAGAAGCACCAGGAGACAATTATTGTCAGTCAGCTCAACAATGCTCTACGCATCTCCAATCTGGACGGATGCGTTTAAAGAAAAAAACTATCGGACGCGGTTGAACAGAGTCTATAGACTAACCGCATTTAGAGTTATATCGGCCTACAGGACAATCTCGGACGAGGCAGCGTACGTCATCGCTGGTATGATCCCTATAGATATCCTAGCTGATGATGCAAAAAGAGTTCGGGATGGAAGAAACGAAAACGAACTTAGAAGCCAAGAGAGGACAATATCTTTAAGAATGTAGCAACAGCGATGGAATAGTTCACACAAGGGTAGGTGGACATACAAACTTATCCCCAGGATAGAACCCGGGGTATGGAGATGACATGGGGAAACAAAGTACCAACTGATGAAATTTCTCTCGGGCCACCATCGTTTTAGACTCGACGAGTCGCCGGAATGTCCAGTATGTCCGGGATACGACGGAGACCCGGAACATGTCGTTTTTAACTGCCCAAGGTTCCTAGAGGAAGAACAAAGACTTGAAAGTGTAAATGCCCCAGAAATGCTTAAATCGGAAAGAAATTGGGACGCGGCAAGCACATCAAAGCTAAGACGGGCAGAAAGTCGGAGAAGAGTGCGGCAAACACAGGCAACGTCGCGACGGCCGTGTAAACCGGAAAACCGGAAGTTGAGCTAAAATAGTGGAGGTAGGGTTTAGGGTTTAGTAAGAATTTGACACTATGGTGTAATCTGGTGTGCGGTGCCTATGCAAGGTTCCTACTTTGCATGGGATGGGTGCTGAGCAGAACACAGCAAAGCGTTGCAGTACTAAGAACCGCCAAGATTAAGGATAAAAAGGACAAAGTGCCCAGCCAACAGGGTATGGCAAGCAACTCAACACACAAAGGAGACATTGTCGTCTTTACGAACGCCTTTAGAATGAAGGGAAATCACAAGAGAAGATGGTCGGTCACAGACAGACAGCTAGGTTAGGTTGGAGTGGCAGGTTGGATCCATAGCCACCCAGCCAGGACTTTATGTTCCTTTATACACATGGCTAGAGAGCCGTAGAAGATTATGAACGATGCTAGGCTGCTCTTCAAGGGATCTGTTCGTCGTTAAGTTTCTCAAAATCGATGCCGGTTACAATTTCCGTTCCTTTTTTCTTGAAAATGTTAAGGCCTTTGGGAGCCATAAATAGCTGTTGTAGGGGTTAAAGTACTGCTCCCTAAGGTATCCCACGATACTCACTTTATGAGATGCCCAGTGAAAGTGCTGCTGTAACTGGAATGGTTGGATACTCACGCATAAGCTGTGTTGCATTGTAAATACCCCTACTCCTTGGGTTAAGGTGAAACTCCAAGTGATCTTCATTGCTGTTCAACTTGGAAAGACTTATCAGTCAAAACTCTCTTAAAAACCAACAACTTAAGTCTATCTTGTCAACTGTAAGAAAGGATACCCTCTTTCATTCACCACAATTCAAAGAATCATTTCGAAATCAAAAGAAAATTAATGACATCCTGTGACTGAAACCTCAATTAACACAAAAAAAAAATCAAAATATTTCCCTCTAAACCCCTCTCAGAGGAGTCAACTTCCTTAAAACTACTAGTACACTGAATCCTTTGTGACTTGTGCTGACATCACTAAATCACTCAAACTGTCGAATTGCGAATTCGTTCTAATGATGCCATTAGCTGGAATAATGAATCCGATTCCGAGTTTTGTTGTGAGGTCCTCCGCAAAACTCTCGAGATTTTTGCAACCCATGATGACAAAGCAAATTGTACAGAGGGGTGCAAATGCAAGGATACCTCCATGACCGACCAAAGCGAAACCCAAATAATAATAGTTTTCAATTTTTTTTTTTTTTTCGTTTCAATATAATTGTTCCAATTGGAGATCCTTCATTGTTATCCTTTGCAATTCAATTAACAGCGATACGACCGGGTGTTGATTAATTGTTTGCAATGTCCTGGTCTTGACACAAATATTTTCAATTTTTTTTCGCATAAAATATGTGCCCAGTTGTCAGAGTATAAGGCTTAATGTCCTTCACCCGGTTACGGTGATGAAAATTGCATTCCCTTCGAGATTGCATGAATGAACACAGGATAACCCCGAGCCCGAGAAGCCAAGCAGAAGCGACAATCTGTCGAGATGCATTCGTGAAATTATGTTGTCAAAGCCGGGGGTCGAGCATATCCTGGCGGGATATCGTCTATCAATTCTAGTTACAAAAGTTCATTCAGGATTTTGAATGTGTGCCTCTGTGTGTGCGTGTGTGCAGATGCGTACACTTTTGATTTGTAAACCAAGGACACTGCTGTGATGTGGATGTGTAATAATAATTTTCGATTGATATCCTGGAGGGTTGTTTCATTCAATATTTACGTTTTACCATAATAGCTGTAGGAATATCCTTTTTTCTATGCAATTTTTTATTTTTCTCCATTTTGAGTCCTTTATACCCCGGATAAGGGTATGTTGCGTATGCGCCATTTCAGATGCATGCTGTGTTTTAGAAAATATATCCTTTCAGGACGAATTGTGTTGAATTTGAATATAACACTTGAGTGTGAGTTGTTGTGACACAAATGTGGAACAATTTGCCATTCACCTTTTGAGTGTCATTCAGATCAGAAGTTTCCAAGGATTTCTCAATTTGTTGTCATGTGGAAAGGGATGAGGTGGACAATTAAGAAACTACCAGGGTACTCAACGGTGGGTTTGTTCAATTGAATCGCTTCAAGGTGGTAATGGTAGAGTGGTAGACCACCTTGATCAGATTCACAGAGTTAAGTGATTTCTTAGCACACGCTGAGATATTCTACAATTGAGATGTAAGGACATACAAGCATGCATACGAGTATATGCTGAGGTTCCCTGGAGCTACTTATAAGATTTTTCAAATAAGGTTGGCTTTCTGATTATGACAGACTTGTGCTTGGAATCCATCCTTTGTTTTACCTTAAGCGATGTGTGTTCAAGACTGTCATGGGACTTTGTAAAAACACTCAATGCAGGGTCAGATCCTGTCGGGATTTGCAAATGAACAGAGCGGGATAGCTGCAACAGTTTTCTCTGAATCTGGAACTCGGCTTTTGTTTTGTCAAGCTCTAGATGATGAATGTTCCCATATGCAGGTTAAGAAGTCACTAAACTGGCTTCAGACCGTTAAAACAATAAGATGAACGGTCCTCTGAGAACTCTTAAGAAAGGAATACCTGCTTCATTCGGCCTTAGTATACCTTCGAAGGAAGGCAATTTTAGACCCAAGAAGTCTTGATTACGAGTGAGCTTGATATACAATAGTGTTGACTACTTATAGATTCTTGTTAACGTGTTGTAAGATACACTTGAGTCGACCTTTGGTGTCGTATTTGAAAGCTCTATCAGTGGCTAAGACCACAGATGTTGTCTCTCTAGATTTTTACCACCGACAGAGTTTTAAGTCTTGTTGTTGCCGTCATTATCCTTGCGGGCTGCCTTTTTTCTTAATCTTCTTGAATCTACAATGCTCATGTTCTTTCTTTGGAGAATGTCCATTCGATTCTGGATGTAGATCTGACGAGAAGCTTTGACGTTCTTAAGGTCGATAGATTTTTTAAAGGTTTTGCAGTGCTACTAGTGTGGTAACAGCCTTGGAGAAGTCTGTTGAGCTTCCTTACAATGATGCTTCTCAAGACTTGACTTCTTTGCAACCAAAAAATGGTCCAAACTCAAGGTTATGTGGGTGCCGTGACATTAGGCCGAATTTTAGCATTTGGCAAAAAGTCGCTTTCGCAAAGTGACACCTGGCCAATTTGGCTTTATGTCACTAGTTTGTTAAAATACTTTGAAATTATTGCTACGATCCTTTGGCTTTATGTCACTTTTTCAATTTAGCCTTACGACGCTTTATCAAAGTGTCGTAATGCCAAATGCTAGAGTTTGGCCTTATTTCACTTTTTCAAAACGACATAAGGCCAAATTTAGAGATTTGGCCTTATGACGCTTGGTCTTATGTCACGGCACCGGTAATGTGTAGAAATGGGTCCACTAATAAGTGGGTCAGCTATAAAGACCCAGTCCGGCAATCTCGGAATCTTTCAAGAACGATAAGAGCCTATACGGGGAAGTTCATGAGAATACCTCCACTTACTTTGTTTCCATAAATGTTTAGTCCGTTCTACGAAGGATCTAGACGAAATGCTAGATAAGCCTGTTAATAAGTACTGAAGCGTCAGTAAGCTTCAAAGCGGCTTCTAGCTGAGGGTATGACTTAAACGGAGTAATTCAGCAAGTAAGGCACTGTCTTTTGCTCCCCCTTTCAGAAGTTAATGATTACGATGACCTTTCTTAGACCTAAACGTCACAGAGATGTCATCTTCGTCTTAGGTTAGGTTGAAGTGGCTGCCAGTTGTTCCCAGCAAACTGAGACCAATGATGGATCCATTGTGATATCATATAGATCTGGAGAGATCCCCTTACCTATAGTCGTTGAACCAGTTGGAGCTTCTGACAAAGCGGAGCGCCTAAGTTGTTAAATTAAAGTTTTCCTAGGAGGAGCCTTCTTTTCCTGGAGAGAGCTACGACGCTACAAAGAAGGTAGGGAATAGTATCCTCCTCCTTTTCGACCATTCGAACCCATTCTGTTCACAGATTTTCCATTGAAATTTCGTCTGTACGCAGTCAAACTCATTCTTAAGCCTTGTTGAGAACCTTGTTTGGTTGGACCTCACAACTTTTATTTATTTTTTTCACATGAATCCTTCACAAGTCCTGTGTATAAAATAATTTCCCTCGTCTCATAGCAATTCCAAGCCATTAAATCATTACCAAACTGATTTCACCTTATATCCTCTTCAAAACAGGAATCATTCCCATCCATGAAAGTGCCGTTATACCCATAGTAGTCATAAATCCTATTCCACGTACTTAATATCCTGAGGGAACCTTTCATTTTTTCTCATTTACCCAAATCACGGTGAATAAATTACTGCGAAACGAAACGTATACAATCTCAAATCATTTCCCTAAATCAAATTGGAGAGGCACAACACATTGTCTGTGTGTGTACAACAACAAGGATGTCATCCTTGAAAATGATACAAACTGTCAACATGTGAGGAAAGTGAAAAAAAAAAAAACAATACACAACCGACAAAGGCAACGCAAATGACCCAATACAAGAAGCTAAAGCCCACAGTGATCCCTCTTCAAAACAAGGACATAATAAGGACTTCAATTTTCCATTACGCGATACGGGATTCTTCTTCCTCCTCTTGGTTTTGCCATTAAGGGATGTGCCTCGCGCATCACATCAACGATATAAAATTACTGCAGATCCTTGGTAAGGATAACGAGCAGAATTTAAAAAAAAGAAAATGTACTCGTATCACATCACAGATAAGGATGCTGTACCGTGTTATTCCTATCTTTCCTTGTCTCTGGTGTAATGCAGGGAAACCAATACCACCGACCAGGAAGGAAGAAGGAACACAACGCATGAATTATGAAATTGCGTGCCCTTTGCGATAAGAATCTCCGGTACGGAACGGTAGCCGAATTCACACGGGGAATGGGATTATTTGGCGCTTCAACAACAAAACAATGCCTTTGCGCGTGTGTGTGTGTATGTGTGTCCCGGGTATTCTTAAGTGCAAATCTGTGATTATCCACCTTTGGTCCTTGTTAAATTGATACATTTCATCGGGAGACTATACCCTCTGTCATAAGTCCTCATTGACAGACAGACTGAATCGGAAGAGGAAAACAAACAATCGGGGATTTTTCAGGACACTGTCAGGATGTATGAGATTTCGGGATGTCATGAGTTTACTGCAACGAGATTGATGGTGATATCGGGTATGCGTCGGATCAGGTACACCAGGATTTTGGTTGTCCATGCGGAAAAGCATTACAAAACTCAAAAGTCGACTCACACTCGTCCCTGGGAGGATATGTGTGTGTGTATCCTTGAACATGGGAAACGCGTCAATGGTTGTGTTTTACAGGTAAAAAAAAAAAAACGGAATAATAATGGATTCACAGTGCACTTCGATTGGAGTCCGTTGCGCTGAACGTCAAAGACCGGAAAATTGTTGTGCGAGAGAGGGTGACATGTTAATTTCTCACCCTCGGTTGATTTTTTTTTTTTTTTTCGATGTGTTTGTACAATAAACATCGGACGTTTGGTTGATAAGTGGCCGACCATACGGTTGATTAGGACCGACATGTATTTTTTATTTTTTTGGATTGAACTCCTTGAGTGAGCGTTTAATGAGGTAATTCCCGCTGGTGCTTCACAATTAACCATCCGGAAATGGTAATTTAAACGCCACCATTCTGACGATATACATATACACACACACAACAAGGACAAGCAATTACATATTCCTGGATCCTTTTGTGTTTTTATTGATAAAAAAAGAAGAAATGGAAATAAAATGCGGATACTAATTGAAAAGGAAGAGCGGGTGAAGCAAGGGTAGTTGTTGTTAGTTTGCAAATTAAAATAAAAGGCGCAAGGACATCGAAATGTTTAAATTGCTCTTTCTGTAGATTGTGGTTCAACATTCATTGGGCTACAGTTTCGTTGATCTATCTTGTTCCAATGGCATTGCAGGGACAACAAGAATGCCATGCACTCAGTGTTATAGCAATACCAGCGTCCTGAGCGAGAGTGTACCAAATCAGAATATTGAAGTGTTAACAGAGTCGAAGGGGTGTTGAAGGCGTTAGCCCAACCGAGACGAACCCTAACTCATATACCTCTTACAGACGTTGGAAAGTATTCATTTGGCCTGTCTACACCTCTCTCGAAGTCACGTCATTGAAGAGAGGTCTCGGTTGGAAGCCCTAGTCCAAAGCAAGTTCAGGACCAAGGAAGATCTCCTCTTAACTGCGCCTTGCAAGCTCATATGAGATCTCATTTTCGGTAAACCTGCTGTGTTTTGGGACCCTGAAAAGTCGTTAAGCCTTCTTCAAACTGGGCCTGCACTGTGGAACTACTTTGGATGTGGTCAGAGGCAGGTTCGATTCCACGTGTTGTTTGCAACGTACACCGTTCCCAGCTCAGCTTAATCTCGTCCCTTTCCACAAAGACTCCAACATCTGAACCGTCGCTGGTTTTAGGAACCATCTGTTAACTTCACTCCTTACTTGGCACAGTGTCTAGCATATCTCGATCATGGACGGGAAAAAGTCTTGGTGCAGCCGAGACAGATCTTACAATCGACTTATAAAGCCACAGAACACCCAGTCTTAACAAAATTACCCTTCCACCACGTTTGAAGCCAAACTACCTATACTAAGACAAAACAACTAACTGCTTGCTTGTCCTAGGTGTGTCCAATACAAGTGACGACGACTTCCACATTTTAGTAGGCTATGCGTCAGTAACTTCGCTTGAAGAAGAGTCTGAGATAGAATCTCAGCGCTTCTTAACAGATTCCCAGATGAGTCATCTACTCAAAATGACTCATCCGCATCAAAACGGATGAAGCTACTTTCTGAAAGCGATTACTGGCAGGAGTTCCGCTATCACTAGTCATGAGACCCTTTTTTACGGAACTAGCTGAGGACCTTCAAAAAGTACTTGGAAGTGATGACCAATTTGAATCTTACTTTTGAGATTTATCTGAAGTTGGAGCTCATCTGATGGGAAATCCGAGAAAGCTCTTGGACAAGCTAGAAATTTCATCAACCTCCAAGAAGAGGTACAGTCAGACCAAGAGTCCATTGTGATACCACTGAGTGCTAGGGTTGGACGCTGGTCAACTTCTGAAACCATTTAGATTTCCTCGATTTAGATCAGCCGTGCCTATTCCCCTAAAATGGTATTCCTGATGTTCCCAAAGGCGGGACATGTGCATAGAAAGTGTACAATAGATTCTTTCTTTTCCTCCTGCAGAAATCGTTGCAAACAATGCCCTAACGCTGGACGTCTTCCCTATGAGGACGGTTAGTTAGTTTCGAGAACGGGTCTCTTTTTGAATTGAATTAATGTTATCGATCTCCAAGGATTGAGGGCAAATCAGATTAACCTAGATCAACCCCTTAAACAACAAGAAAAGTTAAGAAAACCAAGTGTGATGCTAAGCTTTTTACGAACTCCCTTACTCTTCACTGCTTCTTCAACTATCATCTCAAAAGACTGGGATGTATGTATGCTGACCTTGTCTGGATGCTTAAGAGCTTTGCTGAGCATACTTTGTGCGAATGTCCCACCAAAGCAGGCAAAAATAGTCACGATCTTGAGGTTCCCCTTTACTGTTTGTGGTAGACCTGTGTCTAAACCAACAAGCGTCTCCAGCAAGCGAGTCGCCTTCAGTTTTGCATGCTAAGTTGGTTGAAGTTTCTTTCCACTTGCAAGTGTCAGCTGAGTTCCGGTTGTGCTCTTCCTGTGTCAGGGTGAATTCGAACCGGAGCGCTGGTGTGCATCCACTTTATATCTGTGGTCACAAGGAAAAACGCCATAAATCGACTTGTGTTGTGTGTGACTTATGCTGTTTTTCCTTGTGGCCACAGATATGTTTCAGCCATCAAACTGGGTGTATCTGGACCCTAACTTACTAGATCGATGTTGCTGAACAGCCCATACAGTTGGTCGTTGTCAGTTCTCCTCCACTCCATTCATCTTCTTTGCAGACAAGACCGTAGATTACTTAAGGTAGCGCTACAGTCCGGGGTGGACCTGGGCCTCAACCAACAAGCGTCTCCAGCCAGCTCCATCTTTAGCTAGCTGCTTCCAGTTTCGCACGCTAAGTTGGTTGAGGTCCCCTTTACGTTGTGTGCGCCACCTGAGTCGGGGGCTTCCTCTACTGCGCTGTCCCTCGGGGGCGGATTCGAAGATTTTTCGGGCCGGAGCATTGGTGTCCATCCTCTACATGACCCAGCCACCTCAGTCCGTAGATTACCCGGAGGATTTTTCTTTTTAAATTATCGACGCTGCGGATGACGTCAATTGCTTGCTTTCATGGAACTGGCTTGGTCCAAGTGCCTTTTGGCGTGTAAATATGTGCGGTGAAGTTACTGTGGTGATGTCTTCAGTTTCGAGTAATCTGCCAGGACCTGGGTATGACCGAAGGTGACTTCTAGTAGGAGGAACAGTCTATAAGCTTGTAAAGGGTCTTAAATTGGGTTGAAGATCAAGGCTGATCGCCTTAAAATGTCAGCGGTCTATCGACTATCCACCCTGAGAGTGTACAGCGCATAGGAGGTACGATTCCAATAGCTATAAGGACAGAACTTGGAAAAGGGATGATGGGCCTATCAGCTGAACTCGAGTGTAAAACTCTGTCTGAACTGAAAGCACTTTGAAGCCAGTTTCCATCTCAACACATAGTTGCTTCCAAAGATGCAAGCATGTAACTGACTCCAGTTGTCGGTTCTGTGAAAAAGGAGCACTTGAGGACACCGATCTGGTTTTCTTCAAACTCTGTCTAGACAACTAGACGGGATGGTTCAGGGAAGTCGAACGACGTTTCTCTTCTTTTTGTCTTTTCAGACTGGAAAGTCCACGTTAGAGGACCGCTGCCAATAAGCACTACTTCGCGGGGTTGGATAGCAATTTATGCTCTTCCTTCATTCGTTGCTTCAATAGTTGGTTTGGTGTTTACCGTTCTTTGATCCAGAGGTGCCGCCTGGGCTTGGTTTTCACTATTGCTCTTCCCGACTCTTTTCAATCGTCGAAGTTCCTTCCTGATAATCGCTGTAACCTGCTTCACCGATGTTATCATGAGGTTCACACTCTTCTCGGAAGTTGGTATTTCTCCAACACAAAGACATACAGTTACGCTCGAAAGTAGCCATTTTGGGTTAAGAGTTGGCAGAGGTAGAAATCTACTTCTTTGTGGTGCCGGTCCATCCATTTGTGTGCATCTGGTGTAAGTCAAAGGGGCCATCTTCCCTTTGAAGATTGGTTCCATCTCTCCTGCCATGGTCTCATACTTCGCTGTCTTTCTTCTAGCTTGACCTTAGACAGAGACTTAGGGGTCGTTCGCTAGGCAGGATATCTGCTGGTAGCATTCCCGCGATAGCATAATCTGACGCGCACATGTAGTCGCTTGACGAAGTTGATCTTTCTTCACAGCCTCAGTTGAAGAAGCACAAAAGCATGGGGAGGTCCTCGTAAAGTGATACTCCACCGCTATAGGGACAACAATCTAAGGAATGAAGTCTCAATTATTGAGTAAGACAATGTTTTCATCAAATTCCGGGGTCCACTTTGTGTCCCATTAAGACCGAACAATAAGAGAACTCAGTAAAAAAGTAATCACTGATCAATTCCAATAGTCAGATACATTATCCCGTTATAATTATGAATTTCCAAAAAAATAAAAAAAAAATCCTTTCGCTTGAGCTACGATAAGAGCCCATTACATAGATCATCTCGTGTAAGTAGCTATACTTTGCTCCTTCAGATGTGTCACATGAGCAAAAGGAAACCCATAGACATACTCGTACCCGCGTCCTTTTTGTGAATTTATTCCATTTTTCCAGACAATTGACTTTGATGGTGATATCATCTCTCCCCGATTCGGATGATATGTGCCTTCCTGTTCATTTCGTCCTTTTTGGTGGTGTGGGATATTGAACTTGATGTCGTTTCGAACGATATGCCACCGAAAAGGAGGCTTTTTTTTGGCGTATTGTGGGCGTGTGTAATGTTATTGATTCTATGGCTTGCCCCTAATGTTCATCTTCGCGTACAACCAAATGACAATAATAATGGAAGTGAAGTTGGAGATTAGAATCGTTCCTCTGATGTGGGAGACGTACGTGTGTATCGTGGTTGGGTTGGTGAAGTCTGGTGAAAAATTCAAAGGAAGTCAGTACACTCGGGGATGGAAAATTGTGTGAAATGACATGGAAATGGATATTGTTGGGTCTCGGGGGTGTGTGGTAATAATAAAATTCACGGGGAAGACGTTGAGAAGCCTTTGTTTGCTTAAAGTAATAGGTTCAGGCAGCTTGGTTTGTCTTAAGTTTGACTATGACGAAGGGATTCGTTTTGGGAATCAAAGACTTATCCACTTTGAAACGATAAAGGAGGTCATCTATCACATGATTCTCTCATTCATCTGTACATGTTACAGGCGGTCTGTTCCGTTGGCAAGAACTATGGACAAAGGCTGTGAAAGTCCGAATCTGTTAGAATACATCAAGAGTTCCAAAAATGACCATAAATTCAGTCATCAATGGCCACCTCTATGCTTTTCTTGAGGGTTTCGACTGCGTTGAAAAACTTTGTTTCTATGGGAGCTCCGGTAAGGATACAGGCTTTAGACTAAGTTGCTTAGAAGTTACTATTACAGACGCCTCTTTTCATTTCTTAAGACGACGACGGGCATCTGAAACGGTCTAGACTCCTTCCTAGACACAGTTTTGAGCTTCGATCACTTGTAAGACGAACCTTACATCACACTCGGCTAGAAAATACAACGTTTTGTCTGATCACCAAGGGAATACGAGACTCGAACTCTCCGTGGAAACGGTAGGAAAATTCTTGGAGATACCTAATACTGAAGCAACGACTCACAGCAACAGTATGGAGAGAGCTGGTGAACTATCCGAAAGATAGCGACACAAATTAAGAAAAGGTCGCCCTACAATAGGAGCAATCGAGGAAGTAGTTAAGACCGTCCAGGCTACTCAACAGGGGAATCACTGGTCAGGAAATATCGTCAGAAGAGCCTTCAACTCACAACCACTTTTTAAAGTTAGCCAACCAACTGCGTCATATCAAGAAAAACTTGACTTGGTTATAACAAATCAAAAACCAACGAGCTACTAAGCAGATGGTAGCCGCTAGTAAAGGCCACTGACCGATGGCAGACCCCGCAGCCAAGCTTACAACACCTTCTGTTGTAGTTGCAAGGATAACAGCGAAAAAGAAGCTTTGTTTCACCCTAGCAAGGATCTAGGCAAACTCTTCTTTGAAAAATTCCAAGGGATACCCGAGAAAAAGTATTGGAGGACCAAGTCTTTTCCTCAACTCCACAGGTTAGATTTGAATATTTTCATCTGTCAACCCATCAATACCCGGAAGCAACCAGGTTACGTGAGTTGTGGTTTCAAAACGGCGGCGACGCATCTCAGCCCTAATTCGGTTTCTTATGAACCGCCACCTCTACCTGTCCACTGGTACCAGCTGTGTGGACTGATATGTTAAATGAACTTGAAAATTCTTGCTGGACACTGCAATATTCTCTGCGGATAATGAAGGATTTTCAAAAGACCGGGGAACCCCCGAAGAAAGGGGTCAATTCTGATACCTGATCTGTGGAACATATATCTCCGTTGATGACATTTTTCATATGGAGAAGGCTTCGTAGGGGTTTCAGGTGACATTATCACCGCGATTATGACGAGAGATAAGAGGAGATAAAGTCAAATCTTGAAACGCGTGCATCTCCGAATGGCATGCCTCTAGACAGAGGTAATCTTCCTCACTAGAAGGCGGATTCGTACGATTGTCGAATTCCAAGTAGTTATAGAAGTCGTTACCAGAAAGAACTCGAATCGACTCAAGACCCAAAACTAACTCTCTGACAACAGATAAAGTCCGTATCGGAACGAGCTGCAAGGGTCTATAGACCAATGGAAACTATCGACAGCCCAACGGGAGACAAAGCGAAGATTTCTCAAATCGACCACGCATTCGATTCTCCGTCGTGAAGGACATACGTTGACCTTAGAAACCGCTCAAGATTTTGCACCTTGAAGCCCCGAAAGGTTTATTTTACTTCTAAGACAGAGACTAATGGAAACTATCGACAGCCCAACGGGAGACAAAGCGAATATTTCTCAAGCCCACCACGCATTTCATTCTCCGATCTGAAGGACCTACGTTGAGCTTAGAAACCGCTCAAGATTTTGCACCTTGAAGCCCTGAAAGGGTCAGTCCATTGAACCTTCTACACCATAATCTTCCTAAGCAGCCTAACCGCCCTTGTCTGGAAATAACGTGGCACACTCGACCTCCACGGTCCAATTCGTTTTGAGCTCCACTTCAAGAGAACCTGTTTCGGAACACTGACATTTTTTATTGAAATCCAAGTCAATGGCTTGACGGCCGTCCGAAACTCCATTGAAAGTCCATGTTCCGACGTTACTTCAACCTAAGTAGATTAACTTGATCCAACAAAGCTTCAGCTACAGCAGAGCTTGGGATATTTCCAAGATTGTAGTGGTTAGCACGTGTGGGATGAGGCAATATTGGGAGTCATAGCCGGCGTTAAAGGAATGTCAAGGGTGCGCCTGAGTTCAGGAAACTAGCTTCATTGGCTAGATGGACATATCTTCTCTAAGCTCTCTGTAAGCAACCGCTTTAAAGGTCTTTTCTATCCATCGTCCCTTTCAATAATTAAATTTTTCAAGTTCGTTCAACTGAAAGGGAATCAGTCTTCCTGTTCTCTAACAAAGGGTGACTCCCGCACTTTCAAACAAATAAACTCCATACACTAACCTCAGATGGAATGGCCCGAATGTTTACACAGTATTTCCACACATCAGAAGTGTTGATCTCTCAATAAACTTGCTTGGCAATCTGATTAAAGCTGTCCTGAGCAGGCAGATAGCAAATCCATTCAAATCCGCAACAACTGTCATCAACTTATCATTTCCCACCGCATGTACGCTGCTCTCTGGCTAGTCAGTATCGGTGCCTCTATATTGCATCTCTACTCTACACATAACCTCATTCGCATCTGGAGAAGTTCCAATAACACACACATACACACAAATCCTTATTCAAATCCCAGAAGCATATGGTCACATTGTGTGTACCCAAAAGTTGATTCAACTTGCGTACAAACAGCACACTCCAGAGGAAGGCAGGAGCTGTTGTAGCCCCTTTTGTGTGTGCGAAATTCCTTTGATGATTCTATCCTCGAACAACTCGACCGGATAATTCAATCAAACAAATCAACCCTCTTGATTAGGCCTGGAAACCGAGTTCTTCGGTGGTAATGGTGGTGGCAGTGGCAATGGCAGTTGGAAGCTGACTACGATGATGATGATGATGATGACAGTGGCAGTGGTCCAAAAACCGAACATCAAGTTCTACTTTCATTCTTGGGTTAATCTTATTTTAAAGGCTCCAGCTCTTCGGTGCTGGTTCTGGTTCTGGTTCTGGTCCTGGTCCGTGTGCGACTACCACTTCGACTACGGTTTCTGGCTAACCGAGTGTGTTAAACCAGTCAATGCATTACCGGGGAGCACTCGCACTTGTACACGCACTCTGGCATCCAAAAATCCTGATGAATGACCTGGTGCAGTTGCAGGACCAAAGAATAGGCCAGAACTTCCAATTTGGCCACAAGTACAAACCGAGTGGCTCGTCTCTGTCGGTCGCTACCACTGTTACGGATACCACACCACCATCTGGGCAGGAGCTGGCCGAAAAACCAAAAAGTGATACCGAGGAGACCTCTTCGTTTTGTGCTGGCCTGATGCTCGTTGAAGCATCAAAGGGGTTGATCGGTGGGAAAATGAATAAGGGTTGTTCGACTTCTGCTGCTGCTGTTGTGTGTGGCTCTTGTGGGGTGTCTCCTTGAGAGAGCAGGGAAAACTTTTTGCGTGCACACACGTACACAAATTTCGGGTCAAACAAAACTGCCAGGCCTTTGTGGGCTTAAGGGTCTTGTATTGGTTCACCCCTAAATTGGCATTAGAGGCCAAGGAGTTGCCTCATGTACTCATCTACTTGTGTATGAGTGGCAGGCATAGTGGTTGAACGCAGAAAGTAAATGTAATGCACAAGGGTGCACACTGTGTGCAATGAGGGTTCGCAGTCGTCCTGGAATTGGGATTGCATGGCAAAAATATCCGTTCACAGGATGAGTTGGATAATAAGTGGTGCACGGGCAACTGCCTTGGGGCGGTTGTCGTAATTCTGCCTGAGGGCAGATTGGGAATTGAACTTTCGATTTCGATTGCAAGGAAGGGGACTTGGAACATACAATTGTGCGTGAGTTATCCGCACGCAAGTTAGGTGATTGAAAGCAAGTGTGCTTCGGTGAGATTATTACGGAAGTGCGTTGGATACTTGGAGTTTGGAAAGTGGATTGTTCGGTTAGGTGGGGGGATTATCACCTTGGATGAATGCAAAGAAGGGTGGGATGCTTTGGATTTTTGGTGTTTCTTTGACTTTGACTCTCTTTGAGTTGAAGGTTAGTTAGACATGGAACTTGGCAAGCAAACCAATGAGTTTCTTCAGTGTAACAAGGCATCTGAAAGGTCTAAGCATCAAATCTTTCGTACGACATTCAACATGTTTAAGGGAGAAGTCGAATGGATGTGAAATTTGTCAGAAATGCAATATTGGTGACAGGAAGCTGCCTTTTGGAACCCAACTTTGGATACTTTTTAGGTCCACGATCGGTGCTATGTACGTTGAAGAAAGAACCCTCTGTTCATCGTTTGGGACAAATCGTCTGCAACTCCACAAAGGGAACGTGGGTATAGATTGGGTACTCTTAGCCTAGCAAACTAGAGACGCTGGACTTTGGATCGATGTTTATGTCAGAGGGAAGTCTCTCGTTAAGGCAGCTCTAACTCATGAGTCGAGTTCTCGGGCTGGCAAAGGTCCATGCATAAACTTTCAATGAAACTCGGTGGTATGCGGCATTGTGGTGCAGATAACTTGTGGAGAAAGAGAGAAGACAATCCTTACGGTGAATAACTGTTGAAGATCTACAAGTCTTCTTCATTTACACTAAATATTTCTTTAAAGTTCATCCTAGCTCGTACTAATTGTTCCAAAAATCGCGTTTGCGCCAGTTTGGAGGCACTCCCAAATGGCCTGCCTCGTCCTTAGAATGGTCGAAATATTTTTAAAGTCTGGAATCGAGAGCTCTGTAGACAGCACTTACACAGGTTCATAATAGAGTCTACAGTCTACAGTCTAACATCATTCAATGGCTAGACACCGTAGAATCTAGTTTGTCCAGTTCCGCGGAGGTAGTCCTTTAGAAAGAATTCATCGAATAGGGTGTCTCTGCATCACCATTTTACTGAAAATCCACAAAAGACCTTCAGTTCTGTTCCAAAGCTCAGAGGTTTTGCAGACTAATCCACTGGACTTGCCAGAATCCTATCTCCTGTTCACTGAAATGGGCTGCAAGATGGTCTACAAGTTCTCTTAACCAGATAAAAGGATGCGGACTCGACTGTTCCCGGAAGACTTGGACATTGACCCTACAACTGCCTATCTTAAGCTGTTGAGCAGTGTTATCTGGTTGGATTCAGTAGTTCCCTATCATCTCACTTCACCGTCTGCATCCCTCAAGTTGACGATGCCTTCCCGTCATTGTCCTAAGTTCATCCCTCTTTTTGTCGAAAAGCAAGTCTCTTTCAAGATCTTGCCAAACTTGACAACTTCCTCTTACAACACCAAACATTCTTGAACGAGGACAAACAATGGCCAAAGGATGACATTAACCTTCCGCTACCGGTCTCAATTAACCTCCTCCACAAGAATATTTCAATACACCTCCTGGCAAGCAACTATTTTTAATTTTTTTTTTTTGTGTGTGTGCATGCAACGGTATGCAGGAAGCCAAAATTAACCGCTACGCAATCAGTTAATTATTATCTGTTGTGTGGGGGGGAGCAAACGATTCCCTTTCCATGCGTAATAATTCATTGGGCTCCTTCCCTGAGCCAATAAGTTTGTATTTGTGTATGCCTGCCTGGCTTGCATGCGTGTGTGCAATATTAATTTCACACATTCCATAAATAGTCAGCTCCTGATGCGCCCAGACCCACCAGCCACCGACATAATTATGCAGCGGCTTGGGTTTGATTTAATGCCCGAATTCTAGAATTAATATTCTGCAAGTGGGAATTTATCGCACACCGCCGCCGCCGCTACCGTGGGAGGACCTCAGGGAATGGCGCCCAGTCTCCAGGGTGTTTTGCAAAATTCCAATTGGGAAGTGATTCGTAGCTATGTGCTACTATAGGCGGCATGTAATATGCCACACTTTGGGAAAATTCTGAAATTATTATCGCCTCCCACCACGACACGATGGATGCCCAACACAGATGCCTTTAATCAGCCAATATTTGAGTTTATTTTCGTAATTACGGCAGCATGTTCGAAAAAAAAGGACTCACTTGAGAGATCCTTCGTTTATTGTTTGTTTAAACGAGCTGTCTTCGGTCGAGGGACATCCCAAACGTAAACAATTTGAATTTTCCCGAAAGAAAAAAAACAGTGAAAAAGGACAACGCCGAAGGATTGTCAAAAGCAAATCCACTGATCAAATAAAAACGCGTTTATTCCTTTCTTGACAATTGATTGAGTCCTTGTTCCGATGTCACCCCTTGGGACAATTGCGAACGAAAACGCCGAAAGGGGAGTGATTTCTGTGCATGGGATTATGTCATGGGAATTACCCCGAAGGAGGCTTAGTTTGCATTGCATTAGCATATGTTTTGTGATATCCTTTGGTAAGGAAACGGATTGAAAAGAAAAAAAAAATCACATCGGGCTTAGCGCGAACGTAGACAGATTGCTCATGTCGTCAAGTTCGCAAGAGAAGATGATGTTTGGCCCGGTGAAGGAAACCACTCCAATCTACCACTTGTGTATGACTTTACCCGAGGCACGAGGTGACCAGCCTTCGATCAGTATGCAGAAGAGGTTCCAAAGACACGTCCTGTTCATATCGTATGCAACAGGCAAGTCCGTGTTTTTAAAAGCCATTTTCGAGAAGTTGTTCAGCAGCCTGTTGTTCTACATCCAAAGGCCTTACATGGAGTAGTCAGACAGCTCTCGTGTTTGACGAGGTTCTTCGATGAGTAACTCTGTTACAAGACATCAGCAACGCGTCCAACTTTTGGTTTGTCCACCTACTACAGAGTTTGATCCATTGAAAGTGTCTGAGAAAGTCTAAGCTAAGACTCTGTCAGTGTGGACTCTAACGTCTACAGAGCTACACATGTGGACAAGACTTTGAAAGAGGAGCATTTAATCGGATGGAGATTGATAAGAGAAACGTTGTTTAGGGCGCAGCTGACACTAAGGGTGAAATGGTGTACGAGTCTCGCGACTGCAAGGAAATTTGGAACTTTTACAGGAAAACTAGGTAGTCCAAGCCCTTCGAAACAGCTAACGAATCGAGCTGGTAAATTGGCATAAAGCAGGGAAGCAGTACTCGCACTCAGAAGAGGTTTTCGCAGCAGAGCTTTTCAAATATGGATGCTTCCAGCCGAGGCAAATCCCTGGAAAAGATCAACGAATTTCAAATCGAAACTCAGAACGTCTTCATCGACTTTAAAGCTGCAAATGAGAGTGTTAACGATCTTAATCTCTTCCCGACCATGGATGAGCTCGGGATCCTGTCAAAACTTATCTGAAAATACCCGCATTTCATCTGAACTTTTTCAAACATGCAATAGTTTTCGGCAAGGAGATGCCCGTCGGCTTCATTAGGTCGATTGAGTCAACAACAATGTTTCAGTCAGGAGAATGTTTGTATCGCAGGTAGCCGATTCGATACGACAAAGAAGACCGAAGTTCCGTCACAAAGATTAAGAGATTGTGGATGCCTGAAGGCTTGGTCTGTGGATAACTGGAAGCAGGGTGCCTGAGATTAAGGAGGATGAAAGGCAATCCAAGGGATATCGGATGTCAGAAGGCTCGGTCTGGGGAACTGGAAGCAGTGGGCTTGAGATTGAGGAGGATGGAAGCTATTGCGAATGTCAGGAAGCTTGGTCTGAAAAACTGGAAGCAACGCGCCCGAGAAGAATGAAGATGGAGGGTTGCAGTGTCTCTACAGGTCCGAAGAATACTGTGCCCCTCCAAGCTTACCAGAGAATTTGTATGAATTACAGTTGTAGAGTGCTTCAAGATCACTGCAAATGCTTGACAAGCGTTTTCGAAGCCCGTACCCCTTTTGTCACCGGATTACCAGCCGACAGAAGGTAAAACTTTCCAAATAGATATACAGTCTTCCTTTAGTGGACAAGCTGTCACCGTGGATCACCCGACAAAGATAACAAATGGAACTAAGCAGAACGTCTGCTTTAGATACTCATAGGGATAGGGTGTATCTCAAGTTGTTTGCTCTTCATTATCTTAGATTCAAAACAACATGACAGTCATTATCAAACTGTAAACAAACAACAGAACTGCTGTAACTATAAATTCACATCCACCTCCAATGTTCGCTTTCACTTTTTACAAAGATAGCTCGAGACCATGACGTCTGGCAATAGTTTCTCTTTTGGGGCTGGTTACAGCAGTCCCAAGTACTGACAACTGTGCGCCAGAACTTTGCTCTGAATTCCGCCAGATTCACATTGAAGATGATAAAAGATGCAGGGTCTCAGGCAAGTTCACTTGGACTACGGATTTAGACCCAAAGTCCAGAACGCATCAGAATACATTTTGAGTTCGAGAGTCGTTTGTTTGTGTCGTACAGAGTTCACTCAACTTGAGCCTCAGACAAAATCATAGCTTGAAGGAGATGACGGAACCGAACTCCAACCTTTAAGTTTTGGTTGGAAACCACACATAGAAAAACACAACTGAACCTCAATAGAGAGATGAGCTCAAGGTTGAATCTAACCTAATCCCCTTTTCGCGACAACGAATTGCAAAAGCTTTATTAGAACTCGTTGACACTGTACTTTTCCGATGCCGAACAGAGTGCAGGATATATTAGATCCCTTCCACTCGTGCATTTCGAACCTGTAGAACCGTCTATGTACACCGGAGCACCTATTATATTTGTTGTAGCATAGTTACAGGCTAAAATCTGGGAAGTCGCCGTATCATCGCGGGGAAAACAAATGGTTGCGCATCCTACTGCGACGTTACTTTCAGTTGCCATAACAGTAAAGTGTCCAATAACGTTCCTGGAGTTGAAACATAATTTCAAAAACAAATGTTCACACTTATTTCACTTGGCACTTACGGTGAGTAAGATGGAAACTGTCTAATTTGCGACATACTTGCGTTCTTATGCTCTTCCCACCAGGCGTCAATTAGATTAAAGATATTAAGGGTCACTCGGTTTATATCGTAGGTCGTGCCACTCCACACCGTCATTCCGAGATTCTGTCCCGAGGCCTTGAATTCGTTCGTGTTGTGACACCTATCGTGCTGGAACATACATGTCTTAACGTTGTACAATGCCAACAGAGCCAATTCGTCATTCCACTGCATGGCACCCATCCGGGCGGCAGGCTGGAAACCTTGTAGTTTGCCATTAGCGATGAAGTTACGTTTACTGTTGTGAATGTCAGCGATCTTTGTCTTAAGCGCATTCGTTATTTGAAGAATTCTAAAGCCACTTCTTGGGCATGCAGGTCCAAGGGTCTGTTAAGAGAAGATTTGAATTATTAACCAAGGCTTCGTGCGAAGTTCTATTTACTCCGTTATTTCTGCATCCAATGTGGGGGCCTATATAGCAAAGTTCTGGCGCACAGTAGTCTGTACTTGTGACTGCTGTAACCAGCCCCAAAAGAGAAACTATTGCGACACAAACAGACTTCATGGTCTCGAGCTATCTTTGTAAAAAGTGAAAGCGAACATTGGAGATGGATGTGAATTTATAGTTACAGCAGTTCTGTTGTTTGTTTACAGTTTGATAACGACTGTCATGTGGTTTTGTTACTTTTGGTCTAAGATAGCAAAGAGCAAACAACTTGAGATACACCCTATCCCTATGAGTATCTTAAGGAGATGTTTTGCTTTGTTCCATTTGTTATCTTTGTCGGGTGATCCACGGTGACAGCTTGTCTCAGACAAGCCATGTTGAATTGCGACGAGCGCCTTTGATGATGACAACAGCAACATTTAATCTCAGTGAATGTCCATTTCTTCTATTCTCTTTTGTATTGTAAGTGGCCGTGTTTGACGGAGTCGTCAGAACAAGTTGCACTACCTCGTCATCTAGGTAGGTATCTCTTTTAAGTGTGTTGTTGCCCGGACCGTTTCAAGTCTTCCAGTTAAAACCACAGGTAAATACTGGAATGCGGAAACGGGAAGGAATTCAACGGAGTGTGTCCTTAGTTTTTTTTTCAATGTTACATGTACACCACACAAGGGGCAAGGAGGGCAGGGAGGGGTAATTGCCTGCCCTGATCGTCATCCACAGCGCTTCCTCAGTGTGTTGACGTCCGTCCGTTTAGAGGTAAGATTGGCACGATATATGTTTTTGTAATGCGTGAAGTTCTAGTGCGAGGACAAGAACCCTCCCGTCCGGCGAGCTTAGCCGAGCATCGCAAGCGTGCCATATTCCTTCCATTTCTGTTCCTATCCTTACATCCAGTCGACATCCTCACTTCCTTCCAACTCAAATCCTAACTCCCCGTCTTCACTACACTTGCATGCTATAGTTTTCTAGACCAAGCCTTCTGGCATGTAGATTCGGTCTTCTTCGACATCTCGAATCGGCTTATTGGATCATTGTTGTTCATTCACTCGATGTGGCCTACCTAATAGAATCGACGTGTCTTGTCTTCCTGTTACATACAGCTCATAGAGTTCTTGCTCCACCTTATATATGGAAACAAATGTCATTCTCTGGAAGAAGTTCAATGCCTCCTTTGCTTTCTTGAGTTTAGACATACAGTGCCATGTAATAGGGCCGGTAAATATAATCAGCACTCTATACCTAGAGCAAGCATCAAGTCAAGAGTTTTAAACCAGCTGTTTCCTAAGGCAAATTCTTCATCGAATCGCCTCGAAGGTAGCAGTTGCCGAGTTGACATCTACTCCGAGGTATGTAGGTGAACTACCTAACGACTTCGATGTTGTAGTTGTCAAAAGTGACGTTCTGTCCTATGCCATGGACGGATGATTTGTTATTTGTTGCCACCCTCCGAACTCGTTTTGACTCAAGAAGGTTGATCAATGAATAGCAATCCTTTTTCTAGAATCCCCCACTGGGGAACACAATGGATCCTTTGAGATCCGAGTGAGGCTGTACAAACCCCCTATAACCTAACCTAACCATGTGCTTAAGAATGTAACTCGCGGTCTTGCTGGCTAACTGCAGGACTATCACTCCAACCACAATGGGAAACCTTTTAATTATTTACAAAGTCTTTACCTTGGAGCCATAGAGCACGACCGGGATGATCAGGGTCTTGTATAAGTTCACTTTGGTTGTTCCTTGTCAAAAAATAGCAATTGGCAAGGGTTCCTCCTCGCTTCATCTCAGAGTTAGTGTCTTTGCTGAAGTTAGTAGCTAAGCCTAGGTAGACAAAGTCCCTTACTAGACCTCAAAGTTATATGTCCCTAGCTGTCTAGGGCAAGGTTCTTTCTAAGACATCGTTGTTAGGTGTTCTTTTCTGTTGACAGCATGTACTTTGTTTGGCCCTCGTAGACCTCATTCCTTGGCATCACGCTGGCCTTCTTCCGATTATGACTTTTGAAAGAAGGTGCCTCTAGTGTTAAAGAAATCACGTTGGCTTGTCTAAATCCATTTTTGGACATCAAATGTCCCACTTCTGCAGTTGCTTTCATGGGTATTCTCACGTACGAATGGCACACCTTGAGCTTGAAAATAGGACCGTGAACTGGATTTGTCTTTCGGTTTGTTTGTCGATCTGTGTATGTACATGTGCGTGTGTTTACATACCAAGTATTATAGTTTCGCATTATTTACCTTACAACATGTGCCACACCATTTCGTATTTAACTTAAACATACTTTAGTTCATATGTACTCGTACTTTAGGCAGGTAACAGTATTAATCTGGAAGGTAAACATGAACTTTTTTTTTGTTTTATTAATTTGGAAGTGAACAGATTCTTATTCTATCTTTACGGCCCTAGGGCTTAGGATTAACAATGTTTGTATACATAAGTCGGAGGTAAATGCTTGATATGTTGGTTTTACTACATGTGGAGGCACTAAAGCATATTTCTTTCGATATATATGTCACTTAGGTTAGGTTAGATGAGCACCCCGTACATGTGCTTACACGAGGGCTTTTGTGGTCCATTGTGATTCCCCTACAAGTTTTGCTACCGTGTTTCTTAGCTTGTATATAGTCGGTTGGTCCATGTTCAAACCAACTTTACTTACCTACTTACTTAAGGTGGCGCTACGGTCCGGGGAGGACTTGGGCCTCAATCAACAAGCGTCTCCAGCCAGCTCGGTCTTTAGCTAGCTGCCTCAAGTTTCGCATGCTAAGTTGGTTGAGGTCCCCTTCAACTTGCATTCGCCACCTGACTCGCGGTCTTCCTCTGCTGCGCTTTTTTTTTCGAACCCGAGCATTGGTATCCATCCGCCTCACATGACTCAGCCACCTTATTCGTTGGACCTTCACTCTTCTGGCTAAGTCAATGTCGCTGTGCAGTCCGTACAGTTTGTCGTTGTATCTCCTCCTCCACTCACGAATATTCCTCTAAAAGTAGCCAAGAGCACCCTCATCCATTTTTTCTTTTTATAAAGTCCATGCCTCTGCGCTGTAGAGCGGGACTGGGATTATTAAGGTCTTATATTGGGTCACTCTTGTTGTTCGAAAGAGGGCTTTGCTAGTCAATTGCCTTCTTAGCCCAAAAAAGCAACGATTTGCAGTAGTTATTCTTCGGTTAAAACCAACCTGATGCTTCTTATATATCGTATCGAGTCCATCAGCAGATCTTACCTTTCAGTTCTCCGAACAGTCTGCTTCCAAAATGATGATAGATTTACAGATTTGGGGAGTTACATAGCAAGTGTTTGATGGTCACTGTCTCTATAACATCTTGACAGCTCCTGCAACATTGGTCCAATGGCGCAATGTCCATCAACTTTTGGGTTCTTTCCTCATACAACTGTGGTCAGAGGGAGAGTGGAAGAGGGATAGAGGGAGAGAGTGAGCGAGAGACAGAGAGAGAGACAGAGAGAGAGAGAAAGAGCTTCTGGAAATCTGTTCTCTCGCCATAAGGTCTATGTACATTTTCACTTGACTCCCCGAGTTTAGTGCTGATCCTTGCCAGTTTAGCTACTACCTCGTTCTCTTCAACGTCTGTCCGACGTTTAACCAGGAACCCAGTCGAGATTGACTCCGTTGAATTCACATATTTTGCTTACAGCTTGACAGCTACAATCTTTTCTTGTTTATTCTTAAGATTTATCAGAATTTCGTTAACGAGAAGAAGCCACTTCTTTAAAGTTCCTCTCACAGCTGCATTCCTTGGATATTTGCATGTTTAGAGCCACTTGTACGTTTGTCTGTGATGTCTGTTCCAAAGAGTTCCCCGACAAAACGTATTTCTACCGTCGGATCTGAAATTTTGAATAGAGCACAAGATGCACCACGTGTCGCTGCTCACAAAAATCAAAGAGCCTTGTTGTAGGCGCACTTCTAGGAAGCTTTGAAGAATTAGTTAAAGAGAGCCGAACGTGAAGCCCGGTAGCGATTGAAAAATAAGAAAGTGTGGTCTGTGGAGTCGCGACAAGTCTTTTCTTTGCTATAAAAGCCGATAGGAGCTTTAAGCAACACCCCAAAAAGTTAACAGAGAATAGATGACGAACTGGTAGATGAAGATACTTACATTCGGAGGAGAAAGTGGCTGTGGAATCCATTCAAAACAGTAGAGGAGTAATCAAAGTGTCAGAGCGTAGGACTTGTTGGATGCAAAATGGTCCTTGAATGATGAAATTCGACTGCTATAGATAGAGAAATTCAACGCCTGCTTAAACGTCGTGCCGATAGATGTCACCTCTGATGTCAGATAGAATTACATTTTTACTCATAACTTATCCAGGAAGTGACATAGAATTCTGCATGACACAGGATCTCATTCAATTTGAATGACAACAGTGTATTCCTTGGTGGATAAAGTCCTTTATCAAGAGGATACAATTTTTATTTACTTAAGATATTTCTAAACCTTTTTTCCTTGGTACCAACTTCTTATATCGACTTCACATTGTAGGGTTCCTGCAATGAGCACAGTGCTGGGTAATTCGGATTCTTGCCAGTACTGCACCCGGATATAGTTGCACCCGTTTGGTATATCTTAACTCCGACAATATTCGTCCGGGCAAAATTGCACACCAATGTAAGCGAAGCCGAATTACCCGCTGCTGGGTCATTGTACGTAACGGCTGCACAGCCCACAGCGGTATTCTTATCCGAAGCCATGACCGTAAAGTGACCAATTACAGGACTGAAAAAAACTCAAAATTTAATTGTTTCCCAAAAAAAAAGAATGCGCTGCAGAACTTACGTTAGAGCAGATGGGAAGCTGTTGATGTTGGCCATGGTTGTTACTGCAAACTCAGACCACCAACCATCGATTCGCGACAACATGATAGACATGAGGTCTGGACTACCGCCAGTCCACCAGACTTTGGCAATATTTTGGCCAGACAATGGGAATTGTGTTGTTGCACGACACTGATCGTGAGCATAGACACAAGACATTGCATTAAGCCCGGCCAGTGTTGCCAAATCTGCATTCCATCGGATTGTTGCCATACGTGCAGCCGGTAAGAAAATTGTCAAATTGCCAGCTGCTATTTCATTCCGCTTAAGGTTGATCTGCCTGACAAGCTGTTGCTTCATTTCGGTTGTCAAAGTGACCATTGCAGCACCAGCGGGACATGAACTACTCAAAACCTGTTGAATGTCAAAAAGATACATTTCAAGTCGCGAATACACTGTATTTCCTTAAATAGTCCTTACACCAGGACTACTGCATGCTATATGAATTTGACCGGCGGCACAAAGGCTGTTATCGCAAAAAGTTTGACAGGAAGCCTTGTCAAGAAGGTTTAACGACACAAAGACGACAAATACGATTAACTTCATCGTTGCGAAATATTTTGTACCAAATATGATTGTCTTCTCAAGACCCTCACCTATTTATAGGGAAAATTCGAGATATGTTGGTCCACATATGTTCAAAGGTCGTAGTACCAAGCAGTTGTGTAAATAGGGCGAGTAGCTGAACGTTTTTAGAAACATCGTGCGGAACACCCACTTGAAGTGGAAACTTGTCAAAGCAGGAAGTAAGAATTCGACTTGTTTTCAATCATATCACAGCCCTTATGGATATTTTTCTCCAGCTGGCTAAATAGAGACGCACATGCCAAAGAGTTTGTTTTGTTAGAGATCTCAGAAGAGGCAGACGAAGCTTTGATATGTGATCTTGAAGTTATAGAACGCATTGGGGTAGTGGAACATATGTAATGAGTTTTATTGACAAACAATGGCAAGCAAACGGTCTAAAAGAAAGTTAAGCTATGTCTAGTCTAGACCTCTAGGTGGCCGATGAATAAAGGTTAGGTTGAAGTGATTGCCAGCATTAGCCAGCACACTAAGACCAGTGATAGGTCCATTGTGATACTACATGGATCTGAAGAGATTTTTGAACGATACTTGTTGTGATAACTGATCTTCAAACCAAGTTGACAACTTTCGGAAACAGTAAGAGAAAATTTAATTGGAATACCTGGTAAGTATCGGCACCACTTAGGAAGGTTTCCACAAAGGCATTGTTGATTTTCATTGCGGGACAACGCTGAGTCTTGTTGGAATCTGTATTCTTTACGTGACCATGGTAGAAAGATTCGGTATATCTAGTGATCTTGTTGGCCCCGTAACCTCATTATGAATGCTTAGGATATGGGTTTGCCGGCCTCTAGGGAACAGCTTTTCCAATATCTGATTTTATATGCAAACATCAACAATTCTGTTGAAGTTCTGTGGCTTGTCTGTTTTTTTCTAGATTTTTCTCGAAACCCAACTTTTCAACTAGTTTCGACGCCTACCAAGGCTTGACAAATCTCTGCAAGCTGAGACCACATACATAGAGTCGCTTGAGAGGGTATGAAAGGATTATTTAAGGAACAGGGTCCTACATCAAGACACTGATGATGACCAGATAACGGGTGGAGTTCAAGAAGGTAAGATGCTAGGTCCGATCTTGTGGAACGTAATGTATAATGTTGTCTTGATGCTACCTATCTCTGGAGAAACGAAAACCGTAGGACAGAGCTTGACTTAACATAAGGCGAAACTTACTTATTTACGTAAGGTGACGCTACAGTCCGGGGTGGACCTGGGCCTCAACCAACAAGCGTCTGTATCCAGCTCGATTTTTAGTTTGCTGTCTCCAGTTTCGCACACTAAGTTGGTTGAGGTCCCCTTCAACTTACGTGCGCCACCCGAGTCGCGGTCTTCCTCTGCTGCGCTGTCCCTCGGAGGCGGATTCGAAGATTTTTTGGGCCGGTGCATTGGTGTGCATCCCCTCTACATGACCCAGCCACCTCAGTAGTTGGACCTTCACTCTTTTAACTAAGTCGATGACATAAGGCGACAGCTGTGTCACAACATCGAAAGGTCCGGGTGAACGCTGCATAACAATGCTTAACATAGTAGGACCTAGACAGAGTAAAAGATTGGCATTGACAAGAGTTACCCAGTCCATCATGCTGTATGCTATGTCAATCTTGAAAATGAACTCTATGAAGCGAAGTCTATCGAAGTGGGAGCAAAGGTGGGACCTATCAGATGGAGTTATCGACTTATGGAGAAGTAGGTTTCTATTCTAGTAAAATTTTAGCTAGACATGGATGCTTCCGGACCGATCTTTACCTATTTGGGCACGACGAAGTGCAGGAAGATGCGGAACATATCCTTTTGTCGTGCCCACAATTTTAAACACAACGAGAAAGATTCAGAAGATAAATAGGACAAATGCCTACTCCATAATGGTTTAGTGGAACTTGTGGTATCATCAGGAATGCAGTGTTTGACCCCCGAAGACTGCAGCCTCAGGTATAATGAACTGAATGTCGTCTTTGTCTAGACTCTAGAGGAAGATTGATCAGCGAAAGAAGTATTGTGTGAGTGTATGGGTCTCAGTTACATATATCCTGACATGGATGCATGACTGGAGACATCCTCAACTTTATTAGGAAGGTCGATGACATAGTTTAACAGGCTCCTGGTACAATAGTGCTTAATGCGTCAGTCACAAAAAAAAAACATATTTTTACGTCAAATCACCTTTAAACTTCAAATGCTTGACATCTTCCAATTGTGAATTAAGCAGCGTTGCCAGATCGTTTCAATTTCACATGCCAAGCGTTTGATATTTGGCTCTTTGACACTTTTTGACATGCTTCGACTGGAAATGAAAATTTAGACGTTTTAGGACAAAATGTGGATCCTATTAATCGTTGAGGCTAAAATGGCATTATTTTGTCAGCTGTTGCCATAGAATTTGTTAGAAAATATAGGGATCTACCATACAGGCAACATTTTGGTACAATTCGTGCTTTTCAACGGTCTCTTTTGGCATCAGTTTTATGTGAACTTTCTTGACAGTAAATTCAATCAAATGGAATACAGTGATTATCTAACAACCCACCCAAACAGCCACCCACTAAAAACTCATAAAAATTCCTCCAATAGCCCAGCTATTTGACATCAATTAAAAGAAAAACTCCATCTAAATGGAAATATCCGCTTGAATGCACCCCAAATCCCCCCAACCTTGTATCGAAACCAATTAGTATTCCACCGAAATTATACAACTTGTCACGCATGATCATCATGCGTTCCCTCAAAGCGCCAATACCCTGCTATAGCACAGCAGGACATCATCATTACCATATCACTATCTGAATTGGTGAGAACACCACATTAACTGTCATTCAAACCGTCTGTCCCATCAGAAAGATACAAAGGAACAAGCCCACCACGAATTTAATTAGGCAACAATCGGTGGAACAACAATTTTAATAATTTTTTTTTTCACCTGAATTTCCACCGCACAACAAAAGAAAGACGGAAAAAAAAAGTCAAAGAAAAGGAAGAAAAGGGAAAATCCCCCAAAAGAACTTCATAAATTTGTTGATTGATTCGATTTGTTCCGGTAGAACCAAACCAAACCAATCAATGTGTGTGTGTGTAAAGCCAACTGTTTGTTGGACTCACTCCCAATCCAGAGAGTCAGAGGTTGATGTGGTTTTGATCAAGATCACTGATCGACACTGACATTGAAGATCGAATCACATATGCCGACATATTGGCTTATTGTTATTGTTATGATTATGATTATGATTATGATTATGATTATGGTTATGAGCTTGGTGTTAGAGCCTTTAGAAGAGTTCCGTCATCGTTCAAAGAAACCACCAAAAGGACCGAGCGGTGCACATCACAAAGGGTTAACGACGATTTTTCTGTTTCTTTGAGTGGCCATCATGCGCCCGGCAAATGTTAATGAAAACATCTTTTAACACATTAGAGAAGAAGCCCTGATGCGGATAGAAGATACAACTGTTTTTTTTTTTTTCTTTTTTTTACTGCGGTCGAATTAGGCACAGCCATACCATAAATATTGTGTTTTTTCTTTCTTTCTTGAGGACAAGGATCGCTCTTGGAAGCACTTTAACTCATTTTTTTGTGTTTTTTTTTTTAACCCTTTCAAGGATAAATCATGTCGCCAGTCACTAAACCATAAAACTATTTGAGCCCGGCTTAGCTATTTAACCCTTTTTTAACCTCTTGGTTCAGTTTTTTATTGTTATCCTGTGAAACCAGGTCACAAAATAAAAAATATAAAAACCTCTGTGCATCCTTGTTTTTTTATGACACGGTTTTTTGGCGAACGGGTTAAACAGACAGATGCATTGTCAATAAAAAAGAAAAAGAAGAGAATCCTTTCCTTTCTTCTAAAGAATCCTTTTTGAAGAGATAAATCGCGCGACAATTATTTTACGATGTCAGTCGAAGAAAAAGGATTTAAAAAGAAAAAAAAAAATGGAAAATGGGTTAAGAAAAGGACAACAGCAGCAGCGTGGTGTATGTTTTTTGTCTTTCAGTGAAATAAGTGAGTTTGTTTTTTATCAGAAGCAAAAGGATATGCCTTAATTTTTTTTTCCTTGCTCTCAATAAATATAGAACCGATCCATGGCCTACTGGTTCGTGTTAAAGTCGCTCAAAGTCGATTAGTTTGCATATACCTAAGGGAAAATTCTTGTAAAAAGGATCGCATCGCGTAAATAAACAGTGAATCCTTTTTTTTCCTTCTGATGTTTGTGGCATGTGATGATTCTTGGAAGCTATGTTTGCGCGTTTTGGTATTCAAATTGTTTGGCCGCGAACAAGAATGAAATTTATTGGATGAGAAACCTATGTAACCCTTTTTTTTCTTCTGTTGGTTGTTGAATCCTTTTTCTTTTTTTTTTCTATCAGATACTCGTTGTTGTTGTTGATATTTCGCGTTGCAATAAAGAAAAAAAAGGGGCATTTGGTTAGCATTTCGATTTGATTTTGAGAGATTTCCACGAAGGAGACGCGGAAAATGTTATTCCTTTTGGTATGCGCGATCAGGTAAACCGAACTATAATTGGTTTTTGGAGTAATTTACGTTGGTGGTCCCGCAGACCTGACCAAATGGGTTATTGTATTTGGAAGCCATTGTCGTGTCGCAATTGGAATGCTTTGAGCACACGATCGTGCTAATGGTGTGGATGCCATTAAATTTTACAAGTTTCATGTGGTAATTGTGTGGAAAAGGATTTTTGTTGGTTTTGAGTTCTTTTGCTAAGTAAGCAGTTGGCTTTGTGGAATTTCCATTAAATTTTCTTCTATGACAAAGGAAACTGGTTAAGGGCTGTTATGCAATCTGTTACAGAAGTCGAAGTGGCTTTTTGACAGAAACAACATTCAGAGTACACGGAGATTCCATTCCTTTAAGAGGGACAACCATTATCTCGATTTGGGTAATGTCCGCAATTCACTGGTCAAACAAGGACAGTGTCACCAATAAGGCTTCTTCCTTTTGCCAACAATCGATGCAGTGGCATAACTATAGAGTGGATGGTTTCGCAAAAAGCATAGGGCCCCGTGAAGGTTTACTTTTAGTGGATGTTCGACTCATCACTCGATCAAAGTTTTGTCGAAGTCAAAAATACCTGCCTGTTGCTTGTCTTACACGAAGCCGGAGCCGAGGGCCCTCAATTCCTAGTTACAACACTGAGTAGATGGTTCCATTTAGAACTCTCAATTTTTAGAATGGTTACAACAGGTTATGATTGATTCCGCCGACAGGGATAACCGTCTTGTGGAATTCTGAAGTGACGAGTTAGGATTCAACGAATACCTACAAGGTTTCTTTATGAGCTTCCACTCAGTGTTTGTCGGATTTTGTTTGACGATCTTCTGGCTAAGGTGGGCGTAAAAATTTGAGGAAATGATGTACAACTTGTCGGTTGTTTTACAAAAATCTCACTTAGCAAACTTACTCGATAAAAGATTGTCAATGGCAAACCAATACGAACTTGTTCTCAACCGCTGAACTTGAAGGACAATTCAGCAGGAATACCTTATTGGTTGCACGTCAATTATCTTAACTGACAGAGGAGAACGTACAACGCCTTTACAATTTGGAGGGATGAATTGATATCAACACAGTCTCATTCGATTGAAGGAACAAGGGTAAAAATTCATCAAATGAAAGCTTTTCAGTAGGTTGGACCGTTCCGAATCAATTAGACTTATAGACACTAGTGGCCCTTAGCAGTGACAATAGTTGCTCTTGAGATTGTGATGAAGACTGTGAAGACGATGATGTTATATTGAGAGCAAGAGGCAGCAATAAGATTTATGACTGAGATGGCTGATGAACTGACAAGAAAGGGACTCTGCTTTATAGGAGTCCCGTCTTGCACATTTACCGCACGTAAGAAGGGAACAAAACTCTCATGGATGCTAATAAAAGATGGACCTCGCTAAACTCCTATACCTTGGCTACAACGAATATTGATTTTGATACAAGATCACTGAACTAAGCCTTCATTTATCATCTAGAAGACCACAAGAAAGGCGTCTGCATAAACCCCTTTTTGTTACAAATGCTAGCCTCGACCTTATAATTTTGTTACGAATACTTAGAAGGTGATTAACTGCTGAATAGTCGCAGGAACTAAAGGTCCAACGACTGGGATCATGTAGAGCAGATTGACACCAATGCTTCGGCTCGAAAAATCGTCGAATCCACCCCCAAAAGATGGCGCAGTAAAAGAAGACCGCGACTTAGGTGGTGCACGCAAGTAAAAGGGGATCTCAACCAACTTGGCGTGAGAAACTGGAGGCAGCTAGCTATAGATCGAGCTGGTTGGAGATGGACGACGATTGTTGATTGAGGTCCAGGTCCACCATGGACTCTAACGCCACCTTTGGTATGAAAGTATGTAAGGAACTGGATGAATCTTCTTTTCAAAGGTCTTCTTATACGCCGTGCAACGGAGCTTCTTCAAAAGGGGTTTGTACAGTCTGTTGAATTGGAATTCATATGCAAGTCTATGGTGCATTGAAACGCTTCTCATGACAAGTTATACTTTCGAAGGTTTGGCAAGTGTTGTCGTGAACAACTTTTCATTGTTTCTGGGATTCAAACTTCGTAATTATGCTCAGAAGTCCAAGATCCAAGGCAGTGACTCCAAGCACTGAGACACTGGCTAAAATTAAGTTAGGTTAGGTTAGGTAGGAGTGTTGACGGGGAAGGAAGTCCTTTCCCCATCACACTTAGGTCAATGTAGACCCATTGTGATGCCCTACGGGTAAAGTTAAGTTCGTATTAATTAATCATGCCATCCGAGCCTATGGTTTGTTTGTAACCTTCCTTAGCTTTTTCAGCCATCACGGATTTTTATTCCGAAGGAAGACTTTCCAGAACCAGCTGAAAACAGGACTCTCGCATATCTATTGGAGGAACTTTTTCCTTTTATTGACGAGTTCTACCCTTGTTTGACATTTTAAACATGCAAGGCCGATGTATTCACATTCAACTACAGAATATCCTTGAAATTGAAGCCTTAACGCGCTTTCTTTTTACTTTCTTTCATTTCTAAATATTATTCTACTTAGGCTTCGGTCTTCTTTTTTTTCCAAAGCGATGCTCTCTACATTCTCTCTGGTCATAGATCTTACCTTCTCTGCAACGCTACATAAGTTCTTTAACGAGCTCCCGACTCTTGAATAGTCTCCGCCTGAATAACCACCACCTTTTACGCCCTTCGCGCCCGGATACGTTGCAGCCAATTTGTTAGACCAAGCATCTTGAGGTCTACGATTCGAAAATTTGCTTCGAGCATTGCTGTCCATTCGCTCGATGTAGTCGCTTTTCCAACTGCGTCCACATCTTGGTACAGTTCAAAGAGTTCACGGTTGTATCTCTTTCTCCATTCGCCCTCTTCGCAAATAGGACTACACATCTTCAGTATCTGCTTCGTTTCCTGCTTATCATACAGCACTTCGAACATCAGCTTGATTGCTTGGACGAAATGATGCCTCTGTTCTGCTATGCTTGCTGTTGTCCACACCGGGCTTCATAGAGTTCATACGCGATGGTTGAAGAAACATTTACACGAGCTAAGTTGTGGATTTTTAAGCCGAAGACCGAGTCAGTGCTTCAACGTTAATGCTTGAACAAGGAAAGGACCGAGAAACTGATAGATGACGGTTGGGTTTACCAAGAGATTCTCGAGTATCACTTGAAGGCAATTCAAGTCTTACTCTCGTGCAGATCTGATTCAGTTGGTGGTAGCATCTCTCCACATGTCCTCGATTTGAGAATGAATTCTAAAGACGTCTGGTGTGAATTTTAGTTCACAAAGTGACACCTAAAAACAAGTACTCCTCCCGTACTCAGTCCATGACCATTAGAGATGAGATGGTGCCTTCAAAAGTGAATGTTTACAATCCATCTACTCCTAGCGATAAAATCTAATACAGTTCCATTCAAATGAGATAATTTCGATTGCGTCTTCATCGGCAAACTGTAAACTGATGACACTCGGAGGGAGAGGGAGAATCGATAAAAATGTCCCAAAAATAGATTGCAATCGTTGCCTCTCTACGCTCATAAAATGTATTTCGATCTTTCCATCTGTCGGTTGAGAATGTTATTATACGTCTGACTAATGAAGATGCTTATGCCATGTTTAATATATTTCCAAACACTTCAAGTTTGGGGGTGCACACTGTCTATACGTGCAACAACGCCTGGTTAGGGTTAGCCAAGCGGCGCCGCTTTTACTCTATCCAAATAATCAGACACCAAATGTATCTGTTCTGCTGCGCCATTGATCTGACCAGAGACTCCGTATCGGTTGGGTCGGAGGATCATAAAAGCGTGTGTGCTGTGCACGTCCAACAAAATAAACTTTTTTTTCGGTCTTTCGGTTTGGTGTTGGGCTATGATCCTCTCTATTTAGAGTAGTGGGCGTAGAGGGTGGCTGTTTTCCAGCCTCAATTTCATGGCCAGCACATATGCGGAATGGCATAGACGGTGTTGGTGTTTTTTTTTTGGGGGATATTAATGGCGAAGCATTTAAGATTGTATGATATTGTGGGGATTATGTGTTTCCATTGACGCCAGTCTGTGAAAGAATTCAAAATCGTTAACGGATAACGCTCGTAAATGCAGTTTTTATTGATTTTTTGAACAACGAACATAGAAATTGATTAGTGGAAATTTATTTTGCTTTGGGAATGTGTTCGAGTATTAGAAAATAAACAGACTTTCACCTCAAGGATGATTTATTTTTATATTTTCTATCGTTTATACATTTCATTCTTAAGTTACGTACGTATACATGGAATCTTTGCCAGAAAAATACGCAATAAATAAATCAATGGAGAAGAAAATATATTTTGAAAAAAACATCAAAAGAACGTTTTGCATAGGGTGACGCAAAAAGTAATGAGCTGATTTCTTTTGACTGTAAGAACTACGAATCTTATTTCTTAAAAGTTACTTACTGGCTCCACACGTAGATAGTCAGACACATAGTTCTTTATGCAGCACTGAAATGCTCATACCTTAACTTTACGGTTAAGGTTCAAAGAAGACTTCAACGCCAGAGCATATGAATTGGGTATGCCTACTATGGAGTCACGAGGAAGGCAAATACTCGAGATGGCCACAAGACCAACGAAATAGCTGCTTTTTGAAGAAGATGCCTCCATCTTAGACGGAAAGCTACCACGGGAAGAAGAAGACACGTTGAACCAGATATCCTTTGAAGATATCCTAGCGAAATTTAGGAACATGAGATTTGAGCTCAAGAGGGCAATCAATGCAAGTAAAAAGCGAAAGTGGGAGGATCTCCACCGAGATGTGAACAGTGACCATTGGGGACCAGGCTACAAGGTAGTAATGTAAAAGATGAGGGCACAGATGGCCAGTCCTATTCTCAGCGAAGAAAGAATGAAGCACGTAGTGGACACGCTCTTCCTAACTCATCCCATCAGGCCCAATACTGACACCATTACAGCCCAACGACAGGGAAATACCGATGTTCAGCAAAGAAGAGCTGGTTCTCGCAGCAAAACCCCAACAGAACCGAAAAGTCTCCGTGCCTGACGGAATACCGGAGGAAGTGCTTAACGTGATTCCCCAAAAGCGACTCCAGTTGCTGCTGAACATGAACAACAGCTGTCTGCAAGAAGCGGTCTTCCTCAGGAGCTGGAAGAAGCCAATTCTGATCAGGTAAAGGAGACCCGGATCTCCCATCAGCATTAAGACCCCTTTGTATGCTGGACACCACAGAGAAACTCTTGGAAAAAATGCTTAAACCAAGGCTCACAGCAGCAGTTAAGACTGAGATCTCTTTCGAAGACAGCATTCCACGATTGGAGCAATCGAAGAAGTGGTAAGGACCACCCAATCAGCTCAATAGTACTGCTAGCAACTCTGGATGTGCAGAACACCTTCAACTCAGCCAGATGGGAAGACATGCTGAATGCGCTCGAAAACATTTTTGATATTCCCGAGTATCCCCTGCGGATAATGAAGGACTATCTCAAAGACCAAGAACTGCTATATAACACCACAGCAGGTACGCGAAGAAAAGAAGTCCCTGTTGCAGCAGCACAGTCTCGATCCTGGGACCCGACTTTTGGAGTATTTCATACGATGGCATCCTTCATATGGAAAAGCCCGCAGACCCTTTCCTGGTAGGGTAACCAGATGATATCGCTGTGGTGATTACGGCAAGAGACACCGTTAGTGCGCAAAGAAAACTCAATCAGGTCATGAGATGGGTACTTCTTTGGATGAAAGCACATGGTCTACGTCTGGCCACAGAAAAGACGAAGATATTCCTTCTGACTAGGAAGAGGATCCCGTCTAATCTCGACTTTCAAGTTCGATCTGAGGTGATAACCAGCACGTATGCAGTAAAGTACCTGGGGCTAGAAGAGGCAAAAGAGCTTGCAAAACAGCAGTGGCAAGAGAAATGGAGTGCAGAAAACAGAGGGCGATGGACCGTGAGGGTGATCCCAAACGTTGCTGAATGGAAGGGACAGAAACATGGTGGGGTAAACTGTTACTTCACCCAGTTTCTTACCGGACATGGGTACTTCAACGCGTACCTCCACAAGATGGGCAAAATAAGCAGTCAAGCTTGTCAGTACGGCGACTCTCAAGTGGACTACACAAACCACACGTTCTTCGCCTACAGTAGATGGGAAGCTGAAAGAAGAGCACAGGAATCAGTGATTGGCATAATAACCGCGGACAACGTGTAAGTGAATGAACAGAATTGGAAACGAGTAAGCACCTTCATAGGAAAGGTACTCAAAACGAAAAAGAGAGAGGAAGACTCACGAAACTATACAAACCTGATGAAAAGCCTCACGGACAAGAAAGAGTCAACCCGCAACAGAAGTAAAATATGATAAAGCCGGTCCGCAGTGGGGAAAGAAAACGACACCACTCTGAAGTAATCCGAAATGCGGTCCCAGAGTGGATGGTATCAAAGTGAAAAAAGAGGTTAAAGGTCTCGCACTACTCGAAACAGAACGCGACTGTTTCTCGTGCGCATTAGCGTTTATCAACCACCCCCTAGGCAAAAGGAAAAAATAATTGAAGTTCCAGTGGGATCTCGAAGAAAAGAAAAGGTGTTGTCTGTGGTTTCCCTATGTGGGATCTAATTGGAAGAAGGTTAGCTAGACAAAATTAATGACAACGATGGTTTGAAGAAGTGTCAAGAGTGCTGTCAGAACTTTTATTTTCTTCATCTCACGTGTGCGTTCCATCTTCGTGCTTCGAAATTATTTTTCCAACTTTAATCTTGCCGTTCATTTACATAGTTTCCACAACAGCAGTCCTTGACATTTTCAGCTGACAGATAGCCACTATCAATCGACTTAAGCTCTGACGATAACATTTCCTTTTCAATGTCAAATGAAAGTACTAGACTTTTTCAACTAATGTCTCCCGCACGCTAGTGATATCCAAATTCCCATCCAAAAAATTGCTTTCCCAAAAGATAGAGAGCATAACTCTGCTTTAAATTTGAATTTTATCTCCCCAGCTGATATGCCGCATTGGTTTGATTTGAACATGCGGATAATGCCACACATAAAGGACTCTCAATCCACCATCTCGCATCATCAAACAATCTGCAAGCTCTCTAAAGCCAAAGATTGGAAACAGAAGGAAAAAACGAACGACATTACCCAATGGTAGTATCAACTTTTATTTTATGGCGTGGATAAAAGTAAAGCACACACCGCACAGATACCCTCTACATACACGCACACGCACTATGGCAAGGATATCATCGCCAAAGATTGAAATAACTGATAACATAAAGTGAATTCGTCGGGTTACGAGGGAAATACCCACACAGGAGTTCTCGAAGGATGTTAGATAGCATTTTGGTTTTTCTCTGAAACTGAATCTGAGATGAACTTTCGTTTTGGGGAGGAAGAGATACACACCAGAACACTCTGCTATCTGTGTTCATCTGTGTTCTATATCCTTTGAACCCATCACGACGAACGAGGCTCGGATTGGCGGTGTATATGTGGGACAATTTAAAATTTTATTCACTCCTTGATGCGGTACTAAAATCCCAATATATGGGACCCAATATCAAACCGAAAACGATACCGAACATGGTAACCACTGAGGAGAAGGATACACAATGGTACATGTGGGTGTAGCAACGTGGGATAGAGGAGCACAGCAAAGGTTCTTGCGGCGCGCTTGATGGTTGCCGTTTCGGTTTATCTTTTTTTTTTGTTACCGTTGTCGTCTTCTTGGGTTAGAAAGTATCTAGTATGCAAGAGAGGATTTGATAATATCACTTTTCGCAGTGATTGAGAAGACATTGCGCGCAAGGATGTGGGGGCGGAGGAGGTACACACATTGCACATGATTTGGGGGAGGGATACGAGAATTTATGGGATTTAATCAAAACCGGGATATTGCGAAATTTTATTGCGAATTTAGTTTTTTTTTTTTCAAAAAGAGAAGGGCGATGCCTTAGGTTTGGCAGGCGGTTTTTTCGAACCCAAAGCCGACCTAAACAACTGTTGGAACAATAATCGACCATTAACCAGTGTGGAGATGCGTAACAAATGGATGTGTGTATCATTTTCGGATCAACTAATGGAGTTGTTTGTCCAGACTGGTCGAGTATCGGGCATAATTTGTCGGTAATGTTACGTTAATAATCTGTCGGATTACATTTTCGATGGTTCGGTGATTGGGATGAGAGGATTTCCTTTTTTTTTTTCCTTCAACTGAAGATGTTGCGTCTATGGGTGTATTCGTGTACCTAACCTAGGTCTCGATGGGGTAATTGAGGGCTTAGGATTGAGATAATTTGGTTGTTGTGGAATTTACCAAGTGGACGCAGGTGAGGTGGGTATGGAATGCGGAAAATATTGCGCGCGGATTGTTGTGCACTTTTCTTCGGGGAATTACAAAGGAATGGTGGTATTGTTGTTGGGAGTTATTAGCCGCAATCGTTGCGAGTACTTATAGTCTCCTTGCAACACGATGGTATGAGTGGAATTTTCCATGTCAACTTTACCCTATGGATGTCATCTCTTCCACGCTTCCAACTGGTTCACGAAATAAGTCGGTAGATCAGTCGATACATCGTTGACACATTTCAATTTTTCATCGGTTTATCGTGAACTACTGCTTCCTTTGCATGCATCAGTTGGACGTGGCTCTGCAATGACGCTGGGACTTCTGGAAATCTGCATTTCACAGTGGTTCGATTCGATTCTCAACTAGAAAAGGAGAGCTAGATGTAGTTCTGAATCTTTGTATCAACAGTAGATTTGCAAGGACCGCACTCAGAAGCATAGAAACTAGGTTAATGTGAACAAGATTCTTAGGCTAATCATCCAATTCTTCGCAGTAAAGGGTGTTGGATAACTTGCCAGTAACTGATGTAATGGATCGTATAACGACAGCAAAGTGGAGATGAGCAGGACACATCGCTTGGATAAGAGATAACAAATGGACTAAAGGAATACTAGAATGGAGACCGCGGGAAGACAGATTGAACAGAGGGAGATCACCTACCCGATAGAGTGACACATCAAGGGAATAGCTACAGACAACTAGATAAAAGGATTGCATGTTCAGCAGTAGACATAAAGGGCTGATGGATGATGATGATTATCAGTCGCCGGAACTAACATTTGATAGGAAATCCACACAAGAATTCGTGAGAGAAAAGCTGGAAAAACCAGATGGCCATTGACAATGAAGAACCTGCCTTTTTCACTGATGGATCCTAAGTGGACTGAGGCTGGAGTCTTTCGCAAACCTCTTTGTCCCTTTAGATTATTTTTTAAACCGAGCAGTAACCTTTTATTGCGCAAAGGATTGTATGGATATCATAGACCATGAAAGAGCTGATTAGCTTCCAAGGAAAATGTCAGAACTAGATACTTCTTCTGCCTGTTCCTATGCATAGATCCCATTCATTAGTATTTATCCCAAAACTGACAATGATGCACGAGAACATTTTGGCCAGTTTTCTATGAGAAGTAGGCATTTGCTCTCATTAGATTCAGTCTTTGGGATACAGGAGTCATTTGTGGCTTCCTTACTGGGAACTGTGTCATTAGTAGCGGCGTGGAGCAGCTCAAGGTACTTCACAACAACTTTTTTGGGAGCTGCAGTGACAAAGAAGAAAGAGAATCTTTTCAGCACTGGTTTTGTGAGTGTTATAAGGACTTTTGACAGTCATCTCTTCGATGAGCTGGAAGATTTATTAAGATATGCCAGTCTTATGATTAAGGTTCTTTGAAGGAGAATCTCTTGAGCTGGTGTTTATTAACTCTTGCTCGTCTTTTCCTCGAACTCCAGAATAGGATTCGATAGCCTTTTTGTCTGAAATATCAATTTGCGTGACGTTTTCAACTCCGTCAGGAGGAGGGATGTGTTGAATGTCTTAGAGAACACTTTCGACGTTCCACAAAATCTCCTACGGATTATGAAAATTTACCTTATCTACCACAGAGGGAAAGTGAACAAAGGAAATGGTGCTGCACAAGGGTCAGTTCTAGGACCCTACGATGGAATTCTAAGAATGGAAATGCTTGGAAACACGTATCTGGTCGGTTAAGCAGATGGCATCGTGGCAGTGATCACTGCACAAGACCCCGAAGATGCCCAAAGATGATCTAACCGTGCCTTTGGGTGGCGAGCTCCTACCGAACAGGGTCTGAACTAGAACCGTTCTTGTGGTCGCGGAAGAAGTCTCCATCGAATGTACATATACCTGCGAGGGAAAAGCTGAAGTTGGGAAAGAAGCTAAAAAGATCAGCATACAACGCTGGAGCAGAGAAAGCAGGGAAAGATGGACTGTAAGACTAATCAAAAACATCGCGGATTTCTTCTTTCCACAATTCATTACCGGATATATGTAGGTCCTTAAATCATTATCTGCGCGGGATGGGAAAAACAATGAGCATGTCACCATGCCAAACACACACCAGATGGCTTGCAGAAGGACGAAGACTAGAAACAGTAGTAGGCGGAATCACATCGGACAATATCGTTGTGGATATGCGCACGAATGAGGCAACTTGGCTGAAGGTAAAGAGAAGAGAACAGAACATAGATCCGCCAACGCCAAGACCGTGGAAGATTAGAGTCCGTACAGACTAGGAAAAGTGGCATCACTCTGAAGTCATGCAAGAAGTAGTCCCGGAGATTGTTTTGCCTGAAGATGGAAGGAATTTAGTAAGAGTCCGACACACTGAACTGGTAGTGTAACATCGTGGATATATACACGACTCAGGGGCACACCAAGGACGTACGGGCAAAACTCAGCAGTTATTCCTGAAAGCTAGAGAAAATCAACCATTTACTCCTGACTTCGATAGAATTCTCTTCAACAGACACTATTCTCAAGGACTTCATAGACAAGAACTAACCTCATGTACTTAAAGTGTTTCCCTCCCTTCCAAACGACTCTTAAATCATTTAACCATAGCCCACCTGGTCGCGTCGTTTCAAGCCCCCTCCGTGTGAAATCAATAAAAACCGAAAAAATCTAAACTATCAAATGAAATAGAGATATCAAAGCATATGCCTCTTCTAAATCCTTGTTATTCCATTGAATCACTCGATGTCACCCAATTACAAAGGATAAACTACAAAACAAGACCCCTTAACCAGCAACGACGACAACAGATGATGATGGTTTCCCATTAAAAAAAAAAAAAGTACAAAACTATTCCAAAAGGATAGCGTTGACATAAAAGCAAAAAAGAAATCCTTCGACCAAAACAAATTGCAACTGAATAAAAAATGAACAAATCAATAGACAGGGAGAGAGAGAGGGGGTTCGTTTCGTGATGATGCAAGGAGATGCATTCTCATTCTCATTTTCATTTTCATTCTCATCACCGCACCGCTACGAATTGATATACCACTATTGAGGCTGCGCCCTTCCACCATTTCACCATCTATCATCCCTTTGAAAAGCCAACAAAAAAAAGGCACCAATGTGTCTACTGTGACTCTTTTCAAATAATGCCCTTGCAACAGACAAACACACACACACACACATGACTGAACATCAACAATTGTCGGAGAATATATTGTAACTCGCGCCCTTTGCACAAACCCATCGGGGGTTAGGCTTTGTTGGCCCACGCTATCAAAAATCTGAGCTCGATCTAATGTACGAGAAATAATTGAACAAGGATAATAAATTAAATATCCAAAGGAGGCTGGAAATCACCAAAGCAAAACGATACATGTCTCCTTAATCAATGCACGTGCAATGTCCTTTAAAAAAAAAAAAAAAAAACACAATCTTCCTTGTTTTTGCCGCAAAGGTGTGTAAACAAATGTCCATCGAGTGTGTCATATACTAATTCAAATAAATTCGTCCTTTTTTTTGTTCATTCACGAAAACGGACACATAAACCATTAAGGATGTTTGTGTAAATAACGCATCTAAACAGCCTTTCATTTCGATGTGAAATGAAGATGTCCGATAATGTTTTTGCACAAACACAATGCGCCTACTATAGGTGACACAGTCCTTTGTTGTCCTTGATTTATCCGTTTGCACCTTAATAGAGTTGTTTCTTTGGCAATTGCACTGAACAAGAAAATGTCATTTTTTTGACTTTTGATTGTTGCACAATGTTTGGTAGAAGAACTCCTTTCATTTTTCCGTGGAATCGAATCACACCTCTGTCTGATACAAAAGCATCCCTTGTCCAGCTCCATTCGGTGTTTGTTTGTTGTGTTACGGGAAGCGGGACCCAAATCAATTTGTTAAAAAAAAAGAAAAAGATACAAAAATACATTTTCAAATTGAAAGGGAATTTCATGGATACGATGTGTGTTTGGACAAAAATACGACACACCCGAGACTCTGTTGTACGCGCTTTTGCTACATGGTTGCAGCGGTGCGGGGTATTAAACACTCGTAAAGGGGATGTCACTGAAATATTTCAGATATTCCTTTGATGATTTGTGATTGAGTAGATACGTGACTTTTGTTCGAAATCTGCCATACAGACGACTAGGAACGCTGCATGTACCAAGAATGTCAGGCGTGCCGCAATAATTTAAACGTAAACGATCGCGCGTATGGCATAGAACGGTGTTTAACCAGATGTGGACGATGGGGTGCATGTTTGTTGTGTGGATATGGAGGTTGGAGAAGACCTATTGGTCGGATGGCGTGCACCTTTGCCACGAGTTGCGGTACGTGATGGTTGGAAATGACTTGGAACATACGTTTGGCCAAGATGTAGTCATTAATTTGGGGACTGTGCTGTCAGACTGAGGGTGAGTTGGGGGAACGAATTGGTAAGTGTTTGTTGATTTGCTTTTGATATCGAAAGGATGTGGGAAATGGGTATGGAAAATTGGTTTTGAAGGACTCTTCTAAGAATTCAATTTCTCTCAAAGGATCAGAACTGTAATAGGTGTCATCACGGGACGCAGTCTAATAGGCAAGCATGCAACGAGGCTTTGTGTACATTTAAACGATTTTTGTGGAAGCTGCATGGACGAAGAGGAGAAGGAAACCATTCCTCACCTCCTTTGTAGCTGTCCAGCTCTTTTCCACAGAAGAAGTCTTCACTTAAGAGCACTCTACTTTAACGATTTAAGCGATCTGATGAACCAAAATGTCAGAAACCTTATTCGCTTCCCCAGAAGCTCAAAGTGGTTTAACGAGCAGGTTAGGGCGACTTATCACGAGTCTAAGTATGCTGGATTTACTTGACAGCTACTTCAACCTAACCCAAGGGAGCTTCCAATCGGCTTCTAATCAACTGCAAGATGTTTCGCAAGACAAATGCAAGATACTACAGCTTCTTGTTCTTGGTCTTAAGAACAAAGTTTCGAGGCGCCTTGTCGTCTCTTCTTCGATTTGTCTACGGCTTAGTAGATCTTCTTGAATTCACGGCTATGGACATGTATAAATCTTCTCCACTTAATAGATCTATTGTTCCTATCCACAAAGGTTAGGAACTTTAGAACTTGGAAACAATCTGAAAATGTAAAGGTCCCAGACTGCTTATTTCCTTGTATGGTCCCGAAGTATCATAGAATGTGCTTTCGAGTCTTCTTCACTTTATTGCAGAGGCTGTATTCGATTGATTTCTATGACTAACGTTCTAGGACATACTTTGAGCCTTCATTTTTCCGTAAAAAAACTTGCTAGTTCTCATTCTTTCTCAAACCACGCTAGATACTTTGTACACTCCTTGCAAGAGCTACATAGTGTCCTTCGAAGCAGCTAATAGGTATATGAAGACGCTAAAGGACAGCTTCAAAGTCTTCTAAAGGAGAGATAGTGGTGGATAAACACGTAATGGTTCAAAGGCATTGTTCGCAACAATAAAAGGGGTTACATGAACCGAAAGACAAGGCCTTTGGTATTCAATGTCGAGATGAGTTTTCTTTAGGGTTAAAGTTATGACTTGAGGGTTATGCCACAGGCTTCCCTTTTGAAAACACGATTCGGAAACAAAAAGAGGTCCAAATCAACTCTCAGTATGGAGTCCATCTCGTAGTTGATTGCCGAAGATTGCTGGTAACTTGTCTTAAGTTCGAACTTGAGTAAGTATGCTCGAAACTACACATTAACCACTTGAGTCATGCGGCTCTTCAATGTGGATTCGTTGAGTTAAATTGCGCTATGCTCCACATGAAGAAGTTTTCCAACATCAATTTAATGTGTGCCCACACGCTGTGACAAATACGCTGCCAAGGATTCTATTTCTAAGTTCATCTTGCATGACTTGCATAGGAGAAGCAGACTTTGAAGTCAATCGTAGCGAACGTCAAGACTTCTGCGATGCGCTGCATATCAGATGAAAACCGTGGAATTTATTTCCCTGAATACGATATAACCTAAAAGCCAAAGCAGGGAAAGGCTTAAGGGTAAACGCGACAAAGGCGGAAGGGAAATCTTTGGAAACGAGTTGACAAGAGCTTAGGAACATTGAACACAACTTTGGCGTTCTAAGGCTCACGATGGTCGATAGAATATAAGAAGAACGATATTTTTTAAACGATAATTTAATGGTGCCACATTGCTTACCCCCTCTCACATCACATACCTATACAACCTGCCAACGATCTCTTTGACATTTCGACACGTTCCGGTCGCTGTAGCCATAAATTTCCAGACACAAAGCACCTCATCCGCAGGTGAATGCCTCTTAACCCCGTTCAGAGTACATAAGTCACACACATCTGTTCAATCACTTTTTCCCCCCCGAAGATGTATCTATTTTCGGAATAAATAAATTTCAGCGGATTTCTCGTAAAGATTTGCGTTCCAGATACATTTATGACAAAATTTTTATGTTCACAAATTCCTTTTATTATTGACCACCCAGTGGTTGCTACATGTCAACACTTTAAGACTCTTATTTACGATTCTGGTTGAACGCAAAACACGGAACGTGGACACAAAAAAAAAAAGAAGAACATATCATCCCCTTGCCAACAACCTGTCTACATTAATCAAAAGACTTCATCCGTGCGGGTGGACAACAATCGCATCCCCCTCTCGCCCAATCCAATCAACAAGCAACAACCGCACGCAATAATTTCTGAGAAATTTTTGGTATACCTACCGCGAACTTTTAACGCGCGGTACAAAAAAAACAAAAAAAAAACTTTCACGTGTTAATTCCCGCCCCAGCTTGAGAGGTGCGAATTTTTCATTCAAAAAAAAACACAAAAGGACTCTCGACGACAAAACTTTTCACTGATAAGTATCAGTTTAAGAGAGAACGACGACGACGAACAAGGACGAGAACAAGGCACAAAAGACTGTTTAACATAATTAAGCAATTAACAGTGAAAGCCCTTTAGTGCCGCACAGGGAGTGCGATACGAATTGCGAATCCTCTCTCGCATCCCTCATTAAGTCAGCCAGTTGAAGTCAGGAGCTGATGCTGATGCGGATGCTAATGCTGATGTTGATGCTGATGATGCTCCTCCATTGTTTTATTTTAATTAATGCGGCGGCGGGGCAATGAGGCTGAAGATGGTGGATGAAGATGGAGAGGAAGAAGATTCCTTCTCCCAGGAGAAGGCAACGCGGAATTGAATTCATGCCCTTGTTAGGTTATAATTTATCACTCTCTGCGCGAGAAAAATAACTTTGGGTGCGGGGAATAGGATTTCATTTGCCTATGATCATCGGAGTGATTATCTGCGAAGGGGTTAAGTTTTAATGGTGGTTGAGGGCCATTTTCTTAAGTGAAAAGTGTCCTTGTATATGAACGATGTGACAATTGGCGATACCGGATTTTCCAACCTTGAAAGGGTATTCTGTGGAGGTTTTGATGAACTGTAAGAAATTCACTTTGATGTCCTTTGTGAACAACCGATACAAGTACTACATCATGTGTGTATGTCCGCCCCTCAAGGAGCTCTGCATCTCTATCCGTTTTCCTTTTTGCGAAACAGGTACAACAACGCACTCGTATCACTTACGGATTTCGCGTAGAATTTGATAGATTTACCGATGGTTTCCCATGCACCGGCATTCATCTGAGATGTCATATGGCACACACACACACATTTGTGGGATAAGCGGATGAGGTGAATGTGAATGGATTTTTTCGTCCTTTTTTTCTTTTTGGGATGACAAAACTAACGCAAGGTTAACTCCATTGTAAGAGATGTTTCCTTTGGCGGGATTCAGTTGATGTCTTGGGAACTTAAAAGTTGATCGGATGATGCATTAGCTGACGATGAGGTTGAATGGTGTTTGAAAGGATGATCCGCATTTGCAATTGAGAATGGAAAGGACTCCTGTACTTTTGAATGATGGGAATAAACATGACATTCTTAATCTACTTAGCGATGGGAGATGTATAGTGGTTGTGTATGGGTGTGTATTTAGGACATGAGACATCCAAGAGAGTGAGTTTTTTCTTTGCAGTTCGAGTCCTGATCGATTTTGATAGAATTAATTGTATGGATAAGGATGAAGTGTTGTCCTTTCCTATGAAATCAGAGGTTCTTCTCAAAGACTAGTCGAAAGTCTATCATTTGAACTTGTCAGCCTAGCTGCCAATGCCATCTACCGTCGGCACATTGTCTTAGAGAAAAGGGCAGAATGAGTAAACTTTGCTGTTCCGGCGCCAAGTTCGAGCCTCATTTACAAATGAAGAGGAAGGAGGAGGCGAAGAAGTAAAAACCTCGTAAAAAGAAAAACAGGGATCAACTGGTCCGGTTTTTAGTAGCGTTTGAGGGCCAGTGATACTGCGAATCACTCAACGGAAAGGAAAGCTAGGAATAAGTGACTCGGTATGGCGGAAAGGACTATACGAAATCCACAGTCTTCTAAGTGTGGCAGGAGCCACTAAAGCTAAGAGAGATCGCCATGACAGAAAGAACGGAAAAGGAGGCCATTAACCGGCTGGAGTTGGGTATACGCGCCTACAGATAAAGCTGGGATAGAACAGGTAGATATTTACGTCAAGAGACTTGAAGCACGGGCCAAAAGATCAGCACTGGGAAGCATGGACGAATATGAGGGACAGAGAACCCTCAACGAGAACGGTAGAAGACTCTGAAACTTCTTGCAATCACACAAGGCCCATAAGACCATTTTTAAGACCGATGGGAGCGATGCCACAAGGAAGAGCTATCAGAAGTTGTATTGTAAAACGTCAGGAGAAACAATTGACGTGGTTTGGACATTTCAAAGGATGGAGGACACATGACAGGCCGAGACAGGTTGAGGAGTAGGCAGTGGGAAGACAGGATTGAAAAAAGAGGCCAAGAACATGGTACAACGATTGCGGAAAGGAAGAGTTTGTACAAGGGGCTAATCTTCGAATACGTCCCCGAGGTACAGCGGAGTAGAGGAAGAGCGCGTCTCAGGTGGCGCACACAATTGGAAGGGGTTCTCAACTAACTTAGCATGAGAAACTGGACGCAGTAAGCTTAAGATCGAGCTCGCTGGAGACGCTTGTTGGTTGCGGCCCAGGTCCATCCTGGACTGTAGCGCCATCTTAAATAAATAAGTAAGCAAGGGGCTTACCAGACGGCTAGCGTCATAAAGGGTTCGAAGGAGAGCAATGTGTATTGAATCCGTCTGGACATGTGTACATGCAGTGGAGTTACCTTTCTGATCTACAGTCGGTACAATCGTTAGGACGGATCCTAACTTGGCAAAGCTGAATCAATGTTCATTCAAAGCAGGGTCACATTGACGGAACCAAACTTGAAGTACAATACCTTTGTCATCTGCTCTGTGATAGTCTTGCTCTAGGCAAAAAGTGACATGGAACTGCATTCGTCTTTTGTTCGGCTAAATACAGATTGACAGAATCTTTAGGTATGTAGTACTGAGAGCATGTCATCCAAGGTGCGATCTATTCACGCCAAGTTGTCCCGCCGTCATCGAGCCCAAGATTCTTCGGGCTGTGACGCCAGTGTTTTAGTCACCTTATGCTGAATCTTGATATTTTTGAAGCTAGAAAATCCATAAGTGGTCGTTGCATCTTTATACTTTTGGACCATGGAGTGAGAATCCTTGGTGACAGACTTTTACTTTCTTAATTGCGTTCTTATAGTTCCTTGTGTCATTGTCACAGCTAACTGCCAAACCTAGATACACGAAATTCCCCATCACTTCGAAATTGTAGCCGCAGGTGGCTTCTTGACAATATTGCCACTGGTTATCTGCGCTAAATGCTACCAGCATGGAACAGTTAAATGAATTTCTACCGACTAACTTTCTAGGAGTCTTCCAACGTTAAACCTTCTCAAATCGTATCCGCGTTTATAGTTTGGCGGCAGGTATCTACTAAACTCAGTCGATGCAAAGTCCCTTTAAGACGTCGGAATCTAGGTTTGTATACGACTACGATCCGATCATGCGGCAGTGAATCTCGTGGGGCAATCGTAATGTCATGCTTAGGTCACTATCTACTCATATGTGTGCCATCTTGGTAAAAAACATCTTTGGTGGTGTCATACTTCATGTGTTTGGGAGCGTCGAAAAGTCTTGCTAAAACCTTCTCTTGACTGCAAATCTACATCCAAACAAGCAGTGTTTCTGTCTTCTTTTTTTTGAGAGCTGGACCCGCTGTCCCGGCGAGGACATCTGCTTTATAGAAGCCGTAAGTTGATCTATTGTACGTTGTCAATGCTCAAGGTTCACGTAAAAATCCGAGAGTCTTCGCTTTTATTCTGTTGGCTTGTCGTCAACAGCATGACCAATCCTTTTCATCGGTTTTCTATCGCAAGTCTTCGTCTAAGACTTTATGTGTTCCGTTACCAAAACCACAGAAGCACCAAGAGCATCACATCGGCTTCCTACTTATCACCTCATACAACTGTCCAAGGAATATGGTATGCACTTTACCTCCCGTCCAAGCATATAACCTGTGAAGAGCTTGCTGAGACCATATCTGCCTTAAAAATCGACAGAATGTGCAGTTTTGCAAGGCTTGTTCCTCTAGGTAGGTTGTAGCCCCCTTAGTGCCCGGTTGTTCGCCAGTTGTATCCAATATAGAATCGATGGCTTCAGAGTTTCTGTATAAGAAGGCCTTGGTTCTCCATAACTAAGTTCATTGCTGTCGAACTTCCTTAACAAGTTCTTACTGCAAGAGTTATTGAAGATGGATTTCCCAACTCCCAAGCCCTATGGCACCAAACACCACCAATCCAAAGTGCCACACCAACAAAGACCACCTCAAACCCCTTCTGTTTATTGACAACATTCCACATCCACCACCTGGTGGTGGTCTACTCATTTATTTTAGTTCAATTCACCTAGCCCACCCGAATGGAGTGTGAACTTCCTTGTACACTACATTCAATCATCCATAACGGTATAGAAGAAGGGAAATACAATTTTTTTTTTATAAACCAACCAACACCAGTCACCCAGAAAATCGGTTTTAAGTTGCACACGTTGGTCGTGTAACTTCCCAAAAACTTTGGATGTATCTAGAAAATTTAACCAATTGTCCCCCTTTTCAGGAACCTTTTGTGTTTTGCCTGTTCCATCGCATCAACAACGGCACAGTGTGGTGGCATAGGAGGAGCACTGAAGCTGTCAAGCGGAAATGGAGGTGTGCGGCAAAACACGACGTGACGAGCATTTCCTTCTCGAACGTCAAAACATCAAAATGCAAAGTGCATTGCGTGACAGTGCATTTGGCATTTGACAACTACCCACCTATGTATGCCTGGAATTGGCAAACTGAGCTGTGCTGCTGGGCACTTTAACGCCACATGGTGCACCACGATTGGCTTTGTGAGCGAGGGGTCGTGCAAGTGCAACCGAAACACTTAAGGGCGCCTGCCACAATTTAATGGGCGCAAATTGCAAATTCACTGACACCATGAACGGTATTCTACTCTGCGATTGACGCGACGCGACACCATCAGAAGGGGTGGCATGAGAGAGAAAGTGTTACAACACTAGACTGGTGTGTAGACCACTCATGAGTTTTACCTTTGATCTTGATGGCATTTCGTCGGCGTTGGTTATATTGGCGGATGAATGGATTCAGATGGTGAGTTGCTGCTTTTTTAAGTCGTCCACCACTGAGTTGGTGGTGGGAACACTGGTGGCACTAACAGTCGAAGTTATTATGGCTCAAGAATCAATTACGAAGAAAAAAGAATGAAAAGAGTTGAGCTTGATAGATGGGATGGTAAAGCATAAACCATCGACTTAGAATCTTCCGAAGGTTCCTTGGGTTCCAAATCTGAGGTTCAATTAGATATGCTATGACACACTCTCTTGGATGAAATAATCTGTTTCAATGGATATCTATGCGAGGTCGGACTTAAAATGTCAAGAAACTGGGTCCTGGAACGAGGGGTAGGTTCAATTCAGCAGTTCATTTGGTCTTGATCCTTTGTTTCCACTACTTCTCTCACACTAGCCTATGAACTCAGCAGAGAACTGACAATCAACGTTTATAGACCCACTTCCCTTCCGTGGCTTATCCACGAGACACATTAACGTTGAGTTCAACTCATAGGAGCACCAAAAGATCCTTTCAAACTGGAACTTATCTACAGGGCTTCGACAATCTAGGAACTCTATTGACTAAGCAAGCAAGGACCTTTTTCAACTACCACCTCAACAAGCTGGGTATAGGTCCCTGGGGCAAACTCTGGAACACGAATGTCCCGCCATAGCTGGAAGCAAACATAATCCCAAGTGTTGGGGACTTAACTCCCAATCAAGCAATCCTCCGGAAGCATGAATTTCCTCCACGACGTCGATCTTGCTTAGGATGACAACATTTTTTAGTTGAAGGAAACTTTGCTTAGCACAAGAGATTTGTTTTGGTCGCAATGCCTTACTGGTCCCTGCCGGGTATTCCGTTAAAGCCATAAAGTCCTCGAACTGATTAAACCAGAGAACTCCGAGTTTCAAGACAGAGTTCCATCAAAAGCATAGTGAAGCTACATTCAGACAAAGAAATCCAATGCTTCACAGAGCTTTACATTGTTTGAGACCAACCCAGGAAGTTGTAAGTTCAAAGGATCAACAGAATATCGACAATCAAAGTCAGGCCAGTAACCTTTGAAGGGCCAGAGCCTGAATAAATGCCCCCTTTCATCATTTACGGTTCCTGCTGTCCATGCTGCTTCCAGTTTACTAAAGTAAAGTTTCTAGTTGAGGTTCGGTCTTTCTCTTCTTCTTGATCCAGAGAACTGGCCTTCAAAGACCCTCTTAACTAGAGCATTCTCGTCTATTCGCTCGATGTGGCCGAATAGTTGTCCTTTTTCGCGTCGAGCTGACGTTCCAAAGTCATCAAGTTGGTGGAATTCCCATGACAATTCTGATTTAGAACCCACAAATTGGATCTTAGAAGTTGGGTTTTCGACCCTTTTCCTCTGTAGTCTTCTAAAAACCTGGTCCAGTGTCTATCAAACACCATGCCTACCATTCTAAGTGCCTTAGCAGAGTACAAACAGACTCCTTACTTGTTCTGAAACCATTGGAACTCGCCCCTAAGATATACCCATGTATCTCTCAGACGTCAAACAAAGTTTTTATGTTGCGTGTAGGGGAAGACTATCTGTCATTACGCACGATTGACCATGGCCAATACTGCACCCAAAACGGTGGTGGGACCAATAATTCTTTTTGCCTCTCCTTTCATATTTTATCAATCATCGATCCCACACGCAATAAAAAGGTGAAACGACACCCAGTCTTCTTCCCGCGAAAGAACTTGTCCAAGACGATCGTTTAAGTCCCTCAACCGTGTCACATCGATCGATCTAAAACAAATAATTGATTACCGTCTACTTTTCACTTCGTTGACTCAACAAATTGCCTCCCCTTCTGCTGCACCTGTGTCCCATTGCCATTGGTATCGCCAAACTTACCTCATGCAGTTTAATAAGTCAATTATGTCATTACGCGCGTATGCATGCATCGAATGCGTTGTGCATCGATGTGAGTTAAAAATAAAATAAACGATTGATTGCCCATAGATACCGGGTGACTCGTACCGCAACTCCAAGCCTCCCAAATTGGTAGCGACACAAAAAAAAATTCTCAAAACACACACACACACACACACACTCGCATACCGCACACACCACAACGCACCGCACATGGTTATGCTAATTACATCGGCAACAAATAATTTCGTTTAATTGATTTCGAAATTCCACATGTGAATGGGAGTGTTAACAACAACTACGGTCCACCTGACAAAATGCGCACATGAAGTACGTGTGTGAAGCACCTGCGAGTCGCCATTACCATCCCTTCGAGTCCACAATGCTTCGATAGTACTCCAACACCGAGCTGACACACAATTTGCAAACGTATCGCAACAGCTCTCAAGTGGGAAAGCTCAAAACTGAAATCAGGCACACACAGAAAAAAAAAGGGATACCACCCCCGACCAACCAAAAATGTGCAGCTACCCCCCTCTGGGTTGGGGTGTTGTAGCGCACAATCGCTACACAATGTAATGTGCGTGTGTGTATACTTTAATTGCGGATTTGTTTTCGAGATTTTCCATTTTGTCGTTGTCCTTGTTGTTGGTATGTGGTGCTGCACTGTTGCTGCTGTTTGACTTCTTCCCTCTCTTGTGTTGAGAGGGGGATGACTGTGGGATCCATCGAGAGGGTCTTGTTTTGTCGTCTTTTTTTTGGAAAGAGTTTTTTTTTTTGAAAAAGGAACGACAAAACCAAAGAACGAGTTGTGTTGGAGTGGAATTTCTTTTATTTTTTTACGAAAACGATTCGAGAACGCTTCTGGCTCCATCTTTGGAAAAACGGTCGCATTAGCGGGTTCCTGATGTTAGCTTTTTTCCATGACGTGCCGGTGTGGTGGTTCTGGTTATGGTGCTTCTGCCATTGGCGGGGTGAATTTGAATTTTTCCATTTGAATTCAGTTCGAGGTGGATGCGGGCGACATCTCTGTTGTTGGGTGGGAAACATATTTTTTTTCAAAGAGAGTGAGAGAGAATTTGGAAAAATTATATTTAAAGAGAAAAGCGTATTTTATTTTAAGTTTAAGTTCTCTCTTGTGGGTGATGGTGTGTCTGATGGGGAGGGAGGTTGGGTGAGTTGAATGGGCGGGCGATGTCATTTTTCGTGGATGAAATTACACTTGATGTAGATACATATTTGGGAGACAATTTTGTGGTCAATGGTAATTTCTTGGGAAATTACAGATACGCGAATGGTTTGGGGGTTTTTTTTTTGTGGTTCAATTGTTCCTTTGTGGTATAAAATTTAGCTTCAGGAGCTATCTACGTAGGTTCAACATCGTAGCTACTAAAGCGAAAATAGTTGCTTTCTTTTTTTACAAATTGTGACATGAATGGTTGCAAATGGTTCAATGGATTGACAACAATGCTTTCTCCAGAAACCCCTTCTCTGATTTGTTTGTCCACACTTGCAATCAACTGGTGAGGTATGAGCTTCTAACTTGTTGCATCTTCTGGAGTTACAAGGCGGCTCATTATTACTAGTTTCATACCTTCTCCCATCGAAAACGTGTGCAGTGTAGAGAATAGATTCTAAAACGCCTTCAAAGACTTGAAACTTGCTACTGTGGGCGACACTTGGTCTTGGTATAGACAATTTTGGACAGTTCTTCCTTAAGTTATCTCTCCATATCAACGTTTTTTGTTTAATTAAACATGTACCTTCTCTGTAAACTATTACTTGAGACTTATTCTAAATTCCATACATGATTCCATGTTCCTTTTTGCATGTTGCTAGAAATCTAAAGGTCTATGGCAGGACATCAGACTCTAAGCCTCCGATTCGTAGTAAACTCTCGAATAAAATTTGTTTTTCTTTTTGACACTCATAAAACCACGGTTCCTTAAACTCTTGATTATACGTTCGGTACAGTTGATGTTGACATCCTGCTCCTTCTATACATGGAAGCCTTGGCATTGTTGCACACCAGTTTGGGAAGGTGATACACGTTCCTATCGTGAGCTCAAACGGAAATGCCTCCAAAGAAAGTTGGAGCTACATAAAAGAGGTTGATGTGCCAGCTTTATAAAATTTTGAGAGACCAACAGGTAGCTTATGGCTATCAAGAGACGCTTCACCCTAAGCACCCTATCTCGGCATCTGATGAATTTTGAACTAATGTATGCAACAGTGGGCTAGGCAATAAGACACGTTTTCTATTCTAACCAGACTCAGGGTTGTGCGCGGATTCAACGACCCAACTGTAATCTTCTTCCAAGGAAAGTTGTACAATATAAGCCTCATATGTGCACTGAAGCTGATGATCCTATCAAAGAGGAACTCTTGGAGGAAGTTTACGAAGCTCTTTCTAGCGGAGTGGTCGAAAAGCACATCCTCCAGGACATAACAACAGATAATGGCTTCCAGCTCACTGACTTTGCGGCAGCTAGTTAAAGCTCTAGATTCCTTCACAAGAAAATCTACACAGCAACCTAGCTAACTCCTGACGGTCAACACGCCAACCAAATCGACCACGTGCTGATCGACACAAGACATTCGTTAACTCTGACTCGAGCTTGACTACCCAAAGATAGAAAACGGCGTCGACAAAGGAAAAGGAGCTTGAGCACACCGAAAACAGTCAGAGACTGCGAAAGACTGATATGCCATTGCCTATCACAGACGCCAACAATACGTAGGCACAACGCAGTGCTACCATCCAGGAAGTAGCCGAAGCATATCTTGGCTTCTTTTCAGCCAAAAAATGAATTAGCTTGAACTTTTATGACAGCCTGGAAACTGTATTTAACCTGCGGGGGGACATGTCCAACCATCATGATCCTTTGCCAGCTGTTTCCAGTTGCATACGCCAAATAAGTTGAGGTTTACTTGCGCACGCCGTTAAACATGAGCTCATTCGATGTTTGTGAAGGTGCTCAGTTCGACCTTGTAGAGCCTTTCATAATGAGGGTGAAAGTCGTTTTTAAATTGCAACTGTGTAGAGTGTCCTTCTCATGTAAGTTCCTTGAAGTCTCCCTTTGAAAACTCAGTCTCATCCAAGTGGTGCTCCTTAGAAGCTCAAAGACTTGTAGTTTCTGAGCAGCTTCAAGGTTGATTGCCTTTTTCTAAAACTACCAGGCTACACCAACAAATTCAGATCACAAATTATTCATGCCACAGTAGAGCAGGAAACTCTCACATTACCCGCACCGATAGATCCTTCCGGATTGCATCACTGCCATCATCTGTGGGCGTCGATTTACCCGAAACGGTACACCAACTTCCTTTTTGCGTCAAAAGTGGACGACCACCTTTGAGATCTCTGTATAGACAAACATATGTACATTGCACATCCTTAGGGGGAAGTCCTCAAGTGGTTTATGTCAGTTTGACCAGACAGTTTGGCGTCTTCAAGTGACCGAACATGACAAAGATAAAGAACCAAACGATACCGCGCCACTGTCTGCATTTAAGTGGACCACACATGCTAGAGACCACTGTCCACCAAAATCCGCTGCCACTTCTAGACACTTTGTCGCCAGGATTTCCCACTCTCACACACACGCACATGTCAATGGCACACTCATAAATTTATCTCTCTTCAAAAAGGATGACATGTCATTCCTCTTATATTTGTTTTCTTTTGTCTCAAACGTCAACCAGGATCAAAGGAATAATGTCGCTTCAGCTGCGTAGGTTGTTGTTGTTTTCCAGGACTCAAAGGATCGAGGTAACTTTGACTGTGTGTATCATTTATCTCGTCCTTTTGTTGGCAACATTGTTTATTTTTGCACTAGTTTGCGATCCTTGTATGGTCTGGTGTCACAACGCATAAATAATTGTCCTACGCTGATTGATTAACAGATATGGTGGGGTTCATCCAAAGGGATGAACCCATTAATCATTGGTTGTAGTGGTGCCGTGGGATAGACTACGAAGACAAATTATTATTCGCGTGAGATTCTCATGTAATTAGTTAGTAACGCATGAGGATATGGAGGTGAGATCGTACAAACATTATTGAATCCAAGTTTCCACGTGTTCCTGCCTCGAAGCAATCCTTCGAATTATCTTTTCTGTTCACAGTAAGCATCTGTCCATGAGAACGTACCAACAAGACAACCCAACCTCATTACGGCATAATTTCGAATCCAATTACCAGGTCAACCCAGTAGGTAAATAAGTTCATAAAGCCGGCAAATATGGATCAAGGTAGTGAAATCACAAGGATAATCCAATTGTTACTGTTTTCCTGTTACGAAATGGGGCACCCAACCAAACCATGATCCTTCAGATACACATATTTTCCACCTCACCGAAGGACAAATGAGAATTAACACCCAACTAATGTGCATTGAATGGTCTCTGAGCCTAAAAGGTACCAAACGATGTGTGTGGTTGGCCACTCAAGAGTATCCTTTTTTTCTGATCCTTCGAAAGCAGATGAAAACAACCAGCAGTCATGCCGAATGTGCAGAGTGTTTTCTGTCCAGACAGGCGGTTACTTCAATTTTCATTTTGATGGACGGATGGATTGGAGTGATGTTTTCGTGGTTGAATGAGTCCTTTCCTTCGGCTCATTGCACTGCACAGCCGGAACCAAAAATATAAAAATTGATTTATTGTTACGCATCCAATCATCGGCAGCGGCAGAGAGGTTTGTTTAAACAGGGGATGATCCACGCTAATAAAAACAGCAAACACTAGTTTTTCGATGGATGAAGACGGTTCTGGAAGGCCGCAACTAATTGTCAGATGGTTTGTGTTTGGACTGGTTGCCGAATTGCCAAGAGCCAGCATATGTTGGAATAATAAAAATTACATCCTCGTATCTATGAAGTATATTTACACGAAGAAATATAAATTTAATGAGCGAGTAATTGGAGTAAAAGTTTACGACTTATTTGCACCGTTAAAGATGTTTACTTTTACGATCACGAAGGGTCTCCTGGTTGATCAGAGAATTTGAAGGACATGAAGTATAATTTTTCTGTCGGAAATGATCGGGAATGACATTCGTCTGTATGCCCTGGTCTTCCTTTCTAAGTGGAGCTGACCAATGAATTGTATAACGCATGCGCAACCTACTATTTTCAACAAAATAAGGGAATATCTAGGGTAAAACGTTGCAACAACTGTGAGGTGATTAAAGAGTGAACATCATGAATAATGTCGATCGAATGAAGAGGCCAGCGACCCTTGGAAGGTCTGAGCCTGAGTTAATGCTGGTTTTCATCCTTCACTGTCCCGGGCACGCTGCTTCCAGTTTCCTGGCATCCGCGGTCTTCAAACCGGAGGATCGGTCTCCCTTTTCTTCGTGAAGCAAATCGTTGGGATTCGAAGACCCCCTTAGCTGGAGCGATCTCGTCCATAAGCTCGATGTGGGCTCGACGGGTTTTTGCGTTCCGGACTACATCCACATCTTTATACAGATCGTAGAGTTTGCAGTTATATCTTTTGCTCCATTCGCCCTCTTCGTGTAGAATTTTTCTTTTGAAGAATTCCAAGTCCTGATCCGTTGTCTTACTTATCGTCCAGCATTCAGCTCCACAAAAGCAAGGCTGGCAAGATCAAAGTTTTGTAGAGCATGATTTTGAATCTTCGAGTTAGAAGTTTGGACCCTAGCTGTTTGAACAAAGTCAAGTAGCAGGGGTGGCCTTAAGTAATCCTTCTTCGAATCTCTTTGCTTGCGCCAATGTACTCCAATGAACTCCTTCACTACCTCAAAATTATAGCTGTGGCTCGTCAAACTCTGTCCTAGAAGGGGTTCGACGAATTGGTTTTGAGTCGACGACCGCATTTTCCAAGACAGAAACTCTTCATAAGTCGGGAAGCCTGTGGAAGGAAGCCTGTTAAGTAAGTAAGAACCCTTTACACCGACATCTCAGACTCTAGCCAGACATGACTTGGAGGAAGTAACCACACCAGTGTGTAGAATAACTCATTCCAATCACAGTTTCTTTGGGATAAGAAGGCGGTTGAGTAGCAAAGCTTTCAAAGAAGCTTTTTCCACTGCTCCTGAGGAAAAGATGAGGTCAAACCCGGAATATATTGAGAGAGTAAAATCCTTTGGATGAAAACAGTCCAAAAACAACGACTTTGACGGTTATAGAGTGGATAGCCACCAACGGTCTGACTCAGAGAAAACTTCGAACCTCCGAAAACTTGGTTATTGCAGCTTCGACAGAAAACGTTGAGTCCCCAAATGAGCCTGGCATTGCAGCCTAACAGACAAATACCGGTAAGAACTCCCGAATTGTTCATGATCTAGCTCCTGTAAACAGGAGGGATTTTATCATTTGTATTGGAGCGGCCTCTCTGTCGTCAGCAAGGGGCTGTCGGCTGCCTAATTTTGATAGTTAGTCCATCTTGTAGTTTACCCTATAGATGTCATGTTGGATGAAGTCGTTGAATGCAAACAGTAGTCCAGTTCACTGGAAATGGCATTGTTAGGCAAAAATGCTGAGATTCCCTGAGTTTAACAGCTGTCTTCGAGGCTACCTGCTTCCCAAAAATATCATTAGAAAATATGTGCTGCATAGTTTTCAAAGCAGTTATGGGGGTAAACCTGAGGATACTTGTAAAGCAGATGCAAGCTGGCCTTGGTATCTAACGAAGGCCACCAGATCAGGTCTTACAATCGACTATTCAAGGTTGAAGGCCCCATTTGATGACAATAACAGCCTTTTTGATTCAGTCTGAGTTGACTGTCTGTGATTCGTTTTAAGCTTGGGTGGGTCTATAACCGAAGTTTCAAGAGTTTTTTGCAAAGTAGTTTTGGATGGATTCATATCTACTGAGTCCTAGACTGTCTGTCAATTTGTTCATCAAGGAATTAAAAAAGTTCACAGAAATGGCTCTCCAGGGGACGAGCTCCTACTGAACAGTGTTAGAAACAGCAGTTCTCGCGGTCGCGGAAGAAGTCCCCATTGTTCTTCTAGCGACAGAGAGAAAAGCAGAAGTTGGAAAGGAAACGTCGTACAATACTGGCAAGAATGCTGGAGCAGAGGAACAAGGAGGAGATGGACTATAAGAAACATCGTGGATTGAACACACATAATTCCGTTCCGAACACGGATTATTTCAGGAAAGAATGGCAAAAACAACGAGCCCATCATGGTCACTATAGCGACACGACTCAAGACAACAAGATAAAGACCAGAAGTAGTCGGAATCACATCGGATAATATCATTAGGGAAATACGCACGCGTGAAGCAATCTGAAACCGTGCTAAGATAAAGAGAAGAGAATAGAATAGGATATAAATCCATCAAGGCCCTAGAAAATTTCAAGCCATAGAAGAACAGAAAGCGATCCCCGAAGATGCAGAGCATTTAGTCGGTAAGAGACCGAAACGCAGGGGGAACTTGGTTGCCTCTGATGTAGCATGAACCAATCCCTCTTCAATAAAAGATCCTTAGAGGGTAAGAGCAAAGACTAATTGGTGGATTCTGAGGCTTTTCCGTGAGGTGGGGGTGAGGTCGAGTTCATGACCCGTTTTCTAATACCACGTTGAGCCAGGAAGCCAAGATTGTGATGAGCTTTTTGCAGTTTCTCTGCTGTCTTCTGCATTCAATGCGACACAGGATAGGGTTTCCTCCGATACGCTTACCCAGAGCTTAAACTCCTTTTCCTCTTGGGAAATTCCACATGTGAGGTTTCTGAGGCGGGTTTCCATATTCTACAAGTGGCATCACAATGGGCCTTCGTCATAGAAAATATAAACAGAACTTTATCAAAAAAGAACATTTACATTCTATCTGACAGCAAAGCTGCCCTCCAAGCAATCAACGCTTGCGAAATTAACTCCAAACTTGTCTAAGACTGCCTCCAATTACTCATAACATTGGCTAGCACAAACAGACTTCATCTCATTTGGGAACCGGGCCCTAGCGGATATGAAGTAGATGGAAAAGGCAGAACAGGTGCTGTATCAACTTTTATGATGCCAAGATGATTCTGCGGCCTCCCAACAAGCACAGCTAAAGGCAGGTAACAGACAAGCTAAAGCTATTCTACCAACCCTTTCCAAAAAATAACGAAACAACTTCTTCAACTAACAAGAAGTCAGATTCGAATCGTCACAGGCTTTTTAACCGGAAACTGCCGAGTTAAAAACATCTCATGGCAATGGGAATAGCACAAGATAACACATGTAGGATGTGCAACGAGGACGAAGAATCAGCAGAACATATACTATGTCACTGTAACTGCCTCATAAGAACACGTCATCGTTTTCTAGGTAAAAACTACCTCGTAGCGGAAGATATAACCATCAGCTCACTCAAAGACATCGCCGGTTTCATCGCGCACTTCGGCATCATGGAGGAGCTCTGAGGAAGAGGATTTCACAATAGTTCCACTTGCGGCCGCAGTGATAAAGGACTAAGGACCACCTCAAATTCTAATCTAATCGAATAGGCCTCCATTCTGACCTAAATGGATCTCTGCTCAGTGGGGACATCCACCCAATCTAATCTAACCTAACTTCTTTGCTGTCACTCCATAGAATCCTAAAGCTCACTCTAGTTAGCTGGTGTTGAAAATGGAGTTACGATTGCGAAGGTATTCAAGTAGCTGCTTAGAACTCCTGGGCAGTTCTATATTTCTGTACACTTGCACACCTTAAATGCCTCCTAAGTACAAACTCCATGGACTTTCGTTCCCGACTGTTCAAAAAATGTCCGAAAAATTTCAAAAACTTTCTCAAAAAATCCAATCGAATACTTTCACAGATAAAAACAACAAAATTCGAAAAAATTGATTTTAATTAAAAACCTCCTCCGCCATCAAGTCCAACCCCCCGTTCGACGATCCGAAAATAAATTTCTTAAGCAACAAGGGTTGTGTTGTGAAATTTTTGGAATTTCCCGAAAATTTCTCCCAAAAAAACTAAAAAGTTCATCGAGCTTCAGCAGCACAAGGATAATGTGTGTGTAAGTGAATAATGAATGCGAGTCGACATCAAACCCGCCCCCCGCCCTTCAAAACACATATGAACGTGAAAAGGGTTGAAAATTAATGACCACATTATTCGGGCTGAAAATCGAAATTAGATGCAAAGTTAGTCTTTTTTTTCCTGCTCTCATCTTTCAAGTTAAATGCAAGGATAATGACAAAGACTGTTTTTGGTTCAAAAAGGACACAGATATAGAGCTACTGATTCCATTGACCTGCCCTTTAGTCTGAATTTGGAAACGCCAATGACTCGAAAAAAAAGGGTTCCAGACTTTGGCCTAAAAATGGAAAAAACAAAGGCATCCCTTCAAAGCAAAACGCTTTGTTATTAGAAAAGGGAAGAAGTCCTTTCTCTGCGTTCGCAATGAGAGATTTCCTTTTAAATTATTCTCACATATGTGCGTGGCGTATTTGAAGCGACTATGTGTCCTCTTTGTTTACATTCTACACACACACACAGTCCATTTGACCCTTGGCTTAATTTTCATGCCCAAAAGAAGGATTAATTATGGTCATTTCGTAGAGTTATTGCAAAGGACGAACCAAAACAAAAGAACGAATCTGGATACTCAAACTTATTCGAGTCACTCCAACGCCTTAGAGTATGTGTCTGTCCGACCGGAAACTAACAATGCGTCTAGTGTGTGTGTGGAACAAACCATCCCCAGATCTGAGAAGAAGCATTTTCTTTGCGCCTGAAATTATGTTAAATCACCTAGTAATGAATTTTTTTTGTCCAGGTTGTCTCCTCGGCTACTTTGGTGGTGGTTGGTTGGGTTCTAGACTGTTTCTGGTCAAAAATATTCGACCACGACAAGGGGTTGAGGATGAAATACTCTCCACCTCCTCGGAACGATGGCAAAAGATGAAACACAGGTCATCGTCAGGTTTGTGTCTAGTTCTTTTGCTGTGAAATTCTTATTTGAATAACGAAGTGGATGGTTGGGTTGGTTGGAATGGATGGACTGGACAACGACGACGACGACGATGGATCCAGTTGAAGTTGGTCATTTCGTTAAGGATTTATGAATCCTTTTTAACTAGGATATAATTTATTGCTTTTCGGGTTTGTTTGAGATGAGTATTTTCACTGTAAAGTGGGAGTGACAGTGGGGTATGGGTGATAGTGTTGAAAAAGGAGGGTGATGGGATGAAATTTTTGGAAAAAGGATTCCAACCGGATGCTCGATTGTATACGAATTGAGATACATTTTTGAAAAGGGGTTTTCATTTAGCTTTGGATAATTTCAAAGTGGACAATTTGCTTTCAAAAAGAGCGCACTGCAGTGTTGGTGGTAGTAAAACTAATTGAAAGTTAGTCAGGTGGAAGGTTATGAGGGGATAAGTTGTCGAAGTCTGGGTGGGAGAGAAAAAACCGATTGAATTTAAGGACTTTAAGGATATATTGTTGGGGGCTTAAAAGTTGAACAATTTTTTTAGTTTTTAACTTTTTTATTATTGTGTCCGGTAAAGTGAACGCTGCGTAGTTACAAACTACGTGTGTTTACCTTACAAAGTGTTTATGACATCAGTCAAGTCAGTTTTAAAGACTTTTCGTCAACTGTCAGTGTATGTGAGCCTTTGTATAGAAGAAGATGTAAAAATGTGTCTTACGTGAGCGGTTTTTCAATAAATTTCAAACGAATGGTTGACAAATGATTGTACTGATACTTGCTTTGACCTTATCTAGAGAGACATACAAGTCTTAGCTTAAGGTCATTGAATCCCTTTCAAAAGCATTACCTTCAAACATCCAAAGACGTATAGTAGAAGACACAGTCTTGCTTTGAATCTCTTCTGTGGCGATTTGAAGCTAGAACTATACTCTTCACAGCTCTTAAGAAAATGCCTCAACACAAAGCTTTAGCAATCCAGAAATTCATTCTTTTATGAAATAGGGTGGAAGCAGAAGTTGAAGACAGCGGAGGACTGTAGAAAAAACCAATAAGTTTTGCTGAAGGCACGCTCGATAAGAGTTGCAGTAGCACAAGAGGCTGTACAGAGAAGAAGGTGGAGAGGAGGAACTAAGAAGGAGAAGGAGTAATTGCTGATCCTGATTTATAATTCCGACAACGGCCCTAAAGAATACATGAAGCACCGGGATCTGCAAACAGTCCGCGGATTTTTTGACAACTTATAGAGATTTGCCACTTCCAATCGATACTATGGCAGAAGAACAACGACATCAGTGCAGCCTAAACTGTTGTGCAGATGAACATGGAAATGTAGTCTTCGAAAATCGTCACTCAGAACGACAAGAGTTACAGTGACTCATATCTAGACGACATGGGAAACTGAGTTCTCCACCTAATCGAGTTCCTATACAGGACATGAATGCTTCCGTTCGTACAAGTACGATGATAGGCCCTTTTGTTCGTGATGCACAGATTGCATGGAAATGTCCAAAGTTCACAGGAGGGCGGCGGAAACTCTGAAGAGTGATTTCAAGAAGGCCACCAATTCTTGAAAATATAGTCGGTAAAATGCTAAGAAGCCATAAGGGATGGGATGTAAGCCTTAAGTGCAAACAAACTTGAATTACACATAATAAGAAGGATTAAGGAGGAAGGCAAGAAATACCTAAGCCCGACCTGCGATGAAACGCAGGAGGTACCAAAGGAATAATGGGACAAAAGGGGGAGTACAAGCTCAGTCTCGTCCTTAAAAGATTACTACCTTTCAACAAAAAATCGTTTCTCAAAGATCAAGAACTCAGCCTTCCTCACCGGTCCCTGCACGTTCAAATATAATCTCAAAAGTCTCGGCCAAAGTTTCACAAACACGAGTTGACTTTGTCTTAAAGTCCGAATGCATCACCATGGCTTCTAGCCGACTTAAATATTTAAACAGAGAAATTATAAAATCAGACATTGTTCCTTCGACTCTTCCATTATCTGAATCTTTCGCTAGATCAGACTCAAACCACTATCTAAGCGGTTTAAAGAACAAGACGAAATATTTTGTTCTTTTTCTTCGCCGATCTCATGGTTAGAAGATCTTCAATTGACCTTTGATGCCTCAAATTGGATACCTTAACCTACAAAACATCTGGAACGCTGGTAGGAGCCTATCAGAGTATAGGTAGACGCTGCTTGGAACATGGCTCTTTCTTATTTATTAAACTTGCTTCACTATGCCCTCTGGCTACTACTATCTAAGTTTGTTCTTTGCCGCACAGAATGACGCTCCGACTATCATCATGCATGTCATCTTTGCCCGTGCCAAGTGTGATGCATATTAGCATGCCCTTGTGCATACAGTTTATGCAATCAAGTAGTGTTTATCAAAATTAAGTTCAAAGGCTTGTTATGGCATTACTGCCCTTTACTTCTTAGAAGACGTAATGGTTTACCTTCCAAATGGAGGTAAGAACAACTACTGTGGAAGCACAGTGACCTGAAGACCCTTTTCTAAAAGTGTTGACGGCTGATTCTGCAGAGCTATTCACTTCCTTGTCCTTCGGTCACATCCCTCACTACGTAGACTCAAAAATAAATTTACCCACCTTCTTACTTATGATGGACTTATAACTCGCAGAAACCTGAACCTTGACCAACAAGTGTCGCCAGCTAGCTCGATCTTCAGCTAGAGACCTAACACTCAGGTCTCTAAGACCCATGGGGGAAATCTTACCCTTAAACGGTAGAGATACATACAGATCAATCTGAAACAGCGTATGGTACGAGACAAGAATGCTCTCTGGTGCACCTAATGTTAAGGCCACCAAACGAATGCCGAATCACTCCAGCGAATTTTCGGCGAAAACTACAGCAGTCCGAGAAGCTGTGGCTTAGCTTTCAATTAACGCGGTGTAGAAAGGCTGTTGAATCAGTCAACAATAAAAGCCTTGGAATCACTGATAATACAATCGAAGTTGGCTAAGCAATGTTGTAGGTCTCTCAATGAAATCGCTGTCAGATGTGGCGTTTCCCTTTCTTTTTCTTTGTGATTCACAGGGATGTTCCAGGAGCAAATCAGAACCGCTCTGAAAATAGAGGAGAACCGCCTGCTTCTTTAGAATTGCTAAAGTCTTGCCGTAATACCGAGGCTAGAAGATTAGCTAAAAGCAGTGTCTTGTCACTTGTCTTCTGTCGAAACAGATCTGGCCTAATCTAAATTTTAGGCGAGCGGCAAGACTTCCGTCCGTCCGTGAACAGAAATAATTTAAGAAATATGGGTGTCCCTTCTAACGATTTCTGTAAAAGCTGCAGAGACGAAGAGGAGGAAGAAACGGTTACACACATTCGTTGCAACTTCCCTGCCCTATCAAGGCTGAGGAGGAAAACCCTAGGAGTTTGACTTCAACGACCTATCCCGGCTCGACATCTTTAAAATTAAGAGTTTCATATGTGGGTCTAACTGGTTTTGCACTTAGAGTGGCACAAGATAGGGTTTACACCGAGATACGGTTATCCAGAGTCTTTTTTTCGGTAATAAAATTCTACATGTGCGGTTTCTAATGGTTTTGTTTCTAGTTTTTCCGGTTTCTCTACGTGTGTCCCTACTTATCCCAACTTAACCTAACTTAATCTAGGCACGCCACTAGAATGTGCGTCCCCTCCAACGGTTTCTGCAGAAGTTGTAGAGGCGAGGAAGAAGAAAAAGAAATAGTAACTCAGCGTCTATGCACCTGTCCTGTCCTTTCAAGGCTGAGAAGGTAAACCTTCGGAGAGTATTTCTATGAAGACTCCAGCGAGCTTTTTCGTTGAGTTTGAATGATGTTGCACATAGAAAATGATGTACACCGACACGGTTACTCATAGTATCCTTCAAAGGAATCCATCTGCCAAGGTTACTGGTGCTGGTAATCCGGTACTCTACGTCGAATCACAATTAACCTACATTCTGGTCTAAGTGTGATCCTGCTAGCCATCTAGCCTAACCTCACCTAATGAGTCATGGATCTCTTTTTTATCGGTAAGTTGCATCTTGCTTTGATCGCATGCATCGGGGGTGGATTTTATTGTACGAAGACCTTCGGTACACCATTAGTACTCGAACCTTTCAGAGTTTATGTTGCTTCGTCCCCCATCAAAGACATAAGGCTGGGCTTTAAATTCACTTGAATACATCACTAGCATGTGAAAGGAAAGTTTGCGTTCAATGATATTAGCACCAGCACCAGGACTTCTTTAGTATTGGTCCCAACTTGTCCAAGTTTCATTGTTTCACGATCGACAGGCTTGGGCATGTTTTCTTCGTCCTTTATTGTCCAGCAACTGTTTTCAAAGCGAAACGAGCTCTAACTAAAATTTGTATTCATTCCGAGATTTTTGAGGACGAAAGGTGCTCCCGCAGGTGTTCCAAATACAATAAAACTTTGGAGAAGTCGTAAATGCAATCCCTCTAGACTATATCTTAAAGCTTTCTTCACCTAATCCTTTAATTTTACAAGTAATTTCACTTTTTCTTTCACACAAACATACTTACGTACATGTGTAGTGAATCGTAGTCCAGATTAAAAAAAAAAAAAACCTTCCCACCCGCACATGAAGCTCTCACTTCAATAAGGACATATCCACTTAATGTCCTCTTCATTGAATGTAACATTTCTAAGCTTTCCTGTGGTTGCATTTTTATTCCATTGCCATCCTCAAGTGCCGCCATTGCATTCGTACTTAAGGTCCTCCTGCGCAAGCAAATAGGAACGCTGTAAGTTTTTTAACCTTTTTTTCCTAAAAAAATAAAAAACCCCAACTCCTCTTGTCCTTTTTGTAGTTTTCCCTTTGAAAGTTTTTCCATTGAAAAGAAAAACCAAAAACTAAAATAGTTCCGCGCATGTATCTCTGTATCTCCATCGGCGACAGGCCGAGAAGAGTGTTTACAATTTGCTTTTCCGATTTTCTTTGTTTTTCCCACCACGCAAATATAAAGCGGGAAAAAGAGAACACCCAAAACGGAGCTCCGCCTGGGTTTTCCATCTCTATCCGAAAGCGTCGGGATTTATTTATTCGCATGCCATTCGGAATGCCGAGTGAGTGATGCCCGCAGCAGCAGCAGGAGGATATTTTAAAATTTTCAACGGAAAAGGAAAAACGAAAAAAGAAAAAGGATTTTGCCGAGAGTAGAGAATTGCAATACTGCAGCCAGGAGCGGTTGAGTGCACTTGTATTAGTTGCGTGCAAATGAGAACAAGTTTTCCCTTATTTTTCCATCGTAGTGTGTTGCTCCGCCCGCTGTCGTCGTCGCCCTCAACGGTGCTTGTTACAGTACCGCCGCCGGATCGGTGTATAATGCCAGAGCAACCAGCAGCAAAATAATATTAAACCCAACCCACCAGAAACCGCAACATAATTCCCCTCGGGGATAGGGGGTGAACCATCCTGAACCACACACACTCCTCCACCATCGGAATATATCTGCTGAGCATCTCTCAGATTTGTTTGTCGCTTCTGTGTGTTGTGCTACTGTTGGAATTGGAGCTGTTTTGGTTTTTTTTTGTGTGTATATAGTGCTTCCTGGGTGGCCTGCCCCGGTTGATGTACTGTGTGTGTGTGCTGGGGACAGATGAGAGAGTAACTCTCTCTCTGATGGAGATGAGAGCTTTTCTGCAAATTGTTTTTAGCTTTTCGATTGGATAGGAGAGAATGAAACGAGATGAAAAGGATTTTTTAAAAGATTCAAGGATTCTGAAGTGATCTGTGGTCTTCAGATTACCATAAGGAATTTGAAAAGGAGTGCCTGTATAGGGAAAGGACAACTTTATCGTATAAAAAATTGGAAAAGTGCAACTTTCATCCTTTCAGGTCGTAGGCACCTTGCTGTCAATTCGCAAGACGAAGCAGCCTGGCATCCATCTTGCTAGGATTAAAAAACTCTTTTAGTTGAAAGATTGTTGTTCATTTACTTTTACATCCACATCTTGATACATGGTTCTTGAGTTCGAAGAAGAAACGTCCTCTTTCCATGACCAAATATTCGCCGAAATATTTAAGTGCATAGCATCTGCTCCGGTTTTCTTATGACAGGATCATTGTCCTGTAGAATATCACTTTCATCGTTCGGCCTAGGAATTCAGAACTCAGTTGTTTTGGCAAGTGGAAGTAGCAGCGCACAAGTAGAAGGGGACATCAACCAACTTGGAGTGCATAACTGGAGGCGGTTAGCTAAGGACCGGAGAAGCTTGTTGGTTGAGGCCCAGGTTCACCCTGAACTCTAGCGCCTCCTAAGGAAGTAAGTAGGAAGTAGCAGCGATCTTTTAGGCCTGGTCTTCATCGTATCTTCAATTGACTGTGATTTAGTGGAAAATGAAAAGTAGCCTTCGATCTTCTGGAGGCTACTTCTGGAAGTGTTCGTTGAAAACATCTGCTATCGGGCTTTAAACTTACTGCCAGCTCCTTGACTTTCATATGAAATCAACGGATCTGGTTGCGCGGTTCACTTTTCTTCCAGTTTTCTGTTTTACTTTGCTGCTCGGAAAGCTCTAAGATCTCATGAAGTAAGGTCTAAACTGGTAAAGGAGTGTTTTGCTAAGGTAAATGGACTAAGTGGGTACAACAATGTCACCCTCTACTGGCATTTGTGGGGCTGGGACCTATGAAAAGGAAAGAGAATTCCAAAAAAAGAGCTGAGGTTTGGTAGAAGTTCCTTAGGCCAAATAATTTCTCAGGAACGATAATCGGAAATGAAACGGCCTACTTAACGGTTGACTATAGATTTAAGGAACATTTCAAGAAACTGGGTGTAGAACACCGTGGGCATGTTGAGGAAACCCCAGTGCCACCTGCTCACGGGATGTGGAACACTAGTTCACAAAAGAAGAAAATATCTGGATGCCTACCTACCTACCATCGTTGGATCCACTCGAGATACTCTGGTCGTCAGGGCAATGTGATTGAAGGAGGAGTCCTCATTTGGGTATCGACACGAACTCCAAGTTGGAGGGAGCATAGTGCGCAGTTGAAGACGTGACTACATCTCGTATGATGCAACCTTTACTCAGATCTCTACGGATCCAATGTATTCCCCTCACGTGGAATGTTCAGTCTGAAAGACAAGACAAGGAGGAAAGGTCGAGTTTTAGAATGGTTTTTGGTGGCTTCTTAGATAGGTCCGCTCGCCCAAGTGGATTCACCAAGCGCCGTCTTATTTAGTTCTGCATAAGATGGAGCATTCGCATAGTCTGTATCGCCGCAGGCCCTGCATAAATCGTATGTGCTTAGGCGCATTCTTTTGAGGTGACCTGTGATAACTCCTATGAAGAGCGATTTGTTAGATCTCTAGATGCGAATTCGCTCCATCTCTCCTCAGCTTGTTTTTGAAAGTCGAGTGCTATGTTGGATTTGACGAGTGCTAGGAGGGCAGTATTGATAGGTTCTGTTCCAAACTCTACCTAGCTAACTCATTCGCCATTTCGCTCGTGTGGATACAATTGTGTTCCGCGACTCACCAGAGTGCCGTACGTTGTCGTTCGCAGTGAGAGTTTTGAGCTCGTCACAACAATGTTTTATAAGTTTTGACTGCACTGTCGTGGATGAAATGGCACTTACAGTCAATCTGCAATTTAGAGATCGTTTCTCTGTCCAACGAGAGGTTCTGAGGGGAGCGAGAGAAGGCGGGATATGTCTTGAACTTGAAAAACTGTTTCCTCATTCTCATCTCTAAAGCTTCTACCAAATTTATTTGCAGGGTGTCGTAAGGTGCTCTCCTACAAGGCTGTAGGTCGCCAGTAAAACCTGTTTATTGAGACAAGGTTAACACCAATGTCGTCGATATAGCCACCTGCCAACGCGGACATCACGACTTTTTCATTAAAAAAAAAACTCCCTCATCGAATTAGGTTAAGAAATCCCTTAACCAAGTCCTTCCTACCGCATCGAGCCTTACTATTTCTATCATCGGCACTTCCCACCACGTGCTCGTTGAAAACATAAACAAACCATTATGCTCTCTCGACACACTCCAAGAGAAGGTACACAGAGAAACGTTTGCAAATCCTTTGAAATCCTTTTTCACTTTGCAGACCACAATCCAAAAAGCACTCTCCTCATCCAACATAACTATGAAACCATCAGGATTCCACAACCTTAACTCTGCGTACCATTTGCTTCTCCAGTGTGTTCCTGTGAATCTCTCCAAAATGTATCTGTTGCACAATGAAATTAATTCCTTTACTCACCCCCCCCCCCGCAGTCAACGTTAACAGTCTCTCAACAGAAAAGCACAACACAACCCTTGTCTGTGATTGTGATTCAATTTCTGTTAGCGTACTCCTCATTAAAATGAGAAACAAGGGGTTTGCGCGATTTTAAACATATGTAGATAATCGCACCCCCATTTGCACTACCCCACCGTTTTTACACACAACTTGAAGTGCTTTTCAACTTAATTTTTCCCAACTATCCCTTTCCACTAGTCCGCCCGCCAACTGTAGGTCTATTTCATTATGTAAATTGCGAGTGTACAGGTCCTCATTCCACAGCATAGCTGCTGCTTTTCATTTATTTATAACCCACATGGAGTATCCTGAGTGTCCTGTGCGTGTGTTTGTGTATATGTGTGTGATTTTTCCAATGCATTATCCTGTACAAAACCAGTTTTTTCACAGTAAAAACTTTGAGTCTAAGGGGGGAATGATGATGAAGCATCCCTTTTTGTAACGGTTTTTGGTTGGTTTGTTGTTTGTCCGACCATTTGATAGTCGTATACACAAACACACACTATAGCTGTAAAGTGAGTGTATGTTAATGATCCGCATACACACACACACATATAAGGCACATGAGGAACTAAAAAGCTCATCTAAGTTGGGTGTATAGATGAAATTATACCGACCGCACATACGCGGAGAGGCTGATGAGTATCAGGGATGAATGGGTGGATGGGGGGTGGCATTGGGGTTGAAATTGTGTAATGAAACCGGTTTTGTTAATATAAATTTTCTCTCTCATTCTATCGTCATTGTCGGCGTTTGTCCTTTATGCAAATGTTCCCCTCACATGTGCTCTGCTGGCCGTAGTCCTCTCGTATACACACAGGGTGCCAGCAATGACCATCGTTATTATCATCAGAAGCGCGGACCGGTAAGACAAACATAACCACCTCGACACAGACAGGCTTAAAGTGAAACAAACGAGAGAAAGAGAGATGGGGAGACATGACGGGTGAAAAGTCTCCACATGTAGCGAACCGCATCTTCATCATCATCATCATCATCATCATTATCATCATCATCATCAGCTTCATTATCAGTGAAGTAGTGTTTAGTTGCCACTAGTACTCCTGCTAATGCTTGCGCTATTGATTGCTGAGGTATTCTCCTCAACTCATCATAATGACGAGTAGCTCCTGCTGCTGCTGGATGTACTATACCTAGACTAGCTGAAGACAATGATGATGTTGATAATGATGATGAGAATGACGATGCTTTTCAGCTTCAGCCCCCTTTTTTTTTAGACTCGACATGTGGAACAAAACAATGTGAACAACACAGGAATACAATTTTCTCGATATTCCCTCGTTAGCGGTATCACATACACGGTGTGCACAGCGCACTCATTCTCGAAACGGCCAAAGCGGACGTTTTCCATACAACGACACGTTTAGACGGAGTCCCTGCTTTTAATTCACTCACAGTTTTGACCACTAACTCGTCGGGAGTGTTCCGAGTCGACGAAACGGCGGATAATATTGAATTACAGTTCCGTAAAAAATAAAAAAAAATAAAAATAAAAACCTACGGGTAAAGAAAAAGTGTTAAAAATTAAAAAAAAAATAAATAAAAAATTGTTAAATATAAATAAAAATATAAAAAAAAATTGTTCAAAACAAAACGGATATCCGTGGAAAGTGCCATTTGTGGGGGATGTTTGATTGGTGAAATTTTAATTGATTAACAACGGTAATTTAGATTTTTTATTTAAGAATTTTTTTTATTTTTTATATTTTGTGTGGGGTTGGAGTGAATATTTTTAGGAAAGGATTTCCAACACAAAGGACTTTTGAATTTTTTTAAAATCGAAAGCTAAAATTTTCTAATCTGAACGTGTGTGTCCTGTTAAATATAGTGAAGATGGTGAAGTGTTGGTATTTCAAATAAAGCTGTGGGGGGTAACAAGGAGATTGAAGTTATAAACACGGGACTTGCGGTCGCAGGCAGTATTATTAAATTTTAAACATTTAAATTGCAAACACCTCGAGTATAACAATATTTCGATTGTAGGCAGGCATATCCTTTCGAACACCTTTTAACATCGACGGCGTGTTACACCAATAAGCTCATGTCCAGATGGTAGTTGGGTGACTACGGATTATGTTATATAATCTGCGATGAATTTTGTGGTTCAGAATCGTGGTTGAAATGGAAGGAGAGCGACTATCAGGTATGGGCTTTCTCCGAGTAGACCACAGAGGGCATTATAAAATAAATTCAGTTGACATTCTCAGCTTCGTCGGCTACGATGTGTCCAATGTGAAAGGATTCTTTGTTTCAAAAACATTCGTGTTACATTTGATTTCGAATCATTCAAGTTGTGGAGAGATATAAAGCTGCTTCTGGTAGGTGATTACCTTACTTTTTCTCAAAAAGAAAGCTACGAGGAAAAGTTGAATTGGAATAACTTAGGAGTTAGGACCGGGTTTCTCTCTTAATTTTTATTAAAACTTCGTGTCTCAAAGAGTAAAGAATTGTAAAGAAAATTTATCAATCAAACTTGGTTAGGTTTAATGAGGTTTTCTCGGTCAATTGTGATGCCCATCATCCTTGAAACCAAATTGAAGTTCTAAAAATAATTTCTTATACATTTTAGGTCCTGAAGAGGTGGGCAATATCAAATCAAATGTGAGGTGTCCTTATACTCTTCCTCACCGTCGCTGCTGCCTCGTCTTAGACAATTTAAACATCCTTCTGTTACATGTTGTGTCTGGTGAGGATGTCAAGTAATCCGGAGAGGAAATTCCTATCCATTTGCAGGACTTTTTCGGTTTTGGTTCTGTTAAAGAGCGGTGGGGCTACGTGCACAGTGATGCGATGCGGAAGCCTAGGTAAATAAGCGTACCATGGGACTCACTTAGGCTCAGAGCCCGTTGTGATGTATGCAGAAGCCTAAGAATACAAAAATTTCCCGCATCGCATCTCTGTGCTTCACAGTAGAAAATAACACATGTGACTAGTTTTATCGCAAGCAAATGCTTCTCACATCGCATCTTGTGGAGGAGCAGGTTGCAATCTATCGGACGTTTGCTGCTTTGAGTATTTTATTCCCAAATTTTTGCTTAAAATTGCTTGAACTGGTTCAAGTACTTCGTCTTTCCTTGCCAGTTTATCAGCATTTTTTTTACGGGATACCCAGCAAAGTCTTACGTTGTGCTGCTGTGGACATGTTTCGATTTTGCCTCTACGGAACAAATAACTTTTATTGCAACCTGGCCGTCTATGCAGACAGGTAATATCATCACGTGGTATCGCCTTCTTGGTGCCTTCCTGGGCGGTACTTATTACTGCTTGAAAGACAGTGCTACGGTCTGTAAGACTGATGCATTTTGAAAGATTCAGCGGCATGGATAATCTGGCTATTTCTTCCTCGTTGGTTCCTCATTCCATTCCACTTGGAAAGTTGGTAGGAAACGGTCTATTAAAGTCTCCAGGAGGAGTGTTTACCCAAAGCTTAGGTGTGTCCTGTTGTACTTGACACTCAGTCTTTCGCTTGACTTATTTTATGCACCATCTTAGCTGCAAACGTTTGTATAAATAAGTCTAGCGGAAGAAGATTGAAAATAATCTCAGGATCCGCTGTTAGGGAGTTTTTAGAAAGTGTAAGTTGTACGGCCTTAAAGTTGGTGACTTTGTTTGCTAATAAATCAAAAATGGAAGAGAGAGTAAGATGGCGATATATGTCTGATATCATATCGGGAATGATAAGTTGTCCCACATTCGTTTTTACAATTTCAATGTGCTCCCGTTAGTTGAAATTGGAAATATAGGGCTGTAGAGCATCCAACATTCCGACGGAGTTGGAGGAGGGCTCTTGAGACAACCTCTTGCAATATCTGTTAAGAAGCTTGTCAAGCGAGAGGAGGAAGTGCATGTTCTTGAACGCCTTGGATCAACATCAAAGGTAACTTTTGTTGAATTTTGATTTTGAAGAGTCTCTACGTCTCTTATTCCTTGCGGTGGCGTGTGAAAGTACAAGTTCTTCCATCACTCAGACGTTCCACATATCTTCAGAAAGTATGATGAAGAAGCTAAAAAGTTTTCTAAAACAGAATAAAGAATGTAGTGATCGTCGTACCCACTATTTTTAACCATCCTGACAAGAGGTTTCTAAGTTCCAAACCAGTGCATCCACAGCCTTGGAAACAATCGTCTTTCCAAGGTTCATAAGGTTCAGATTATATACGTGGACTCTAAGGATTTGTACATGCTGATAAAATTGAGTTCAGTTTCGAATAGCAGAGAGTTTTTTTTGGGTTCCTCCTCCCGGCTGCCAATGTTGAGCCTTCGGCAGTCTAATTCGTCATGAGAAACTTCTCAATCCTCCGTTCCGATTCGGTAATATAAGTTTTAAGTTCCTTTTATTCTTGCAGAAGGCTAAGCCTTGAAATTCTATGCAATGCCGTGCTTAAGTTTCGGAAAGGGCATGTAATCAAGGCTCGTTGGCTTTTTCTGTCAAGTGTGGTACACATAGGCAGGCTTAGTTCTGAAGAATTACCGGCAGCCTTTTCTTACAACATCAAAGTTCAAGGTGTCGAAAGGGACATCATTTGAATCATCATCGCTCATAACAAGTATCACAGTCTCTTGTCAAATTGCAAGCGCATAACCAGTTTAGAGAATCGCACGACTAGGTGTAGTCTTCACTCTAACAATGACTCTTAGTTTTATCTTTCTGAGGGATAGTGCTATCACTTATTGTGCTTTTCTAAGCTCGACTACCCTTATTTGAAGGAAGAAGGTTGGACTTCTAAGCAACTCTTTGACAGTTCTCTACTGCTAAACCTGGTAATAAGCCGCTGTTTTGAATATAAAAGCAAGTAAATCCACACTGAAACTCTTTTGAAGTTTATAGAATGAAGTCAACAGAGCGGTTGCTATTATTTAAGCAGAAAAAGAGTTCAATCGATTGAAAGTTCCCAACCAAACCCCTACTTTGTAAAGGAATTGTCTCCGCGCTGTCTGATGTCTGATCCTTTGAAACTTTCTTCTCCATATTGTGATGTGTCTATTGATTCCGGACTCATTCCCATGCGAAGCTGTTCGTTTGAGATGCAGTTCAGGATAGAAAATCGTCCGTGACATGCATAGATACCTATTTAGGATGGTCTCCAACTTGCAACTACTACACCCGCACTGACTCAACGTTTGAACGGAACAGTCTCAGCCTAGTTTTGGTGCTGAAAACATCAGGTTTTGCTAATTTTGCCGCCCACATACAGCTCGGTGCCATCGACTTTCTCCAGCTCCTATCTAGCTATGTTGAGTTGAGTTCTCGAGTTCGAAGAGCTCGAGGTCTTTGTTTTCCCCACATTTATCTTAAGTTTGATCCTGTCCAGAAGTTTAAAACAATTTCATACCTCGGCTTTTCCAAGTCAAGGCTGGATAACATCCCTGATGACCACCACAAACAGCAGTGACGAAAGTAAACAACTATGTGGTACCCCATGTTGGACTTAAAAGTTTATAACTCAACCAAGTTACGATTCCTCAAGCTTATAATCACTTCAGACTTGACTGGAACACTCAAATCAAATGTCTTAAGCAACTAATAAACAGTCAGCAGCCAAGTTGTGCTTAAGGACTTGCTGGTTCCTCTTACTAGATCCAAAATGGTTCGAGAATGCAAGACAGTCTTGTCTGGGGACTACCGGAAATGAAATCTTCAATGAGGTTCTGAGCAGAACTTCCATGGCTCTGAATTTACGTTTTGTCCGTATCTTTCGTAAGCGCTTCCATTGTCGGGGTTAGGTTTCTAGCAAACACAACTGCCGGTGAAATATCGTTATAGGATCCAGGCAGACTAAATGGATACTTTCCTACGTTTGTAAGAAGCTCGCGATATTTTTGCTCCCTTTCAGCAAGAAAGACTGTAGACAACTAATTTGCCTTGTAACGGGACACTAAGACTTTTCCAAACATCTCAATGTGTAAGGCTTAAGCGACAATACTGCGGAACACTTCCTATGCGATTGTCTTGCCTTTATTCGTATCAGGTGTTAAATTTTTGAAGCTAATGTGGTGAGTGCTGGTTACTCCTTATATCTGAAGGTCATATTGGTCTTTCACAGAAAGACGGAGAAAATACAGTAAAAGGGTTGCATTTGCTGGCAGTAAAATGGGTTTGTTTTCACGAAAAAAAAGAACACCGATCCTTCTATCACAGCTCTTCAGACTAATCCACGCCACTGTATTTCAAAGCCTGCTTTGGACGTATACTGAAGCCCAGAAGATCTGTTTGAACCCATTTCAGACGAATATAGAAGCTGAATTCCTTTAGATTTCTAGAAATGAGTCATTGTCTCCACAGGAAAGGAACGTATTTTTACAAAGAACTCACTCTTAAAGGGAAGTAAGGCATCTGACGGTAAACTGCTCTATTCTTATGCGTTCAATCTTGAAGCTCTGTTTATCTATAAGTTGGTTGCAAAGTCTGCTCTTACCTCGTCGATTTTTAAATGAAATTTTACAATACAATCGCGTAAAAAGTTTCACACACAATCCGCCCTAAAAGCTTCGTCGAGAATAGTCATTAATGAGTAATGAGATTTGATCGGCTTAAACAAATGTCACTTCCTCCCAATGTCACCTATTAACACATTTCAAATGTCATGTTTCAAAACAACAAAAGTAAAATAACAAAAATGATTCCATAAAAACGTTATTTAATTGACCATGCATTCCGCTCTTCACACGACTAGTCCTGCAATTCGGTCTACCACTGCACCACAAATCGATGATTTTGGTTGACCAAAAAATACTACAAGAGTGTCGGTTTGGAAAAAAACGGTTACCTACGCCAATGAACCGTTTTTTTTATATTCAAAACGATAAAAAAAAAAACAGAAACAAGTCGCCGGTCCCATAAGTGAGTGATAAGCATTTGAAAACATGCAATCCCCTGGAATAAGCGAAAGTTTTTAAAAATTCCCCAACACACCCCCATCGAGTGCACCGTGTCCTTGTACAATTTATGTTCAATCAGCTGGTTGTGTTTTTTAAAAATGCAAAGTCCTCGAAAAAAAAAATCCCATCCCGAGGTCGTGGTGAACCCAAGTGCCCAAAACAAATAAACAACTGCGTGCACTTTTTTTTGTTTTTTACCCGAATGTCCTTTTTTTTGTGTCCATTTGTGAGTGTAGTAAAGTACACTCTCAGACCTCGGCTATGGCCGAATGATGTGAATCAAAAAACACACAAGAGTGGCTTTCGATTGTGGCAGATTTGCGTTTTCCTCTCTCATTTTTTTTCCTCCATTTTATTCCCGAATACTCCTGAATCCTTCTGAATCCTACTGAACACTCTGTTGCTCAATTGCATTTTGCATTTTTTGGTCAAACATGGACAAACAAAAAGTTCATCCTACCCCCACATGGATACACAGACACACTCATGGTTGCGCGGTAGTGGCCACACTCGAAAACCGTAAAAATCAACCCAAAAAAGGACATCCTCGTCCCCACACAGGATGTTGACAATCGAAAGGACTATCAGCAGGTTTTAGTTTTTATTTTTTTATTTCTTCCCGCCCCGATTTTTGTTTTTTGGTGTGTTTCCTAAAGTAATGCAAATATGAATGAGATTGGGGGGTGAAAAAAAATCCAGGATACCACAGGATCAACGGTCCCTCGCGAGGATGCGGTCATATTGAGTTCACTTGCATTTTGATTTGGTTTTTATTATTTCATCGATTGAATTAAGCGACACGGCGGCATGTAGCAGTAGTATTGCTTCGAGTTCATTTCAATCATTGCCATCTCCGCGCGTGTCATTCCTGTTCATAGGTTAAGGATATCAACGCGACATCAGTTTGGGAATAACAATCAGAATGTCAACCACGCCGATAAAAACGAAAACTGTTTTTGTTTCTCGTAGTGTTTGTGTATTTTTAACAAAAAAAAATTCCAAAGAGAGAGCGAGAACAATCGGACACATAGACAACACGTATACAAATAGCGGTGTCGTGAACGTGAGTGAGAGAAAAAAAGGACCTGCCACCGCTTAACCACTACTACAAATAAAGTTAACTTGTTCCAATATTCATGCTCCACGCTTTTGTTTTTCCGAACATCGTTTTTCTGTTGCAATGCGGCGGATATGGCAATTTGTAAAGCTATTTTCTGTTTGTTTTCATTGCATTTTTGGTAAACAGTGTTACCAGGTAGAAATATAAAGTTGAAATATTCAAGAGAAAGTCTTAAACTCTGTCTGGATTGAAATTTGTTACGAATCACTTAACCACTTTGTAAAACAGTTTAACAATCTGCAGGACAGTTCAGATTAAAGGCCCCTTTCTGCCAATATATCCACTCCAATGGATTGAGGGTAAACGAGTTCGTTCAGAGAGAATGGAAGGGAACAAAAACTTTAAAATCCGACGGGATTTCCACAGTTTCTTAGGATGTTCCACATCGAGTTGGCAATTGAGAGAAAGTGCTAGAGAAGTCTTCTCCTGATGACTACCATTGATGAGCAGACTAACTCTGCAAGTGAACCATCTAAGATTAAGCCACATCTGGCTAGCGCGTAGGCTCCCTCATTCCTCTCTAGTTAACTATAGCCGAGCACCCAGAAGAGAGTGATATAAAACCGAGAGCTTAGCTAGGTAATAACTTGCATCACAATGGATCTACATTGACTTAAATGTGATGAGGAAAGGACCTCCTTTCCTTGTCAACCCTTCCAAAGTTATAATTTTCTGCACGGTTCTACTAATTTAAAGGACGTGGTGTGCGATTGGAGCGCCTTGAGGGCAACCTGGCTGTCAATAAAGATTCCGATATTGTTTCTGGTTGTGGAACTGAGACTAACTATCCTGCAGGCCTCTCTAATCGCTAGTACTTTCACCGGCTACAACGCATCATTCCATCTTGGATCCGTCGGTCGAAGTCGATAATTGGTGCGTCGATACCGTCCCGTTCGAAAAGTGGACTTGAAAATTGTTATTAAATTTAAGTTAAGTCAGTTATGGTGGACGCCAGAGCCTTGCCTGTTGAGAGGTGGTGCCTCCAAAATGTCTGCTGCTGCTCGCACCTGTACCAACGTACTAATCACTTAGCCATGGCGACAATCATTGCAGTTCTAATAATGCACATTGAAAAAAGTTTAAAAAGTTCACTAGTTGAAGGAAGAACCGAAGGTAGGCAATATAGTTAAGTCGATTAAATACATGAATGAGATCGTCAACATCGAGACAATTTTGTCCGAAAAGATGACCACCTTTGGATGCTGGCAACGCTTTCAATTTTTGATTTTAAAAATCTTTTTATACTTACGTGCTTACTTACGCCCAGTCACCTATTGTCGATCCTACTCTTCCCCTGTTGCTGGGACTCTTCCTTCACTTTTCTGTATAGCAATCTGTCTCCTCTTAGGAATATGTCTTTCCAATCTAATGCTGCTTTCGTCATCAAATAGTTCCATCTAAGGGTGCCTGGCCCATGATAAGGCCAGAAAAATGGTTCGCAAACGTTTGTTTATTTTTTCTTGCAACAGCATTACAAAGTGGAGGTGTACTCATATCGTCTGCTTGCTCTCGGTCTAGGGCTAAATCCTTTCTAGCTTATTCATAAGCTGTTTCATTACTTTGCTGAGACCGAGGACCTAGCAGAGTTTTACATTGCATTTGTTCTGCGTGCCAAGAACCCTAAGATCTCCACAGCAACATTTTACAAGCTTCGATGTTATCCACGTAGAAACTGTGATATACTCCCGTGATATTGTTAGTCATGGCTCTTGTCACAACTTCAACCTTCTAAAACGTTGCTGTGATCTGGGAGTCCTATGGAGCTGATTAGTTCTAGCTTCTCGGAGAAGAGGTCCGCTCCTATGCCTTTGGACAATTTTGAACCAACGGTGTAGATAGATTTGGACTGATTAGAAACTTCCCTGTTCTCCCATTGTTCCCTGCTCGAAAAGGCCCTCGAAAACGGTCTCTCAAAGTTCAAGTTTGGGATAGTGTAGTCCGAATGGACATCAGCGTCCTATATCCATACGGATTCGATCTCCATGGTTTTTAATGGCTTATTCTAAGAGAACTTTTCATTGCGCATTTTTGTATGTAGAAGCCTAGAGGAAGAAGGCTAAGAACTCCTTCCATCCCAGCTGTTGGTGTTATTCTCATCATATTTTGATCATATCTCTGATTTTAGTGGCAACGAACCACCAGATCAGTCCTCCGTATGTGAGTATGTGGACAGGTTATTCTAGGGTTGGATCCCCAGTTTTTTCAAAGAACCTACTACAAGTATAGAAGGCGACCGATGCCTTTCTTAATATTCAGCTTCCAGTTAAGTTTTCTGGCGAATATGACACCTTAGTATCTCATGCTGTGAGACAGCTTAAGGAAAATACCTTCAATGATCTGTAGCGTGAACGCTGGTATCGGTTTTTTCTTATTAAAGAGCATAAGCCCGGTTTTATGGGGGCTCAACCTCAGTCTTCATAGTGTGTTTAAGGCTCTTTGCAATAGTTCGCTAAATGTGCAAGCAAGCCGCCCCCTTTCTAAGCATATACGAGTATTTCATTAATAACTGGGATCCAGGAAAGTGGAGATGTAATCCCCTTCCTGCGGAGTGCCTTTAGACGGGTTTCCCCTGAGTTCAGCATTGATATGTCTTTTACTTAGCCGGTTATCTTACAGTTTTGCAACAGTTTTGCAATTGACGCTCTTTCAATGGCATGCGTCTCGACATGGTTGAATGCACCTTCAATTTCAAGAAATGCAGCAAGCGTATACTACATATTTACAATGAAGGGATCCTTAAATTGTGCTAACTACGTCCTGCAGGGCTGTTTGCACACATTTATCTTTAGAATAGGCATGCTTTGCCGTGGACATATTCATGTGGCTAGGCTTGCTGCGTATTTTAGAATAAAAAAACGTGCTTTTCACCAACAGACATACCTGGCAATACCATAACCCACCGATCCGCTCTTACACATTGTTGCATGTAATTGAATGGCGGAACAAAAAAATAATAAAAAATGAGACAAGCAAACAACAACAACAAAAAAAAAATATCCACATACATGTATGCAAAACTTTCACTCCCGAAAAAAATTAAAAAAAAAAAACCTCCTTGTTGTTCATGTTTCAGTGATGGGATTCCGTCCGTTTTTTTTCGTATTTTTTCCCGAGGTTTTGTATCCTTCCGCAAACGTTTGGTTAGCACTGACCTACGATTGCGAACACGAGAACTTTTGTCAATTTGTTTTCACACTTTCCCGGGAGTTGATATGCAGGAATGGTTTTCCTGTGGAGTATTTGTAGATATGAAACAACCACAGGACACAGTTCTTTCACAGGAGATGGGGGTCAGGAAAAAAAAGGAGTACATCTCGCTGGAAGAATAATAATGATTTTTAATGGAGGAATCACTTTAATTTCGTATGTAAACCACATCATATATATTGTTGTCCCTTGTGCCGATATGGCGGTGGTGGTGCAAGGTGCGAGGACACCCATCACTACTACTATGCACATCCTCGGTCAGGTAATAAAGTGAAGCAGTATACATTTTAAGTGGATTTAATTGACGGTGTAAGTGCGGCATTGAGTTTATTATCATAATGAATATTGGGGGATTAAAGGAATTTGTGGATTTTATTATTGAATTACTGTCCCAACATCCTTGTTGCAAAGTAGAAAAAAAAAAAACAGCAACAACCATCCTGCCAATGAATTATTAAGTCATTATCAGTTGCGGAATTGTCCGACTACCAGTTTTGTGGATGCATAAATCGACTGAAGGTGCAATTGGTGGATGGACAGGGTAAATGAGTCCTTTGACATATACTAAATGAGCATGTAGGTACTTATAGTTTTTTTTTTTTTTTGTGATTAAATATAATTTATTAAACACAATATGAGACAGAAAAATGTAATGAAACTGAATTATCGACAGACTGATTGGAGTGGTGTCCTTATGATTCACACTGGCAGTGCAGGACATGTCATTCAATTGGATCGAGTTTAATATTTTAATTGGGAAGCTTAACACACATGAAAAGCGGTTTGCTATTCTTGGAGACTATCTGGTGAATAGGAGGCAGAAGTTCAAACCTTTTTTTTTTATTTATAATTAGCGCGCGCTAAAGGGGATATGACTAACCTTAAACTAGAGCACGGACATTAGGGAAATTAGAGGAGAGACAAAGGAGGATCCGATGCACGTTGGTTTTGAATGCTTGTGGGTATAAAGTAGAGTCGTCCGCATTGATTTTTATCTAAAAAATTGTCACGTTTTCTTCTTAAACCTTCCTTCATTGGATGAGGCACAGGGCAGTGACAGACCTTTTCCATCTTTCCCGGTCTGCGGGATCACTTTTTACACTGCAACACTGCTTCACCTAAGACTAATGGTCTCCACGTTATTCTTGATCTTCCAACTCGTCGTTCATTCCATTCGAAGGACTTTTTTCTATCTGGCTTCCAATCAATCGTCATTTTCGATGCCTTATCTCGAGATCTAACAGCTTTCGACCCGTTTTATGTCACGATTCTTGGTTTCATCAAATCTGTGGCCATCAGATCCTTAGAATGTGTCGCTACAACCTGCTCGAAATGTGGAACATGCACCTTTGCTGTAGGTTCCTCCCATACTGGAGGAACTATGGGCTTTACTTATTCAGGTGATGAAAGACTGCCAGGCAATGGCAAACCTCCAGGAGTATAATTTGTAATGAAAAAGTCCTTTCATCTGACATTTGGAGTCGGTAATCGACCTGTAGGTCCCTTCCATTCGTGTGAAAAGTATAGCATGCACAACATGAATGGTTGCACGAAGCTAGGTTCAGGCTCTCTATGAGCTGTCGTTTGACCTCTTCAAAGGTCTTCTACTTTAAGAAGATGCACTGATGTATGGGGTAGCTAGTTATTTTTGCCTTTTTCCCGATGATCCTTAGATCAGGCCTCTCACTTGAAGTGACTGGCACATCTCATTTAGTTCGCTGAGAGAACTTGCTGTGGCTGAGTCTCTCCATTACAATATCCTTCAGAAAGAGGACAGTTCATCTCCTTGTCTCACGCATGATGCATTTCGAGGAAGTTGGAAACTTAAATAGCGTGCGTTATTGTTGGATTCCTTTGCAACAGCAACAATTTTAGGGGCAGTCTCTCTCCTAATAGCAGACGATGAAATACACTCGGGGTTTATCCAATCAAAGGCTTTCTCGAAGTCCACAAGTATTAGGTAGAACGGGGACGTGAAGTCGGCTGAAACAAACACCAGGTCCATTATCTAATGGCAACATTCTCGAATTGAATGAACCAAAGTCCACAATGTCCTTTCGCAGTCTTAGTAGTCACTTCTTTAATGAGTTGGTGGGCCTTCATGAAACTAAGGAGAGGGACGACTGGGATTCCTGTTTTGAGGTCACAGAGAATGAGCAAAGCAAGACTCACGGAACCAAGTTGGTAGCCCATCTGAGCAGTTAGTAGTGCAAAGGGTATCCCTTTATCGCTTATCTAACCTAAGACTCTATATCGTTTCAGTCAGCTGTCTTCAGTTTCCTGTACCTAGTCAATTCAGGTCTCTTTTCATCTGTGCTGACTCGTGATTTCAAAGACTCTACGGGCGGAGCTTTCATGTCCATTCTTTCCACTCTAGCTTTGTGTAGCTCAACGGACATTGTTATAGATTGTCCTTAAACCAATGAACAGAAGATGGGTGATGGCCTTCAGTTCTTCAATTTTTCCCACTAATATTTCCCCATGCATCTGGGTGTTTAAAAGCTCACAAAATCTAGCAGCAGACACGTTTTTTGGTTCAAAACCCGGTATTTTACCATCTAGAAATGATTAATTGAAGCATCTTTTCAGTCGCACTTTAGTCTAGTTTCACAGTAACTTTATCATTGTAAAGCTTGTGAAAAGAGTTCGCAGCATCTCTAGGCATTAGCCTAGGCCAACGTTTCAATTCCCATGGATAGCTGAAGATTTTATACGTTGACAGTGATTCAAATGACAAAAGCAGGTCATCCCACGACGACGGCTTTGCGCAATCTTTATACAATTTTAAGTTCCAAAAATCAATTCTGCCTAGACCTAGACAGTTAGGTCGCAATTGGTAAACCTAATTCACACACGCATAATGTGGTGTGAATTTTCCCAAACTATTTCCCGTGGCATAATAAAGAAAATTCCAAAAATACACACACTGCGTGTGCACTACTTGCGATGAGATTATCGGTGTTTCGAGGGGGTCCCTCCATCCTTTCATACTTTCATCCTTTCATCCACCCACTTGCTTTTCTATACAACCCCCAAAAAGTGACAAGCTCTGCATGTATTTCAGAGTGCTATCAGCATTCCGCTGCGATTTTACTCTCTAAAAGTGCGACAAAGTCATCAGGATCGTCGTGCGTGCGTGTGACGCTTGTGCGTATGTGCACGCACTTCACGCTCTCCGCACACACATGCGGTTGTGTATGGGTGGGAATAATTTAAACAATTTTCGGTCTACCCCAAAAGTGTATGCCACATAATGCACGTCCTGCTGCTAACAGTCAGTACCATATCAGTCCTACCCCACGCAACAAAGTCCCCATTCCTCCAGTCAGTCAGCACAATACACAGACGCTACCAGCACTAATACATTGTTACCAATTTCTGGTATCCACAACGAAAGGGTTGAACTTCTGTTTTTGGGGGTGGCACAAGGTGGCCACAGATATCTGTGTATGTGCTGCATACGTTCGCATACATACACAATTGCACTGTATTTTTAGCCATTCCTAGATGACTTGTATCTGTGACTTTTCCATGAGAGAGTGTGTGTGCGTGTGAATTTGTATCCAAATGTGCCATGGAAGAAGGAAATTGTGTAAACGAGAAGAGCAACACAGCACAGTGGAGTGCTTTTTTGTCGGTTTGCCTCTTCTCATCAGCACCAGAAGCAGCAACATCAACACCAGCAACATCAATTCTAACACACAATGTGTGCTGTGGCGGTGGTCGGAAGATTTTCGGGTTAAACAGTTATAAACAGGATACAATTCAAAATACGAATACCCAGCGTAAGGTTGCGGCCGTCGCTGTTGTCGTCGCCCCATACTCGTTATACGTGTCGTTTCCGAACCGAACATTACACATAATCATAATCAAGCACGGCGGCGTCAACGAAATTAGCTCCTCACACATGCAGCACAATCAATCCGGTGGATATTAAGTGTTAAATAAAGTGAATAGATTCTAGATACTTTTTGTTTGTCATATTTTTGCCCTAAATACAGTAGTGACAAGAGTTGTGACATAAATTTACAAAATAATTTGACAACAAGCGGGCAAGTGCGTGTGTGTGTTTGTGCTATTAATTAACGGTTACCATGTAAGTTATCGATATGCAAATATCGCGTGAGTTAATGTAATACGCAATTTGTATAAGTGTGCGTGTGTTTTATTTTTACACAATTTTTGTTCCTTTTTTACAAGTGAAGAAACGTAGTGTTAATTTCTATCGAGTCGATAACATGACAACAAATTGTTATAGTGGATCTCAATGGCAAGAATCCTTTTACAGTGAATTCAAATGAAATAACTGCAGTTCAAGTGGAAAAGGACAGTAAGACTGAAAGTTTAACTAACACGTCCTTTAGTGTGGAAAATATGCGGATGAGTACGATTAATTTTTTTGTTTTAAATTTAATTTTAAATGAATGCCATCTATCGTTAGTTATTTGAACTAAAACAACTGTCAAGCAACGGATTTAAAAAAAAAACTGTTTCCGGTCAAGCAAATGTGTTTAAGTTTCTCGTTTTAGTTCTTTCAAAACCGCTGTTCAAACACAGGCTTGAGCAAGACCTACCTTCATGGCAGAGGCTGACATTTGTTGGTTGAAAAATTACGCAACTGTCTCAAAAAACCTAAGTTTTCCACAGAACTGTGAGCAAAAAAGTTAAATTTGACATATGCCTCCGTTTTGTTATCAAATCTATAAGTGCTGCCAAACCATTTGACAAGTTTGACAAGCAGTCAAATAGTTTAGACCAAATCTTGTGTCTAATATGAGTTTTTTTGACTTGGAACCAAGTTCCGTGGATTGAAATAAAATTTTCCAACAAAAGAATGAAAATTAGGAATGTCACTCAGATTAGGTTAGGTTGAAGAGGCTGCCAGCTATTGCCAGCATACTTAGACCAGGGATAGGTCCGTTGTAATACCACATGGATATGGAGAGATTCTTGAACAAAAAGGAGCTTCTGTTGAAGCGATGTAGGTTTGAATTGAATCTGAATTTATCGGATCGCCTAAGTCGTTAAAGTTGAAAGTAGAGCTTTCTTTTGCGGGAAAGAGCTGGACAGCTACATTGAAAGTGGGAAATTATTTCATCCTCCTCTTCGTCCATGTTGCATGCTTGCTTATTAGAAAGTGTCCCGTGATAATACCTATTATGGTTCTGATATGCGATGGGTTGAGAGAAGTTGAGTTCTAGCAGAGGCCAAAGCTGGTTGTCCATCTAGAATCTAGCATCCAGCTTGGATTTTAAATTTACATGCAGCGATTGGTACACGATACCCAAAGTGCCTTTATCTGGAAGCATGGGTATAGTTGTTCCATATCTGGCGAATTCGTCTGCCTTGCAGTTCCCTGGAATATCCCCAACTGTTTCGCCATTTCTAAAAGAGATGATCGGCAATCAAGAGCTACTAACGAATTTGGAAATAATGATTTTAAGGACAAGATTGCTTCTTGGCACCTTTTTCTTTAGCCAAGATAAGCCTGGAATACGCTCCAATGATTTGGAAGACGAAAAGAGAGGCTGAGATTAAGCCTTTCAAAGGAAATAACACCACCAACATCTTCATTGGTTTTTGGATCCATTGGTGTAAAAGTGGATTGAATTGTTTTGTAAAAATACCTCTTCCTCCCAGAATGATCTGGAAGGATGTCACTTTTCTGAAGCTCTTCCAAAAATAACCCTTCACCTTGCAAGTAAAATGTGTTCAAAGTCTTTTCGAATTGAATTCACATTACGGACCGTAGAATTTTCTACGGAAGCAATCACTGTCTTCCACCACTTAACAAATTCAATTGTTTTGTGCGAATAATTTCGTGTATGACTGTTCATTTACAATACTTAATTCGAGTGGTAATATCGCACTTATGAGCAGAAGTGAAGTTTTTGACCACATATCGCTTCTTTTTGAGATGTCAACCAGCTTCAGTTAATCTTAAGACTTAAGACAAGAAATTTACAAGTTTTATTGCTTTCAACGTATAAAATACTAATATTTCCGGAACCATTTACATAAGTTGTGCTATTAGCGCTCGCCGTTGACGGTGATGACCTGGCCAACGTCGTTCTCAAAGAAATATGACGCCTTCGGCCCAAAATCCATACCAAACAATGATTTTTTCGGGTTGCATTGGACGCTCTTGGATCTCATGTGGATTGATGTCGTCCCGAATTCGACAATTTTGTTTGTTGACGTTCCCATTCATCCAGAAATGGGCCTCATCGTTGAAGAAGATTTTTAGATGAAAATTAGGGTCAGTTTCCAATAAAACAATTTTATTATTTGCACGTATTGTTGAACGTTACATCCGTCCATTTGGCAAAATAGACTGAATAAATGACAGCCAATTTGACAGATGTAGCTTCAACAATATGGCCGTTATCAACTGTCAAAGTTCGTAAGTCCCTATTGGACGATCCTTTACTCTCGAAGGTTTGTCATTTTCGCGAAAACCACGCGATATACGCTAGGAAGATTGTTATTGCATGCTCTGAAAAGTGGTTTTGTCAACATTCTTAGTAGCCTTACGCTACAGCAACCGAAACTCGACGGACAAGTGCCAAAGAAATCAGCTCCAGCACCAGAATCCATCTTTGAGCCCTAAGTGTACGCCCGCCAGTTATCCAGACGGAGCGATTCAGGATTATTCCAAAATGGAAAAATTTGAGAATCGACACGAATTCTAATACCATTCGACCTGAAGGCTTTACTTTTGGTTCAAGCTTAGGCCTTTTTGATATCCCTGGAAGGGTTAGTCATTTTTGATCTTCTGTTCCTGTGTAAGCCTAGAAAATTTAATCTCAAAAGCGGTCTTGTCTCGTGTTGATTCTTTCAAGGTTTTCGGGCCAAGGTTTTCAATTCCCTACACCTTTTCGGATTCCAATTCCTTTCGACGACATCAACTGCTTCGATATTTCGGAATCGTTTGTTGATCTTTTAAGGTTTCTCGTTGAAAAGTTATTTCGAGAGCTCTTTTGTTGCGACCAGGTCTTCGAACCTTAAATTGTCCACCTCAGTAGGCTAGTCGACAATGTGTAACCTATTTGGAAGCACGTGACGAAAGGGACCCGTTTATGCTGATGGGCTCGAGAAGAGGAAATTCAACGACGAAAAATACGAGCTGTATGAACAGTGACATCGATCTAGTTAGAAAACTGCACATTGGTCGTAGAACATCAACGCTCCGTCCTGGAGAATCTTCGAATATAACCCAGAGGCCAGAGGGACAACGCAGTAAAGAAAGACATCGTTTAAGGTGGCGTGCACAAGTAGTAAATGGGTACCTCAATCAACTCGCAGTGCGTAACTGAAGCGGGATAGCTAAGGACCAGGCTAGCTGGCGAAGCTTGATAAAAAAAAGAGAGTAGAGGGTTGAATGGTCTATTGATGCCCCGAAAGATTCTGATGTTGCCGAGTAGCCTTGTTTTGAAACGCTAGGAGAGATTAATGTTTCGAAGAAAATTGGCGTAACGACGCAGTAGTTCATCCTTAACCTACGGGTGTAGATTTTTGTGACGAGATTCTGTTCAGTATTTCAGTTTCACTGCTGGAAAGGCCAACAGGAAAGTGTTTTCCAAACTGTTTAAGACTGATGTAGTCAGTGGGGGATGTCACCATTCCCATCGGTATTCATGGCTTGACATGGCTCATTCTTAAGTCCGATGATGATTGTCGTTTCTAGAATCCTTCGAAGTTTATTGAGATTGAAACACTTACTGAGTTCAGTCTAGCAGTCTATTGGACTATACCTTCTAGGTCTACTTAATGTTTTATTGAAGTCATACTTTGCTTACACCTTGTTTCCAGTGAACCTTTGGTTCGAGGCTTCTGTTCACCGCATACATACACAAATCTCACGCAAACTCTGTTAATTGCATATCCAAAGTAGGGTTGCCCATTATACATCGATGTTTACTATTCGATGTATCGAATCAATCCGATGCATCGGATACTTTCGATGTTTAACGATGTATCGAAGTATTTTCATATGATGCATCGAATGAAAGCAAGTTCTGTTCACAGTTTCCACTTTAATTCAACTCCAATACGAAAAAGAATAATAAACGCGTGTAGTGGTAGGTTTGAGTCAAGAAACCGATTCAGACCGTAAAAAACCAGTGAAGAAAGGGTGATTTTAATTCGACACCACAAAGGTACAATTGCAGCATTTTTTGTTTTACAAATTTTATGTAGTTTCATATGCATTTTTTCTGTCTCGCGTCGATCCTTGCATACATGAAAAAAATCATCCTCGACTTATGGGAACTGTAGGTCGGTGCGAAAACATCCTAGAGCAAACATTCCAATTGAGTTTTAAAGAAAGAACAAGGACCGATCGGGGAAAAAATTGCGTAGTTTTGCAAATTGAGGTCCAAAAACGGGGAAAAACGTTTCGAATTTCCACCAAAAGCATGTGTCATTCGATAGCTTATAACGTACAGAATAAAACAAATAAAAAATGTTCAATGTTCGGTCAAAAACTCCGGTGACGGCTATTCCCACCAGTTCAAAAAAACCCGTTTCGAGATAAACGCGTTTAAAGTTTCAGGAACGGTTTTCTTATAACAGAAATCAAATAAATGACTCGAACCTCGTGATTTTCTATTCTTTCATGCCGTCATGCATGTCAGGAAAAAAAAAAATTCAAAAATCTATCGATCAGAATTCGATTGTATGAGCTAGAAAACCGAGCCTCGCTCAAGACCAATTCCTAGCGATGCTGCAGATTTTTCATAAAAATCAACTCGGGTATGGTTCGGCGCGCGCTCGTAAAAGCCGTGTAACTTCGGTTCTATGGGACCGATCATGATAAAATTTGAGTTACAGACTCTCAAGGCCCTACAAAATTCAAATTTTTACGAACCTGACCCCTTAATTTGCTTGTCAAAATTGAAAATTTGGAGGAAATTGTACTAGGCCATTGTCGTAAACTTTGTATTAGAAGTATTGGGATGTCTAATTTCAAAACAACAAGCTTTCTAAAATCCATGATAAATTAGTTTTAATGAAATTTTAATAAATCTTATTTTAACAAAGAACCTTGGATAGTATCTCATTTTCTTAATACCTTATCTATATTTTCACCAACTGCGTCGATGTTTTTATTCGATACATCGAAAACATCGATGTTTTTCAACGATGCATCGTTATGTATCGATGGGACGTTTCGATGCATTACATCGAATGAAACATCGATGTATTTTTCGTATGAACATCTCTAATCCAAAGCAAATCTGTTTCCATTTAGATTCCGACACTTGCAACTTGTTTATCCATCATCTCGCAATCTCCACCCTGAGCACGCTCAACACACACACACACACACACACACACATAGAAATCATCCATCGAATAGCTCAATTAATCTGCGCACTTGCGTCGATCAAACAAATGAAACAACACTAACTGTAATCCTCCGAAAATAAACTCTGGATTTTCATTCGTTTTCATTTTGTTTATAATAAAATGCGAGCACACCAGGGATCCAACATTAGGGGTGGTCCTCATGGTCTAAGAGCAAATGCCGCCGCCACCGTGTCGGTCTCTCACTACTAAAAGCCACCCACATGCAGCGCCAAATTTAATGCTTCCGCCCGTGCCACTTGCATTTTCCATCGTGTCTGTCCGAATGTCATCATCGTCATCTCTCCCCATCATCATCATCGACATCGTTGTAGTCGTCGTCATCGTCAATGTATTGACGCTTATTACGCACTCATTAGGACGTACAAAAACAAATCACAATATGAGGTCGTTAAAAAAAAAGCGGCCAGGCTCTCTCTCGTCTCTTGATGTAAACGTCGAACGATCGTACACATCTGGCGTTAGAGATACTTTATGAGCGAACGAGTTCACCACACCACCGCCGCCGCCGCCACCGAGGAAGACGAAAAATTTGTCCAAAGACCACACACACACTGGCAGTTGGTCCTTATCCGATCCGAACTGCATCCTACGAAGCAAATCTCCAGTTTAACAAATTAAATGACTTCCAGTCAACATTGTTGTGACACCATGTCATCATGGACTGAGCACGATACGGAGACACGACGATGATGGTGTGAGAAGGGAAACTTGTCAACCGGGGACTCGGCCTTAATGAAATTTCTCACACCCTACCGGGAAGCTGAGCATAACTGAGTTTCCTCCTGGTGTGACACCCGGAAGAAGTAATTACGGCAGGAACTCATCCCCAAATAGGTTTCGCGCCTTGATGCAGTCATCGTCACATGCAGCACTCGTACACAATCGACGAAAAGGACAAATTGCATGACTTGAACGCACTCGATGGCAGGACACACAGTTCTCTGGTCTAAGTCGCACCAAGGGTGCATTTATAAGCCCTTATTTCGCACATGCTAGGCGTAGATGAGGTACAGGCACAGGCACACACAACCGGACCTACCGCAGTATCCGTGAGATACACTTAAGAGGAGTTTCTCCTGTGCGCCGCACAGAATTGGTATCCACAGTGACCACAGTGTCGCACGCCAGTGTAAGCGAATGCAGTTGGACGCATCCGTTGCATCCTTGTGTCTTCTCGTTTCCTCTCCTATCTCAGTGCGGAACAGTGTTGACGTTCACGGTTTGCCTTCCGGAGTGCATGTGTAGCCTTTGCTCCTCCACAAACTATTACACTGCTGCGAACAATGCAGTTTGAGGTAGGGTGCAGTTCATCTCTAGGTTTGGTTTGCCTGGCTTTCTGGAGGACGACCAACAACGTTTCTCTGTGTGACACAATTGCGTTGACGATGCACGACGCTGACCATAGGTGATGATGGTGATGATCATGTTTAATGCACTAGCAACCAAAAACGGATACCGAAAGCATCTAGACTTTGGTTTTTGAGGTTTGATTGTCACTTGTTTCGGAGGCTTCCGCAGGACTCCGTCTCCCTATGCCAGCCGGTCAGATGCAATAATATTTATCCTAACGCATTCTATTTCTCAATTTTCTGCGTTCCACTTGTGCCAGCCGCTGGGAGTTGCAATTTATGAGTTGTCCTGTGTGCCATGTAAACAGGAAGACACAATTAAAGCAATTTAAGTTGAGTGACTTGTTACGGTTCTGGAGGCGGAGGGGGAGAAAGTGAATAATGTAGCGTGAAGTTTTGAGTGGATGCAAACAATTTGAGGGAAGTGGTAGCTGGGTTTTTAAAGAAAACGATTGCGAAATGCATCAAGGAGGAAGTTACCCTAATGGGAAATACCACCTTTAAACCATAGATTGGGAATCCTGTATGCTTGCGCTATGCACTGCATGCGCTCCAGAATGAGATTGAGGAAGTCATATGAAACTGCATCCCTTTTTGTGAAGGCGGAAATGGATTAGATTCCATGGAAATCCCTAGAACGGCAGTGCACCTTGTTGACTATCACTTTCTGTCAGATTGCCAGTAACAGCAGCTTCCTGCTATTAGAGGCTTAAGCCTAGCTACCTCGGTTCTGGATATGGAGCAATAGGACTACGTATACCTACTTCTATTCTCTTGGTTTTCTTTAGTTTTCTCGTTGCTGGTTGCTTGTGTTCCATCGCTCTTCTGTCGGTCTTTTCTATGTAAAGCTTGGCATTGCTTCAGCTATGTACCTCTTTGGTAATCATGCGATACTGATTGTTGACGCCCTCGGCAGTCTTTATCTTTACCTTTTCTACAGGACCTGAAAGGCGATACTGAAATGAGGCGCTGGAGGGCCTCCTACTCATCTGACAAAGACCGATATACCACTGCGACCTTAGGGACTTTTTGCACCAAACAAAGTTTTCCAAGAGCTGAAATATATTGTGATTCCTAGGACTTAGAGGAACCTCCAGATTGCCTTGGCACATCGTTAATTGACTGTTTTCGGTGAGATGAATCTCCTGCCTCAAGCTCTGACGAGGCATTTGAACAAGTTTCTTGATCTTGCAAGCAGAGTCGCGACATGTCCATAGGACTTCTACAAAGGTTGTCAAGATTTAAGTTGATTGAGCTGAGCAGGCAATGTCTAGAAGTTTATTAGGAGCTTAGCATAACGCTTGCTTATGTGAAGGGATCGCACCAGCGACCATTTAATTAATTGCGAGTGGTCTCTCTAGAGTTCAGTCCTAAAGAAGTAATAGTTGGACCCTAGGACCGTCTAACATTACACCTAGTACGAGCATTTTTTAACTTTTCCTTCTCTTGTTTGAACCGTCTTAATTGAGGGTCAAGACTCAATAGCTAGCTTATAGTCGACAGATGTCTCATAACCAATTGTACTCAAGTTTCAAATGAAAGCTGACCGGAAGGAGCTACTTTACTTTGAAGACAATTACTCTGATCCTCGTTCTTTTATTCGTCTCGACCGACTTCGGAATATGTCCAACTTGACATAAAAAAGGAAAGATCCCTGTATCATTATCGACTTATGAAGAGTTCTTGCCTAGAAAGTTCTTTGAAAAACAGTTCGTCAGTTTCTTTCTTCACTCTGTACTTTCCTAAGACGATAAGCTTTCCAGACACGGTTTGATAGTATGACCGTTTATAGAATCACGAGGGAGTTTGGCTAAAATCTTTTCAAAGGATGAACTGGACAATGGCAATTAAGTGATTTCCTTTAAGAATACAAAAGGCACAGGATTCTCCTGCGCCGACCTTGTGGATCTTTATAGAACAATGCACGGCTTTGGATACCTTGTCAATTACTTCTCTTGTAGTAGCTGTAGTAGCTTGACGTTTTTTATACATCTTTTACGAAATTCGCTCAGCGTCTATAGCCTTTTGTTGAAAGCCGCAGCAAGTCTTAGTATTCCCATCAAACTCTGCCAACTGACATGGATGACGATGGGCTCATTTAAAACAATGCCCTCTCAAGCTTGAAAAACGTTTGTTTGTGATCTACGTTCGGTTCCGATTCCAGCTTTATGTTTCAGTCTTAAAGTTTCGAACGGCCATAATTCGTTATGTAGTTGTCTTAGAAACAAAGCTTCACTAACGTCTGACAGTTTGAGAATCTCTCACTAGGTGGTTCCGCTGATTTGATTGTCCCAAGATGGATTGCTTCTTCAAAATGTTGTTGATTACAACCGCTTTTTACTGTCAAACACCAACTCAAGTTCACTAAACTCTTAAGCAGTTACAACTTCCCTCAATGCCCGACTACCTATGTGATTTGAGAACAACTAACACCAAGATGGATAACTTTTCAACCACCTGTCCCGCAGGCATCGACATAGTTTAGTAACCCATCCTCTATCCACAAACACACGAAAAAAATGGTGTGCATTGTGAACAGTTGAACCGCTAACCAAAAGTCATGTTCAACACAAAAACCGCTACAAACTGGTGACGAATAAGTGTGAATAAATGTTCTCTACCCCCACCCCTCTTTGGGTTGGAAAAATGGACTGCATTTGCAGAAAAAAACGGAACCACCGCCATCAAAAGAAAAACAACAACCAACTCAGGCACTGGAAAATCAAGTGCTGTTCCACATCACGGCGGGCATCATCCACTTAACACACTTTTACTCACATCGTCAACGGGTTTTTTTTTTAGGCTAGGCCGGTTCCAATTCCATCACCAAATGTCGGTCTCTCCATTCACCGCACCGTTACGCCGTTGAATGCAAAAAAAGCGACAGGAACAAGTGAAACGGAAAAAGAACGAAAAACCGGAAAAAAAAAAATCAAGGAAAACACAAAACGCATACGGGTAACCGCGCCCGAAACGGACCACCATTGACACCGCGTACCAAACCGCCAAGTTCAGCTTGGCATCAGCACTGCGGAGTCAATTTCAATTCTGGCCAGCGAAACTGGGAAAGCTTCCATATTTTCTTTTATTTCCTGTTTGCCGAAATAAAAAACCAATTTTTTTCGCTATGGCGGTTCTCCCTTTCAAATGAATAGCATCACACGGGGGGTGGTTGGAGGCAGACGGCGGCGCGGGAATCCGCAAATTGGGTGTCATCATCCCCTTAAGTCGTCGTTGTCGGTCGTCATCGTCATCGTCATCGTAGTCAAATTGTTCAGTGATTTCGTGCCAGTCGGCAGCGTTCATAGTTTATAGCGACGAAGATACGTACGTGTCCCGTTGTCAATCTCGATGGTATGAGGACATGAATGGTATGATCCTTGTTCCTTGTTCTTTTTTTTTGGTTTTTTCTGGAGCTGTTGCTGTCCTCGGTGGACAATGCGTGTTTAACGACTTCCAATGGGGTGTCAGATTGTGGACACCCGATCTGGCCATGATTTTTTTTTGGTAGACCGGTTGACCAATGGTTTGGTTGTTTTCGTTTTGTTCCAGGACGAGCCGCATTTTTGTATGGAAAACGGTTTTTTTTTTGTTGGTCTGTCCTCTGGAACACAAAACAACGTGTGTACAATGAGCGTGGTGCTTGCTGGTGGAGGACATGTTTTCCCGACGATGGGTATGGAATACGAAAAGACAAAAAAAAAAAATAGAAAGAACGGTGCCAGGGTCAAGGTTTTTGACGGTTGACTCTCCGACAACGGGGTAGGCCACATAACATTCCGCAGGATATTAACTCCATTCCACGCAAGAGATCAGATGGAGTACCTACTATTTTTTTTTTTTAGGAATTCCTTTTATATTTCGTGGACCGTATGTCCATGTGAAACAATTTGTAAGGGGGGTGGGGTTTAAGAGCTTAGTTATGCTTCTGCTTGATTGGGTCGTTGGGGGTAAGTCGGTAGTCGGTAGACTCGGTAGAAAAGGCGGATGGACACTGAGAAAGAGTTATGCTTTTGTTTTTCTTTTCCATCTCGATGGATGGGTAAAAGTTTTGCATTTTATGTCCGCAATCAGATTTGGAATTCGCTTTGATGATTGAAAATTTGAGCGGACCGTTGTTTTTTTTTCAGCTGCGATCAGGACATTAACTTGTGGAATTTTTTGAGATTGAAGGAAATTTGGAGAATTTTATTCATATTGCTCGGGAGGAGTGGGAGAGGTGGGTGTTTGAAGAGAGAATTTTGATACTAATTTTGGAAAACAAAACTCTTGTGATAAAATTAAGGATTTTCGAACGTATCTGGTCTGGAGTTGGCTTGAATATCCTTGTGGAGGTGAACCTTTTATTGGGGTTTCATTGCACTTGTCTGTCTTCTGCAGCAAGTTCAGCTGAAGTTTATCGTATTTTGGGTGCCAAAAGGTCATTGCAGACGACTGATAAGAGTTTGGCCAGACTTTTTCCAAATTCCCAATGCTTAGGTTGACTGTTTTACCAGAAATGGTTCTATTGCCGGTGAGAATCAGAAAGTGGTCCTTTCAACAGGGATTTATGTCGAGACTGGCCAAAATCTCGCCTCCAAAGATTTCGAGTAGTTTATAGGGAAATCAAGAACTCCCTGATTCGATCTGTCGAAAAGGAGTCTGTGTAGGGAGGCGTATATCGGATCCTGTAGCTTCTTTTCAAAAATCATCTTCAAACTCATTGACTTCGAAACCATTTGGCCATTCGTCAACAACTTCTCATTTAAATGACACCAGACTCTTGAAGAGGTTAAAAAATATTAGATTCAGGGTGAGGGTTTGAACGTCACTTCCCAAAAAATGTAGTGAATCTTCCCTCTCCTACAAAAGTTCCATTTAATAGGCTTCTCTCCTCGATGATGGATCAAGTTCGAGGGAAAAGTTCTCCTTGTAATCTTAGCATCATCTAAGCCATGTTCATGACGAAATTACAAAGTTTTCTGCCTGTACACTGTGCCATAATCTGTTGTGAATAGTCCTGGGCACTGATCCTGATGTTTCTGCTAAAAAAACTAAGCGATTCACGACTGGAAAACCATTAAAAACTTGCTTTCAAGTCGTAATTTGTAGACATTTCACGACTCGGTGTTGGAAGAGGTGCAGTTATTCCACTTTGAAAGGCTTAATCTTTAGCCTTTACGCATGCTTTGAACAAAAAATAATTAAATTTATCCCTTTCTCCTTACAGGACCTAATCTTCAAAGATGAGTAGTTAAAAGTCACGTCAACTTCTACCACACACATTCAATTAGCCAAAAAAACAATTCTCTCTAAACGGAATCAATATCAAGCGTAAAACTGGCGAAAATGCATCTAACGACGACACCGAACGTCACAAATACCAATACGTCCAACAATAGCTCTAACAATGCAACAACCGGCAATAGTAACACAACAAATTCGACCAGCGGTACTGGAACGAACAACAATAACAATACAAATGGCACCAACGGCAATACTGAGAATACGCCGCCCACAGCAGCGCAACTTCTCAACGAGGCTTATACAAAAATGACATCTGATATCCTGGCGGAAAGGACATTGGGTGATTTTCTCACAGAACATCCTGGTGAATTGATTCGAACCGGTAGTCCGCTGTTAGTTTGTACAGTATTGCCTCCACATTGGCGATCGAATAAAACCCTACCGGTGGCATTCAAAGTTGTTTCGTTGGGTGATGTCGGCGATGGAACTATGGTGACCGTACGAGCGGGTAACGATGAGAATTTCTGTGCTGAATTAAGGAACTGTACGGCCGTGATGAAAAATCAAGTTGCAAAGTTTAACGATCTGCGATTTGTCGGACGAAGTGGTCGAGGTAAGTACATAACAGAGGTTACTCCTTAAATATTTCATTAAGTCCTTACAACCACTTTCCCGAAACCGAAACAACAGGAATGACGAACATAATTAACCACTTTGGTTGTTCGTAATAAATTTTCCGGAAATAAACTTTTCCGCCGTTCAATTTACCAAATAAATTCCAAATACCGATTGAATGCAAGTCGTCCTTTCACAAAAAAAAAAAAAAGAAAAAACTCCACAAAGACGGACAAAAAACCGCCCCACAAAACACAAATCGACGGAGACGCGTTCAACCCCTCGTTTAAGGAAACTTTCCCAAGAAACAGATTTTTCTTTCCCACGAGGGAAGAGGAAACAAAAAAAAATTGAGGAAACTTAAGAAAAAGTTTCGTCCCTTCTGTATGCTGCTTTGGGGTGCGAAAAAGAATGATACCCAAAGAAATCTTGAGGTAGGCCAGGTTCTACCATGGATCCTTCGCGATTCCTTTTACTTTTACTCAATTGGGGATGAAATTGTTTTCCTGTTTCGAACAAAAAAAAAGGTTTTCATGTCACCATCCAAGGTGTGTGAGAGTGCGTAAGGACATCGTCTGAGACGGGAGAGATTTATGAAGATGAACCGAAGGCGGTGTACCCCAATTCTGTTGACTGTCATTAGTGAGCTACTCAGCGATGATTTAGTGAATTTGTTCAAGGATTATGGGATGTAATATACCGGTTGGGAGGGTTTTATGAAAAATTATGTTTTTACAATTTTCGGATAGACCTTCGAGGCTTACCTAATGGAGTCAAGTTGTTGAAGTTGTTTTGTTGTTTTTATAATGAGAGCTAGGAGGGAGGGAATTAAGTATTTAATGGAGTACTTCAGAGGGGATTTATGATGGAAGATAGGTACTGTTTTCAGTTCTCCAGATCAAGTGGAGGTTTGGTCTTCCTTGCTTCGAAGACCCTCTTTAGCTTTAGAATTATCAAAGTCAATACAAAAATTTGGGGCGGCAATGCATAGAAAGCTAAGGTCTAGCTTCTCGTAACCATTCATGTGGTGCGTGTTAGATTTTTCGCTGGAATAGAAGGGACCTACAATTTTTATTGCCGACTCCCTACCCCGGATTGAAGAGCTTCTCATGACAGAATATACTCTTACAGTTTTTTTATGACCTAGATCCCTGTTAATCTGCCGCCTAAGCTGCGGAAAGGATTAGGTCTTGAGCATCTTGATTGTAAATCCGACTTTATCAGCTTTTAACATCTAACTCGTATTGAGTCTTTGCCATCGTCGTTCTCACCCCCAGAAGACTGTTATCACATCCGCTGCGTGTTGGAAGAGAGCGAGTTTAGCATGAAACTGGTGGCTGAACTACTTACTTAGTTAGGTGGCGTTAGGTGGCAACCAAAAAGCTTCTCCAATTAGCCCGGTCCTTAGCTAACCGCGCCCAGTTACGCACTCCAAGTTGTTTGAGGTTCCCTTCTACTTGTGGGCGCTACCTTAGGCAAGGCCTTCCTCTGCTGCATTGTCTCTCGGTTGTCTGGTGGCTGGCATATCACTTGAATACTCCCTTGGGGACTCAAACACCAAGACCTATGTTACTTGATCTTTTTTTTATTCGTTCGTGGTTCTGAAAGGGAAGACTTTGGGCAAGTAAGTCCCAATATTTCAAGCGAGAATCGCAGTCAACTAATGTGAACATAGTCTTGTGGCCACGCCCGCTGCAGGACTATTTTCATCATCTTTCACAAGCAAGGCTCTCGAATTAGAAAAGCTGAAAACAAAGTTAGTCATTGGAAACATTACGGCTCACTAGGAGCTACATAGCTTGGAAAATCCGGAGTGCTCCAGCCGAGTCGCTTGCTAAGATCAGTGCTGCCAATTGCTGGACCTTATTTGGCGATGGACATCTTATTCTTTGATGATCAATCGAGAAGATTGAGAAGCACTCTATCATCAAATAGTTAGCTGAACCTTTATCGTAAGTTTAGGTCTGCATTGCCTTGAAAAATGCGAGCATCTTGGGTTTGTATTGTCCTGGTAGGCTGTATTCCTCATAGAAAGCTAGAGCAAACTATCAGCAAAAGGGGCGACCTCATTCCTTAGATCACAGAGGCATAAAAGTCTCCTACGTTATGAACTTCTTAGGTAAGGTTAGGTTTGGGGGCTATGCACAGTTTCATTCGATGGTTGGCCTTGGCTTAGTGATTAGTGCGTTGGACTGCTTAGCGATAGGAGTCAGGCTCAAGCCTCAACAAAATAACCAAACAGTTTGTATTTGTTTTGTTTTTCGATTGTCCTTCGGGACATGGTAGGACATATATCTAGGTTAGGTTAGGTAAGGTTATTGGGGATGTGCACAAAAAAATGCGTACGTGCTTAGAAGCCGACTGGTTTATTGTGTTCTTCTCTGGTGTTTGGACCTCGTTTCCTTCAACATTACCATGTATCGGAGCTTAGCAGATATACATCTGGCTAAACCACCAAACTTTCTGGTTCAATCGTCGTCCAGGCAAGTCACAGAGGCTCTGGAAAATGTTTAGTAGACTGTATTTCTTCTTCGTCGCTACAGTTTCTGAAGAAGTCATCGTGAAGATACCTTATCTTCCGTCAAGTGTTCGAATGTGGACAATAGATCCTGTCCAGGATCTAGATATAGCCTGTCCTTTGACTTTGGTAACAGAAACCGCAGTAAACTGAGCCGAGATGTTGGCACTGCCTGAGGGTTAGGTGAGAAGTGGAAATATCCTAATCGCTTTGGACCTCCAGGCAGACTCAATGACTGCAGTTCAAAATAACTTGTGTTAGAGGACCAGCAAACGTCGAAGCAGGAGTCAGTCTCTGAGTCTCTGTCAAAATGCATCATGCATCGGTTCTCGAATGGTAGTGTGTCTGTTTGTTTGTTCGCTCTTTACTTCAGAACTTCTCAACCGATTTTCATCTAATTTCTTTCTATATTATAACTCGATTCCTTGCAATCGTTATAGGCTATTTGACATCATTATTTGTATCCTTTTTTCTATTAATTTTGACTTCAAAGAACGTTTGGAATCACTCTCAGCCATCACAATACTTATTCCATGCAACTGTCTGATTATGAACTAATACTTTTACTTGTACAGTGTCCTTTGTTTCTATGACCAAGTGCATGTGCGTGCAGCTATAGGCATTGGGGATTGCACCATACCGATTGCACTCATGCCTTTGATTTAATTAAAAGCCTTGCATACAGCTACATACTCATACATACATCTAGTGCTGGACAATAAAATGCAAAATACATATGAAAAAACATAAAAAAACGCGTAGATACATTCGTGTAGCTATTTCAATCAGTAAATTTTCTCTGCTCCCGTCATGAATAATGAACACGCATTGGCTCTGCGTCCTGCGCTTCATCAAATTAATTTATCCTGTCTAGTTCAAGTATTCGGCTAACGGTTGCTACACCGACCGGTGTCCTTCCTTTTATTATCCTTTAGCATTTGAATAATTGCAATTTTGTATTTGTTGTACGAATCAATCGAACCCTCTGTGCGGAGCTGTGATTGCGTTTGTGGATGCGTGTGGATATCACGTATCTGCATGTGCGTAGAACGATGACGAGAGGTTTCAAAAATCAACGATGCTTTGTGAAAAAAAAGCGAATGATGGGTTGGGGGGTGGTTGCAAAATGGGCTTATAAGGTGCACGAATAAAATTATTTCACTAGGCTTTGATGTGAGGGTGGTGGTGTGTTGCTGTGTTGCGTTTGTGTACGAGTAGATTGCAATCTTTTGCGTTCTAAAACTTATTTCATACATGAACATGCGTATGTTCATTAGAGTGCACTGCGATGCTTTTCGAAAGGCTTACCACCACTTTATAGAGGGGGACTAGCCGATGCGTGGTTTATCGAATGGGGACGGCTTTTTTTTTTTTTATATTTATACCATCGATTGGCTGAGAGTATCTAAAGCAATGATCTGGTGTATCTGCAATGAAAATCTTTGTCAATTTAAATTGTCACGAACTGAGGTAGTGAGTTATTGCATTAAAATGAAGTTTGTCGTTGTTGTGGACACAGGAATCGGTAAATGGAAAGAGAGGTACAGAGCTGAAGCAGAAGTATGGAGGAATACAGAATAATGTGACAGATGTTTAAGAGTTTAATCCAACTGACAATGGAACTATATCGATTGGGCAGAGAGAGATACATTAGGCTAAGTTAGAACAGTTCAAATAGTCCTACTGTCGCGTCTTTGTCATTAAAAGTCGATTCAATAGTCCATCAGTTGAAGTTTTTGACTGAAAAAATCTGATGAAGTCTGCAATACACACAGCTATAGCAACCATAAGCCTTAAATTTATCTTCTCGTGGTTTAGGATGCAAATAGATCACACATCTTTTTACGGGATTTTGAATTTTATTCCCGAAAATAGCGTCTCTACTCTACCCAGCTCCTGGTTTCTAACGAATTTTCAAGTCACTGTCAAAGACTGCAAAGTTGACGTCCTCTTTGGAAGGAACTTTTACGGAGATGGCTTCAAGCTAGAAGAGGATTATATGCACGAGTATCTTTTAACGCCTTCTAGGTTCATTTCAAAAAGGGTGCCATTTCGATGAGGGGCTACTTCTTCAAAGGAAAGCACGTTATGTCACTTTGAGTCCCCTCAAATGTATTTTTTGTTTAGAAAATTAACGTTTGGACTCTCTCTTTCTTTCCAGAATCCCTATCCCAGTATTCTGCATCACTAGGCTTCATGAATTTCAAAGAATAAAGATAAAGGTTATGTACAAGTATCTCTTACCATGCGATGAAACACGGTATCTTTCAAGTTTCTAGCGTAGACCCTCAGAGAGAAAGGAAATTGTAAAATCTTCCAAACCACTCCCGTCTTTCTAGCCTAGAACCTTAAACAAGTTATCCAAGACTGCCTCCAATCATTTCAAACAACCAAAACCGATTCCAGTATCATACATAGCCACTGACTCCATTTGATCAGGACGAATCCCCAGACCAATCCAAGAGATTTGTAGGACTCGATCCAGGAATTCGCTTACTTGATAGCGTGGCATTCATGGCACGTCTAGGAAACCGGTTTGGAGGCATATACACTACATGACCGAATCATGGGTGTATCGATCGTTGCGTTAGGAGAAGTAGCTGCTCAACATTGAGGTGTTCGCCTATATTTGTGCTTCTCACTCGATTCCTGCGAGTTATTCGAGGAACACCACGAAGAAATCTCAATTCGGTAGCTTGTTCGAGCGATCAATCAATCACTCCTCTGATTTCATGTTGGGACAAATACCGATAACTTTGACACGAAATTCGGGAATCCTTCCAACAGACCGACCCAAGATCCATTGCTCTTCTCACCACTCGTGCAATGAACAGAATTCTTGTAGTAGATGACTGCTCCTGAAGTCTTCCAGTGCGAAACATTCCCCGCCACGTTTGTAACATCTATTCCATAAACACATATTACGAAAAGTAGACGTGACAAAACGCACCCCTGTTGGAGTCCAATAACCACGAACATAGCTTCTGAAATCCGTTATGAATGGTCCTTAACAGGGCTCCATTAGTCCGATACTCCTGCAACATACTCCAGAGTTCGCCACGATGAACTCGATGGTATGTCTTTTTTATATCCACAGCACAACTACAGGCAGGTTTGGTTTTCTGCTAGGCTTTCTTAAACATCATTCTGAGAATGAATGACAGGCCAGTAGTGCTTCTGCCAGGACAAGCTTTTCACTGATCAACCTTTCTCTACAAGAAGTGAACAGACTTGAAAGAGAATAAGCCGAAATGACTCCAAGTTCCACAGCCTTGTTTTGTTTGAGTGTCTTGATCGCGCTAGTGACTTTGTCCTTACAAAAAGTTATGGTTTGCTTGTTTTGGTCTTCTTTCCAATTCAATAAAAACTGTCTAAGGTTCTTGAACAGTGACTGTCTTGACAACCACCCCATTTTGTTTACATCGGCTTCCAAAATCATATAATATCACTTGTCCCATTCCTTTGACTCCAAAGCTTCTTCAGCGTTTGTCAATAAATTCTCAAGAACTTTTATCGTCTAACAGAAGCTTCCAAAGTTCCAAGTTCAAGAATTCCACTTAAGAATTCTTAATCCCTAGTTTGGGTTAGGGTACATTCGAGAGGATGTCTGTACATGGCACTGAAACACTTTGATGGAATGAAGTCTATTGTAAATTGTAACACTGTCGGGACAGGATGGTCTTTTCCTTTACTTACTTACTTAAGGTGGCGCTACAGTCCGGGGTGGACCTCGGCCTCAACCAACAAGTGTCTCCAGCCAGCTCGATCTGTAGCTAGCTGCCTCCAGTTTCGCACGCTAAGTTGGGTAAGGTCTACTTCAGCTTACTTGCGCCACCTGAGTCGCCGTCTTCTTCTACTGCGCTGTCCCTCGGGGGCGGATTCGAAGCTTTTTCGGATCGGAGCATTTGTGTCAATCCACTCTACATAACCCAGCCACCTCAGTAGTTGGACCTTCACCCTTCTGGCTTAGTCGATGTCGCTGTACAGCCCGTTCGTCGTTGTATCTCCGTCTATGCAGATGGGCCCGAAAATCACCCGAAGAATTTTCCTCTCGAAGCAGCCAATAGCACCCTCATCCATTTTTGATAGCGTGGTCTCTTCCTATAGCTTCTTTAAAGCTTGTTTGAGCATTGGCCTTGTGCTTCGTAAGGGTGTCAATAGTGGAATGTTTAGGAATGCGAACTGAAGTAAGACAGTCCTTTAGCAAACTTTTAAGTACGGAATATCCTATTCTAGCGGTCCTGGTGACTGAAGAAACTTTTTTGTCTTAAGTAAGTTTAAGAAGTTGCTTCGTGAGGGGATGCCTGTATTTTCTACACGTTTTGTAGTAGAAAAGTTTCCAAAAAGTTGGTCTGTAGTCTGCTCAGTGTCTGTGCATCAGAAGAAAGATTTGTGAAAAGGACCTTTGTGAGCCTGCATTCTTCTACGTTGGGATTTTTCACTTTTAAGACATCGACAAGGAAGCAATACTCATTTGGACTACAAACCGAACAGTGAGTCAGTCTTTCATCACATTTTTGTTAGTTAAGTCCGGGATTCACCCATTCAACCTTTTAAAGGTTCACCTTTGGTTGTTGCAACTTCTTGAGACGAAAAAAATCAATGTTTCCCCAACTTCAAATCTCAACCACATTCAAAAGTCTGTGTCCTCCTCTCACAGTGACCAGTTCCATTATTTCAATGGCTCTTGTGGTTTTTCCAGGATTCTGGATTCCCTTGCATTTTTATTTTTGTCCCCCTCCTTTTGTTATGCAAGAATTGCACAAAGTTTTTCCAATTCATCATGAATAACGGTACAAATTGTTTCACTTAAAAGGAACAACTTTCATCATTCGAATTGCATTGTTTACTTAATTCCTTTCACTTGCTTTTGTGTTCGTCCCTTTTTTTTATGGTCACATGGTGTTTACCATGAAGCATTTTCCATTTTGTCGTCTATTATGAGAAAAGTTTGTGACACAAAAAAAAGGAAAAAAAATTCCCGTTGAATAAGCCTTTTTGGTTTCCATTTATCCTTTACCAACACCATTTGCAATTCTGTTTTATTCGTATAAGGTCGACTTGAAAGGTTTACTTGTCGCTTAAAACACAAAATTGCTGTCGTTTAGCGGAGTGTGTCGACTGTCGAGTGACCTTTTGTTTCAAGTTTTCCCTCAGACTTTTTGGACGGTACCGTGCTGATGGTGCATTTTGAAGAAAGGACGAATTTTTGGTTTTCTTTGTTTTTTCTTCCTTTTAGCGGGACGATAAAGTGCTGTCCTTAATTATGCTGATTTTGTTCAAATACACTTGAAGGTTTGTTTTTATTGACTTGAAGGACATCTTGTGGAAGTTAAGTGGAAAGTGTTTTAATGGAATTCAATTGAAGGATACTTGGTAAATTTATGTTTTTTTTTTTTTGAAAGAATCGTGTCTTTGGTAGCTTTTCAAGCTGAGTCCACGTCCCTCGTTCAGGTAAGGCTCAAACAAGACGAAATCCTTAGAAACATCATGGTGCTCCATTCGGTGATTGCCAAGCATTTGCAAGGGTTACATCACGGCAGATGAAGCTCTTCAAGATGTGGCACTCAAAGGAGATATTAACATCCAATCGTATGGTCCCTAATAGACAGAGCGCTACAGGCCGGGGTGGACCTGGGCCTCAACCAACAAGCGTCTTGATCTTTAGGTTGCTGCCTCCAGTTTCGCATGCTAAGTTGGTTGAGGTCCCCTTCTACTTGCGTGCGCTATCTGAGTCGCGGCATTTCTCTACGTAGCTGTCAAATGGGCGCTAAAAGATAATGAGATAGAGAAACGCATTTTGAATGATTGGCTTAGAGTGGCCTTTGATAAGGCATACGTTGACCAAGTCAGCTCGACTACGTTGCTACTAGGTCAAAGAATGCGTGGCGCTCGTCGTCCACTCTTGGGAATATTCAATTGTGCAAGCGCTGTTAAGATCATAAGGATCATTGAAGAAATACATAGAGCGTGCGGCATCAGGCGACAAAGAAGTTTAGGCCTAATTGTCATCGTATTCTTAGTTCTACAAAGCGCCTGAACTCTCTCCAACTTATTTCCAAAGACTTTGTTCCCTTCTCAACTTGGGCGACCAATTTGTTTTCTTGCTTGTCCAACTACGAATTGAATTGGGTGCCACAGATGGCTTGTCAAAATGCCATGTCTTGGGCTGAACCTTGTCTCAAATAAGCCAAGAACCATCCAGACTTCTCATTTACTTCTGCTTTTAGCCTTAACTGCTTGTAACTGTCTAGCCAGGGTGTTGGTATAGTGAAACACTTTTCTTTTCGTGCGGAAATGGGATTCAAGCTCAGCTTTATCTGATGCCGTCTCAATCTGTGTTCAAGAGCCTACAGGGGGTCATGACTTGACAGTCCTCCAGTCGTATAAATGTTAATTTTCAAACCGTCACATAAAGTCCCGCTCTATGTGGAGAAACATGGTCTCATTCTAAGAGTTAAGAAGGAATCTCACGTCTTATCGGAGTCCTAATTCGATAGCAAAAGATGGTCAACGAAGTATGTATCCCAGGCTTCACTGCGCTTTTCGAAGGACGCCATCTTCCAACTGACAATGATTGAAGGAGAAATGCACAAGAAACAACCCATTCGTCGTCTTCAGCTAGCGACTTCGGGAGATTACGCCACGAGGAAGCTTGGAGTAAGATTGACTAGCAGAGCTCTGAATTGCTAGCCTTAAGCAGCAAGTTCTTGTTGGGTAGTGAATCAATATCTATTGAGAGAGGCTGCTTCTACTAGGTCTAAGTCAAGTCGCATAAAAGAGAAGTAGACTCTAGATTCTTCCTTATTCTTGTGTCTGCAGCTTCTAGAGAGGATTAGCAGCTTCTAACTATGTCTTTCTGGAACAGTTATGTCTATCTACGACGTTTATGGCTTTAAGAACGATCTCTTTATTTTCTGAGCTACAAGAGTTAAGTGGATGTTTCCAGGTTCAATTCTAGTCATCCGGCTTTACTTTGCTTTCTTTGACAGGTCAGTGCTGTGGGAAAAAGGGGCTTAACAAGCAACTTAGGATATTGAACTATCTCATCGGTCATACAGTCTTCTAGGGTTAAATTATACTGCTCTTCTTTCTTATTTAGGAAGTGATAGGGTGTAGGCTTAGATATGAAGACTTCGATAGTAGTCTTGCTGTCAGTTATAAGTGCCTTTATCCCCGGTAGTCCAGTGTAGCTAAGAAGGTTCTGGGAGGTGTTAGTGCCACGTTGCTCGAGAAGTTGTCTGACATAGAAACCGTGACTGGGTTTAGGAAAAATATGCTGACCTCCAGATACATTTAATCCATCCGTCGGCATGTGCTGGATAATGCAACAAGCATTAAACCTGCATTATGCTCGAGTTGTCGACATGAGTTCTATTCCCTCTTTGGCGAGAAAGGTCAACGTTTTGAACTTCTTGGAAAGAATTTCTCGACATGATTCCGGATTTGACTTTCGAAGCCCGATATCTAAGCTTCTCTCAATAAAATCCGCCGTAGGAAGATCAAACATTTGCATGAATCTTGGTTGCTTTGCCTTTGTCACAGTGATGGAAGAGCAGACTAATGGACATCGGTACCGAAGGTTTGATGAAGAATTTGAAACTTTGTAATGACTGTTGTACAAATGTCCGGCTCTCTAGAATGAATTTGGAGGAAGACCTGGAGGACTTATGCAACGTTGGATTCGGCAATTGCCTGAGATTTTGTACCTTCCTCACCTTTATTGCAGTTTGGCCTTGTGATTTTGGAATTCATGTCGGTATCCTCCTTCCTCTTTTTCTCTCTCTCCCTCTCTCTTCAAACTTACCACTTCCAATTCCTCACTCGCGATAAAATTCGCGTAATGAAAATTCGCATTTTCCACACTCATTTTGTTTGCATTTCAAAAATTGTTTGGATTTCAATTTGCACTCGGCGGCGGCGGCGGCGTTCGCCATACAACTCGTATCTCCAGCTCCTCCAGGCCACGGCATCTTTTTCAGCTGCATACCCCCACCAATAGACCGAGAGCCGCACGACTGGTGGCACAAAGAATTTCAAACGCTGAGCTATGATTTTAGTTTCAGAACCAGTGGAACGTTATAATCCCGTTGATATACCGCGCAACGAAATTTGTGGCGAATGGCGATAATTGTTGGACTTTTCCACATAATACCCGCGCATACGATATGCAGTCAGACGGGCTACGGTTGAGGCAAAAACCAGTGACTTCCTCTTCGGTGTTGGGTTTATCCTTTACTCATTCGAATCTACTGCATTCATAGCGAAGCATAAATACACACACACACTCATAGACACCCTCTAGTGTTCGTTCCTTATTTCGTGGAGTTAAACTCATGTGGCATAGTCGTGGCCGAAATTTTGTGTTTCATATGTGTCGACGACCCTGTGGGCTACGTTTAGGCTTCGTTTGTGTTCAACCTCAAACCGAATTTCAGAGGGAAACGTCGCGGTTTGGAAACTTTTTTTTTGCTCGCCCCTATTCCTGAATCTTGTTGACACCTTCTGTCACCCTTATATTTTTTGGAGGGAAAAGTTTTATTGACTAGATTTGAATTGTGATTGAAGTTTCGGTTTTTTTTTTTTTACAAAAACTTTGTCATGACGGATGGAAGCTTGGCGGGAAGGGTTGAAGATTGGCTTTGTATCGGCTACATCAGTTATTTTAACACAAAGGGGGCATTGTGTTTTGTTAGTTGAGTCGCTCAACTTGTAAGACCAAGCTTTTTAGGCATGTTTACGACAAAAATTGAATAAAAAAGTGAGGGACGGATTCCGATCCATGTTTACCGCCTTTCATTCATAACTTGGATGAGTAGATTTGATCGCAGTCGTTTCGTTGAACCGAAGTTAGAACAGCTTGTTAGGGTTAGTCTATGCCAAACGTAGACGAGAACATCATCTGTAGAGATATTGCCGGTTGCTATGTTTCTTGGGAGAAGACTTAAATAAGTCGAAGGTTCTTACAAAAAAATCCAGATCTCTAGGGGAGGATCAAAGAAAAGAGGAGTCTGCATAGCGCACAGAGGCAAATGATGGGATAAGGTCTTCCCCTCCCATTATCATCTTTGCAACTTGGTCTCTCCTGTATTGTAGTTTCAAGTTGGCTGAAGGTCAGTGCTTAGAAGTTCATAATGGAGTGTGCCGACGAGGTATATGCTTTAACCAAAGAAGACTTTCTGTCGTTCATCTTGATCTTTGACAGATAGCACCTAACTTTTCTTCATGCGGCATTATTTTCTAGTAAGTGACGTCTTGACTAATTCGTCAAATAGACCTTTGACTGCTGCTCTTCTATTTTATGCTTCAACAGCCTTTTAGCTTTCATGGTCCTTCGGAACATGCTTTGAGGTCGTTCAACATCACACCGGATACAGACAACCTTTTGTTGCTTCATGACCTCGATCTTACTTGGAATAACAAGCATTTTTCAGTTGAAAAAATCATTTTACTTGGCACAAACGTCCTGGGACATCTTCAACAATGAATACTACCCTATGCTGCTTCAAAGTGGATGTATGGACTTGGAACTCATTGGTCTTCTCCGGGATGTGAAATTTTGTGTGAAGATTTGGTTTATTGTCAATCTGTCTAGGTCGGGAGCTGGATTCAAGTGGCGTAAGGCATTTGTTTTCGTTCATTGTACGACCGGCAGGTACAACTCTCTTACTGTGTTTCCATCGTCTTTCTAAGAAGAGCTTCAATGAGAAGGAGCTTACCTCAGCACCGATCACTTTAGCCCCAAAAATCTGCCACCTTATGCGAGCAGAGATAGAACAATCACATGGAACGTGTTCCGCAGTGACCTCGCTCTCTCCACAATCGTCACAGATAGTGGTGTCACTTAAAACTAACACGTTGAGATGTTTGGGAAAGGAGAAGTGTCCTGTAACAACGCCTATAAGTTGTCTGCACTCTTTTCTGCCGCGGACTTCGTACAGATGTAGAGAAGTATCCGGTTAGTCTGTCTGCTTCCTGGAGACAGCTGTGTTCATGTAGTTCATTTCTTGTAATCCCGCTGTGTCTAGGGATCCAAACAAGTTCAATCTTCCAACTAAATTCAAACTAGTCCTGCAATCTCGAATTATTTTCGATTGAGCAAGGAGTCAAGCGCAGCCTGACTGTCACTACAGATGCAGATAGTCGGTCTCCTCTACTTGTTTTTCGCAATTTAGTTCGCAGCCATAAGTCTTGCAAAAGCCTTCGCTTGGAAAACAGGCGCACATATACCTAAGGAAAATTGCAGTCTAATGTTGTTGCTTTCCACAAAGGCTCCAACACCTGAGCCATCATTGAACATAAGCCATACTGTCTACCATATCTAGCGAGCAGTTCTTACAGGAGTGAGTAGTTAGGACCGATATTTCAGCCATCGAATCATGTTGCTTCTGTGTTTGATTGGTTAAAGTTCAAAAAATTCCGCAAGAGGCTCATTGGAAGAAGCGGCTTCATTGGTTTTTAGTTGGATTGGCCTGATCTACTCGGTTGTGGAACCTATTCTTCATTGAATGGACTGGGATTTAATTTTGCTCTTCATCTGCTCAACATGCTGTAGTCCTTCCTATGGATCGATGAAAAGGCTTCGTTCCCTTATTCCAAGAGTGTGCTTCCTATGCTTGAAGTCAGCTTCTAGCTGCTTAGCCTTTTCCTAGAAGCGGTGGATGTTGTTTCTGTCGCAAAGCTTTTTGATCTCCCAAAGGGTGGCTGTATTCTTTTTTCGCAGCACTCTTTCTCGTTTCTTTCCTCTGATTCAGTACATTGCTGCTCCTGTTTGCCATCCTCTCCAATTGCTTATCCAAAGCGATTTCAGGTGCCACCTTCATGATTTTGTACTCCTTGGAATCGTTTGCTTCGTCAGTCATGCCTAAGCGTCCAAAGATAATCGTTTTCTTTTGTTCGACTCTCAGTCTAGTAACCTTGGACAGTTTTGAAGCGCTCTGAATTACTTTGAATCCTTCTGATTCGTTTGTCATTAAAAGATCTTCCCAACTCCTTACTCCAAATCAGCTCGAATGTGCTTAAGGCAAATGCCTCCAATGGATACCGCTGGAACAATTAAATGTTTGCCTAGAGCAACCGTACTCAGTTTTCTTCAAATTGTTTCGCATCCTTTTTCTTTATTTACATTCACTTAGGTGACACCTACCATACACACATTCCAACCCCCAAAAATCATCCCCCAATACAAGCATCTTAATTCGCAATTTCAACTTGTTACGCTTTCTGCTTAACTTGAATTGTAACACCTTTCACCATTGGCAACGTATTTCTATGAGAGGCATCTTCTCTTACATATGTCAGGTACACACACACAAACCCCCCCTCCCCCAACAACATATCCCCAAGAAAAGAAAAGAAACAACAACAACCACCATTCATTGCTTACAGAAGCAAATCCATTTTTCAATTTGTCAACCCCTTGAGCGAGAAATAATTATGCGGAATTGTCACCGTTAGTCGATGGGGATGGTACCCCCTACTCACAGGATGTGGCTCCTTTAACTGAAAAATAAATCTTTGTCTTCCACTTAAGAGCAAAAAATTTAAATAAATTAGAAGCTCGTGTGGAGTGTTCACATTGCTGTGCCACTAACGCCATTGTTCGGCACCTCTATCGTTCACTTGCAGTTTGATTAGGGGTTGCACAGGGTGGGGCGGTGGCGTTTTGTTTTAAATACTTTGGTTTAAGCAATTTCTTGCTTGTCATCTTCCATACGTATTCTTCATGCTCATTCCGCGGATACTGTTCTTTTTTTCAGTCTATGTCCTCATTTAACATGCAGCAGAGAGTGTAGGTGTATACATAGCGGAGGACGTTACCGAGGGTGATGGTGGTGGTGGTTGGAGATGGCGAAGGTGCGTGAAGCCAACGTACGTTGTTAATTAAAATTTTCAAATCGATAAATCTAATTAACTGGCATGCAAATAACTCTTTCTCTCTCACTCTCTCTCGAGCGCCGCTGGTATTTGTTGATGCGACACGATTATGCTGCCTGCGTATATATGTATGACCTGTCGGATGGGACATTTTGCGCAGATTTTTTGCATTCCCCCGGCGTGAGGAAGGGTAGCCCACTTGTATTGTTGCAATCATAACACGGGATGTGAAGAATGGGGTTTTTGTATTAAATGGGGAAATTGTGTATGTTTCCGCTTGTTAAAAGGTGCAAACCGTAGTCCCAATTGACAGCTGTTGGATGTGTGTTTTTGATATCCTGACAGTTAGTATGATGGAGGTGATCAGAGTTGGCATTGGGATAGCTGAGGAAAAGGCTAAAGAGGGCTACTTCAGTCGTATCATAGTAAAGCAAACGTTCAGACAGCCATGCAGCAAAAAAGTCCTTGGAATCAATAGCAGCTCGTCTCTCACAGAGGTGGTGCAGCAGTTTAATTCTAGGGAACTGTAAGACAACAGACCAAGAAGCGGTCATCTTCTAAGACAATATCGAAACCCTTTGTCTCCAACTTCTTAGCAAATCAAGACTAGATTAAGCAGCCACCGGAGCAGCCAAGCTAGTAGTCCTTCATAACACCTTCAGTCATAGCTGCAAGGATAACACTAAAAATTAATCTCTGTTCCACTTTTTATGAAAATCAAAGGTCCAACCACCTACCTATCTACTTGCCTACGTGTGTAGCCCCAAAATAGATTCAACCAAAGCTGGAACTGAACCCATGTGACCTAATTATTCAATGTTGCACAGGCTGTCTCAAATCTTTGAGATTCCTTTCGGTTCTTGACTTGTCCCGGACATAGTGGTGAAATATGGTTTCCTGCTCATTCCCGCTATTACAACTTCGGCAATAGGTCCCTGCTGGGTCGTAGAGTTTGTCACAGACCTGGTGATATCTACACGAGTTCTGTTTTTCAAATTTTACTTTTCTGACTCGATTCTTAGAGGGCCACATCCAACCGGATATGGCCACTTAGCATTGGCCTATGATAGAAAGTGTAAGAAGACTATTCCCTTCAAAGCACCCACTGGAATGGGAACTTTTCCCACCTGGCAGCTTGTTTATGTCCGTCCATATTTCTGTGTCCAGAAACCCAGTGGAGATTGACCTTGAAACGACAGCCTAATCGGATGAAGACTGGATAGGAGAGCACTGTGCTATCAATTTGGAGACGATTTTGTGGCCTTGATAGCGGCTTGACTGTCACTGAAGATGGTTTTGTTTAGATTCAGTGCTTAGATTGCATCTAACGCCTTCGTGGTTCCGAGTAATACTGCCTGAAAAATGCTAGATAAATGCATAAGTTGGAAGGATTTAGAAGATTACTGAGAAGATTCCCACACTCACTATCTTTGAACTGTTCGGTGAAGATTGTTGTAAGGGAGTTTTTTTATGTTCTCGTCGTTCTTTCATTCCTCTCTAGAAGGGGATGCATACAGTGATGCTATGAAGAGTTGAAGCTTCAGAAAGTCCAATTTGTTCATTGCTACGTGCAACTTCTACTTCTGTGATCGAGACTAAGCTGTCCCAATTCTAGACACGCAAATGCTCAGAACCAATTTCTCGTTAAGAAATAAGCTATAGTCTACTGTGTCTTAGCGGTCGATTCCAGGAACCTAACTTCAACAAACACAGGACTCTCTTGATTGCCATAATGTCCGGCTGTAAGTTCGACGCATTCTTCTGGAGGTCAAAAAAATGGATTATGTTGTCTACCGCAAAAAATGCAAGCTTTTGCTTCACCAGGTTCAGGTCCATCCAGGACTGTAGTGCCACCTTAAGTTCTGCTACACCCTCTGTCGGAAATGGTACTCAAGTTGCTACAGCATTGTGGTGACAAAAGTTCCAATTGAAGCATCGAGAATGCAGTCCGCAAGGTGGAATAAGTTATCCTTGTAGACTGGTAATCGGGAGGAAGAACGTCGATCATTTTTCCTAACAAAGAGCTTACCAATGTCATCCACACTCGCAATCACTTTAACCCTTTAGTCTGTTGCTTCAATCCATTTCAGTAGATTAGAAACGACATCACCTTGAGACGGTCTTGGACAAATTTGCTTTAATTGCTGTTTCCTTAGATTGGGTGAACAATGTTTCTCTCTCAATTTGACTTAAGAAGCTCTTCGGTATCTGATTGTATCGACTCATGAATCCCTACCGAATCCTTCCAACAATTCATGCCTATTCCACACGTCAATTGGAAATTCTCATAACTCCTTCAAATCGTTTACCTTTTCTTCACCCATTCAAGCAAGTATTGGTGCATGTTTACACGAAATATTTTACGCACAATGTTATGTGTCAGCGACATTGTTGCGTGTATACAACCGATAGTGTCACATAACAAATGAGCACCTAATTGTTCAAGGCACTCAATGACACCAATAACCGAACAACACACACACACTTGGGTAGGGTTTGTCAACTCGTTTATCCGCACGCAAAGCCCAACAATCAATTATCGAACATAGTTATAGCGAATAACCGATACTAGGGGTTGAATTTTTGACTGAAGGCATCACCCTTACACATTGGGGGTAGTAAATCACGTTTGAAGACAATTCACAAACACAAATGCACACCTTTTCGGGACGATGCAGTGTAAACAAATTTATTGCACTACAACGACGACGACGACGGTTTAAGGGAGTGCCATCCCCCTTTGCTCCCCCGAAAGGTGTTTGGCATTTCTATTGTATATTTACCTAGGCTTATTGGCAGGCATTAATGCGTTCATCCTTTGAGGTTTTCCGGTCATGCGGTTTATAATCAGATTTCGAAGGAAAATTTCCGATTAAATCTGATATTGACGGTATTTGCTGAAGGATGTGTGTGCATGTGCAGTGGCTAAGATTATCCATTTTGAGGGTGTGTTAGTAGCAAATTCCTTTACTCAAGATGGCATCCTTGTTTGTTGAATGCTGTGTTTGTGTGTGGATGGGATTCTGAAGATTTGGGGCGAAATTTATACCGATGTGGTGTAATTTTTTGGTTCATTTGTGGATTTTCTACGAGTGTATGTGTGTTGAAGATTTACAGTAATTGACCAATGGGAGAAGGCAACTTGGTTGGATGGTTCTTAAAAGATTTCTATGGATAAATGAGGTTGTATCCACTTTTACTCAATGAAATACGTTGTCAAAAGGTAACAAGGGATGCCTTGATGATGTCTGACCTGGTTTTGTTGAGCGAGCCCTTAGCGAAACCATTGAGTTTTGCTGAAAATAGAGGGAAATAGGGGAAACTGTTGGTTCCTAAGATTGAATTGAACGTAAAGTTGTTCTAAGAAAGAGTTTAAATGGCTTAGATATTGACACTCTTCCTTCAAGTCTCTACAGGGCTGAGGGATGTCTGAGAACGTTTGTATCAAGTTTCTTCATCGATTATAGTCATAGCTCTTTGAAGAGCATACACAGAATCACGTACAGGTTCTTGGGTGAGGGATGGTTGGCTTAGGTAGTAGTGGCAGGCTACAATTTGCAACCTCAATTAGACCGCATAAGGTCCTTGGTGTTACTACATGGATTTGAACTTCAACCGGAAATTCTAACCGCAAAACCAGCCGGAGCTTGCTATGAAGCGCTATGCTGATGTCAGCCAGTTCGCTTAGATTGTGAAAGAAGCTGGCTGCTAGGTAAGGTCTTCTTCAAGCTGTGAGGGCCGGACATGTACAAAACCTCCTCTTCTACAAAAATCATTGTAAAGGCAGCCTAGTTTATTGGCGTGCCTACAAAGGTGCTGATGAGCAGTCTTTTCTGACCGATGACACAGTGAGAACATTTAAGATCCAGCTTTGGCCAAATCTGCTTGATGATAAGGCAGGTGTTACCCTCTGTCCACCTGTAAGTTCCCCTTTTCCGGAAAATAGAATTGTGCCCTCTCTGACGAGTGGGCATAGTGAGGCATAGAGCGGCGACCAATCTTTTCTATCTTTCCCGGTCTGTCGGTAGATATTACAGCTGTGAGCAAGTTTTACCCTGCGGGCGCTACTTCTGCCAAAACTTTAGATCTCCACCTTGTCCTTGGCCTTCAGATTCGCCGTGCGCAATAAGGATTCCATTCGAAGGACTCCTTCGCGATGCTACCACGTGCTTTCCTCAAAGTAAATCCAAAATCCATAGTGTTTTCGTTTCCTTTTTTCGACTTCTAACAGCTTTTGACCAGTTTTACGCAACAGTTCTTGGTTTGATTGTGACCGATAGATCTTTTGAAAGTATCGCAGCACGAATTTGACCAACCGACGGCTTAGCTGCTGAGCATTAAAGCGGTGGGGGATGACATGACTGACTCGATTGAAAGCAAGCCCGACAAATGGAACCTTCGCATTTTTTGCCCACTTTCCCAGAAATGAGAGCCTTTAAACTGCGTCAACTTCAAAGGCGTCATGCGATTCCTCAACATCGCTTACAAGATCTCTTGATTCATTTTAATACGACTTTAGGTCTGGAAAGTCCACTACCGACATAGGAATTCCACATCGACATCCACCATCTTTTTATCGATTTTATGGTCGCATACGACAGCATTTATAGAGATGAGCTATGTCTACCTAGGCTTTACTATTAACTCAGGCAATGACACCAGCACAGAGATCAACCGCATAATAACGCTTGCCTTCCGCTGCTTCTTTGGGTTAAGAAGGCAAGAGAGTAAGAAAGGGCACTCTGACATAACAAAAGATGGACCCCAATCGGTCTAGTCCCGCTCTAAGCCGCGGAAGCATCCATTTTATCAAGAGTAGATAAGGATGTTTTGAGAGATCATTTGGGTAATCTGTGGTCACGTCTGCATAGACGATGAGTTGAGCAGGAGATCGACCTTGTCTGAAGAGTCCGTATATAACGACTAAGAGCTAATGTACACAAGCGGTCTGAAAAGCCTTCGACGTAATAAAGGAAGAAGGAGTCCAACCAACTTGCCATGCAAAAATAGAAGCAGCAAGTTAAGGGCAAGGTAGTTAAAGACAAGGTCTACTCCAGACTGAAGGGACATCCTTAGCAAGTAAGTAAGTCTTCCCTTCCTACGACTTAGATGACCTATGCAGGGGATGTGGCGACGAAGAAGTAGATGAGGACACTCCACACTTTCTTTGCCGCTGTCCAACGCTCTGCCGAATAAGATTTAAGACCCTGGGAAGGCACTTCTTTCAGGATCTTGAAGAACTATCCGATAAGTCTTTGGTCGACATAAATAGATTTATCCGCGCCTCGGACTGGCTCGATAGAACATAGGCTTATGGTTCCTAGTAAGACGGGTTGAATCCCCTAGGGTACCACGATGGGTCTACATTGACCTCAATGTGACGCGGATAGGACTTCCTTTCCCGTCAACCCTAGCCGAACCTAACCTATCTGAGAGTTGATGCATTCCTGGGTTGGGGGAAGGTACCAGAAGGAATGGATGTGTAAAAGAGTCCAAAGCCAATCTGATGTGTCTGCGAAATCTGGACATCAAGCTGTAAGAACAGGTTTGTCACTTGGAGAGAGTGTTCACCGTGACTCAGTGATTGGTGCGTTGGACTGGTAAGTGAACTGACATAAGTTTGAATCTCTGCCACGCAACGATAATTTTGAAGCTCCAACTGATTCAACGAGTAGGAAAGGAGATCTCTGGTCCTATCACTGGTCTAAGTGTGCTGGCAGCCACTTCAACCTTACCTACCCTAACGACAATTTTGTTCACGACTTCACCTATCAGCGCTTTCTTGGTGAAAAAGGTTCTCGGTCCTTCGTTCTGTCTTGAGCTGTCTTATCAAATATTTGTAGAAAATGAGCCGTTCAAGTTGAGCCCTAGGATTCAAGTGCTGTCATCCACATCTTCGTTGCTGCATTGTCTCACAGGGATACAATAAGCTCTTCGTTAAGGGCCATCTTCCACGTGACTAGTTTTCTTTTCTTATTCCTGACGAAGTCTATTTGTTCTTTTCTGTCTTAAAAGTCTTAAAATGTGCTTAAAGGGTTTGGCATCTAGTTGGAAGCACCTATCCAAATCATTGAAATCCATTTCCCTCCCCATTTACAAGATCCTTCAATCGAATGACAAATTGAAAACCTCAGACATGCAAATGCAAAGCAAAAGGCACTCAAACTATTTTCCACAAAATTTTAATGAAAAACATCTCAAAACTTCCCTACGCTTCGTTAAATCCTTTCCCCAATTGACACATATGTCCTTCTAATAGAATATTTTCCCCTCCCCTCATTTTCTTGCAGGGAAAAGTTTCACATTAACAATCACCGTATCGACATCACCACCGCATATAGCCACCTACAATAAGGCGATAAAAGTCACTGTGGACGGACCCCGAGAGCCCCGTTCGAAGACAAGTAAGTAAACAATATATCCTTTGGAGAATCCTTTTGTTATTGTTGTTTGCCAGAAGGCAATTTAATTTGCATCTGTAAGAGAGAGGGGTAGAGAGAGGGACACAAATCTAAATGAAATGCATATCAACCGATGGAGATCCAAGTGCAAACATACAAACACTCCTCTCTCTCTCTCTGTGTGTGTGTGTGTTTGTGTGTGTCGACCTATCTATCCCACAAATGATTTATCTTTTGAAAATATTTAATGTATGAGCTACGGAGATGTGTACAATTGCAAAGGACTTGGTATTTATGGTATCTTGTAGGATGAAAATCTTTTGCATACAAAAAGGATTCAACAGCAGATAGGTCGTAGGTCGTAGTAAATTGTAGTTGTAGTTTGAGAAGGCTCCTTGGAAAATTTACATTTGCATTTGCCTATTGTGACTCTGTATGTTGGGGTAATTGACTTCCAAGTCTATCCATCGCCTAAGTACATCTGCCCCATAGAATTCCGTAATTAATTGAGGAAGCTTAAGTGCTGGTATAGCCAAGCCAAGCCATGCCCCCAATGTCCGATTACATGCTACGAATATCTAATGAATTGCGTGTTTAATTAATGTCCCTCCCAAGATGGAGTTGCAAAGTTGTTATAGATACTTGAAATTGTTTTGGATATCGGTAGATTTTTGAAAGATATTTTGAGAGATTTTTTTTCAACAAGGATACGAATGTTATGCAGATGCAGATTGAGAGTGTGTAAATGTGGGTATCTAACTCCAACTATGTATCATATTTTATTTGAAATTGCTTTTATAAGGACAGTAATTTTAACTGAGAGCTCAGTGTTATCACTTTTAGGACAGCAACAACAGTTTCACTTTGCCTTTGGCCAGAGACCATTTCATTTTTCCGCAGACCCATTATCTGGATTTCGTATGCCGCCCATTGGAAACTGTCAAAGTGAGTATATACAAATTTTTTTTTTAAGGACAACATTTTTGAGGGATAATAACCACCCACGACCAGTTAACCAAGTTGTGAATAGTTGTGGCCCAAATCACGCACACAAAAACCAAACCGCAGTGTTTAGCATAAATATTGCAAGTATGCATGTTCTTTTGTGGTTGAATGGAAGGACATGGGTAGAGGGGTGTGGTGAATTAATGACAACGGTGTGAAAAAAAAAATTGTGTTTTGTATTTTTCTGCTTTTTTTTTTTTTTTTTTTGTTACAAGGATTATGAATGAATGTGCATTTTAGCACTCCAAATGGACACATTGTTGAGGTTGAGATGATCAAGTAATGCCGCCACAACAATCAATCCAAATGAATATTTTTGTTAATTAACTTTTTATTTGTGTACAAAACTATTAGGTGGTGGAAATCTAGTAGTTTTAAGCATAGAGCATGGGGCATAGAGATATTCCAGGGAACTCGAAGGCAGACGAATTCTCTACAGAAAGACGAACAACTATACCCATACTTCAATGCTCTCCAGGACCTCTCAAAGCGGAATGAAGTCAAGCTCTGGTGGGTACCGGGGTACAGAGGCATTGAAGGCAATGAAATCGCAGACCAACTTGCCAGGAAAGGCTCTTCGGAAAGGTATATAGGTGCCGAACCCTTCGGCGGCATCCCCACTTCCGCGTTCAGAATGAGTCTGGACAGCTGGGAAAAACGAACGCTCCTTTTCTACTGGAACAAGATTCAGGGACTAAGACAGGCTAAAAGAGCCATCCGACCACTGAAAAGAACCACTAAAAATATTCCCTATCATGAAAAGGACGGGTCAAATATATTCGGAAACACATTTTGCCTTACGGAGCATTCTTGTTAGGGATTCGTTCGTGCCATAGTCAGTACTGTGATGTGGAAGCCCGAATAGGGGAACAGATCTTAAACGGCAAGAGTTGGTATTAAGAGAGATCTGAGCAGATAAGGACAATCTACCTATGTTTCCAGCTAATAACTGATGTATAAAAAGGATATCAGCTACATCACGACGAGTCCTTAGAGCCTGTAAATTGAGTAACTTAAGACGATTCTCGTAGGGAGGTGGGTCATCCCAATCTAGGCCGCGTTGGACCTTCGCTGGACGGCTTCAATTCTCTGTATATGAACTTGATGGCAAGGTGACCACACTTGGCTGACATATGTCATATAAAGGGATTTAGTCACGTAACTCCTTCGACCAACGTTTATCAAAGCCAAGTGCAGAGTTGGCTCAGCTAATAATGTTGTCGATATGAGGACGAAAGTTGAATTGAGTGTCGCAGATAATGCCCAGATCACGAATTGAAAAAACTGTGGGAACCAGCTCATTGCTGACCTTTGAGGCAGGGGATGACGCTTGCGGGAGTAAGTGATAGCTTGGCATTTTTTCACGTTAAGCTCTAAAAGATTTTGTTGACACCAAGTGTAAAAATGGTTTAAGTTAACCCTTCAGTGAGAGGGAGTCAGCAGTGCAAGAGATTCTCATGTCGTCTGCTTAAATCTCAAGGTCAGATAGTAAAATTACATGCTCAACATCATTAATGGTCAGATCAAAGATCAGAGGTCCTAAATGGCTACCTTGTGGTACGCCTGAGGACGCTGTAATTGGGTTCGAGACAGAAGATCTAAAAAGGACACTGTACTTGCGATCTTCTAAATAAAAATTAATCCATGAAGCAAACCATGGTGGGAAACTGAGTGCCTTTGGTTTGAGGAGTATGACTTTGTGAGAGATTTTGTCAAAAGCTTTGCTGAAATCAGTAGCCGCAGCATCCATTTCCCTACCATTTTCCAAAGCACACAATGAACTGAAAAGTCCTTGCGATCAGAACCGATTACTGTGTTGGCAAAGCTATACCAAACAGATTCATATGACGCAACGAGATCTGAAAGAGTTCTTTAAATGTGTTCCCGATTGTGGACACCCATCTTCCATAGATATTATTACTGCGGTTTCTAATGAATCCTAAAGTACCTACCCTTATGTTTCCCATATAAGTCGTTTCACTCCAGAAGATGTCAGGAAAATGGATAGCAAAAAGATGTTCTGTAGGGACAAGTTCGTCGCCAATGATCCTCTTTCTAAGTTAAAAGACGGCTGGACATTCCCTTAGGATGTGTAAAGAAGTCTCTTAGATCTCAAGGCAGAGTCTATAGCTTGATTCGTTGCTAGGTTCATGCGATCTAGGTGCTTATTCAGGCGGAGCAGTGTCCGCTGAGATATCCAATTAGTGCTCTAAGGCTGCTCCTATCACAGTAAAGCTAGATGGTTGTGGGAATAACAGTTTTGAGGACGCTTGCCCTGGTGTATTGAGCCAAGCTTCTCTGAATTCTGGAGACCGTCTTTCGCCGTTTTTTTTATTGCCGGCAAATCCACTGTGTGCTGGAATCCAGTGAAGGAAGACTGTTTTGTTCCTAACTAGGTCCGAGATCACATTGCGGGTTTCTAGGACTTGTTTGGATTTGATGGTAGGCGAGTCGAGTGCTTTTAGGGCGGCTTGACTGTCTTAGAAGGTATGACAGGACTGATAAGGTCTCACGCACTGATTGATGTCAAAGACCTCGGCTTGGAATGTGGACAAGTGTTCGCCAAGGTCGGCTGGGAAGTTCGCACACTGTGATTCTTCAAAAATTCCGCAGTCAGTTCCTGTTTCCATTTTGGATCCGTCCGTATACCGCACGAGGTCAGAAGATGATGGTTGGGGTTTGTGATTCTCCCAGTCCTCCCTTGAGCAGTATTTAGGTAGCATATCGTCTAGAGGCATGCTGAAGATCGTGTCAAGCTGGGATAAGTGTCCTACTTCCATAGATAACTCTCCAGCTCCAAAGAAAATTCTTTTGTGTTGTTTCCTGGTGATGATCCAAAGTGGCTTGTTTCACTAATTAAAATACGCATTTCCCCTCCATCTCCACTAACAATAAACGCACTAAATTACAAAATCAAAGACCATCGCTAATCATATATTCCAAATTAGATTTATAAATGAAATCCTTTCTCCTGCATGCCGCCCCCAGGACAGTGTAACGGACAATCCATTCATTTTAAAATGTAAACCGCTCTAACTGAGTTACATCATCGCATAAACACTACAAAGTGGACAAATATACCCAAAACCGTCCACTAAATCCGATCCTACACCGGCTACAGTTACAGCTACAGCGTTCGGGATCAAATTGCAACAAGGACCACGGGTAATTGCATTGAAAATTTAAGCCAATAGCATTAATAAAGCGGCCACAAAATCAATATCCGTCCATTTAAAATCCACTCGCTTATAAAAACTAATTAATAATTTTCGAATGGGCTATTAATTAAGCCTAATTATGCCTTTGGCCAGCACCAGCACCAGCACCAGCGCCAGCAGCCCGACCAGTCCTAGCAGTTTCAGCAGAGACATATTAATTTTTTTGGTGGTTTTTGTTGTTAATTTAAAATAAAAAATGCATATCAGGACGGTTGTAGGAAGGACGAAGCGTCTGAATTTTTTAAGGCATTTTTCGATAACTCCCAGTTGCGAAGGCTGGTCTGTCCTGTGTTACACTGTTGTGGCCGCCAAATGAAGCATGTCAGTCCTATGGTACTCGTACCACGCATCCCTGTTTTGTCTGGGTTCAGTGTCCTTGTGCTCCGATGATGACATTACACTATACACAATCGGTTTCAGTTGGTGGAGCATCATACGCTATTTTCGCGCGCATTTTTGACACGCATCCGAATGCCAGTGCGACGACAGTAGGCCAAAGCGACCATAAATCTCTTGCCAATAATTTAACTCTAAAACCGAACGTGTATGGGTGTGTGTGTGAAAACAGGAGCACCACGTCGATGGATGTAATAACATTTGTGTAGCCCCATCGAACATCTCTGAATCGATATTATGTTCACGAAGCGGGAACAAAAAAAAAAAAGAAGAGGAGTTCGAGCCAAAAGGATACTTTTCGGTGGAAGGTGTAGGGCTGTTGGTATTTAAAATGTTCGGGTTTGGTTTTAATCACACAAAATGAATGGTCGGATTGGCGGCGAGCCGTTATAAATCAAAAGCATGTAACCGATCCGCCACACGGCTCAGAGAAAGAAGTTTAAAGGTGGGATGGGGGTTGTTTTTTAAAGCATCAAGTCGGTTAACTGGTGGTGGTTTCGTCGAGTGGTTTACCTTTGGACACAAAACTTTGACCGATTTTCTTTTTGTTTTTCTTAGATATGTCACAATTTGGATTGGGAGCGGCCAACACACACTGGGGCTATGGATCAGCGAGTGCATACTCACCGTATCTGGCCAGCAGTGGCCTATCGTCTTGTACTACTCCATCCTCTGCGCAATTCAATAATCCAGCTTTGGGTTTCACCTGCTCATCCAATGATCAAGCCAACAATCAGGACTTTACGGGAGCGACGAATCGTGATTGTGTTCCAAGTAAGTATTTTGTAGAATTTGACAGTTTTTGGTTCTGTGGAACGTCTTTCGGGACTTGGAAGTGGAGGTTAAGCGATATCTCCCTTTATTGCTGACATTTGGTTGTAGTGGTGGTCTGACAGTTGTCCAAGCCTGTGTACCTACACTTCGGTAAGCAGAAGCATCTGAAGTGAATCTAGCGATGGAAGACCGACTTTTGACAGCTGACAGTTGCGAGGCCCATTACTTATGGCGGCGCTTCAGTCCGGGGTGGACCTGGGCCTCAATCAACAAGCGTCTCCAGCCAGCTCGATCTTTAGCTAGCTGCCTCGAGTTTCGTACGCTGAGAGGTCCCTAGTAGTCCGTTTTTTCCCCATTTAATCTCATTTTTTGAGATGTTTTCTAAGTCTGCAAAGACCTTTCAAAAAGGTTTTTAGAACGCAAAGACCATCTCAATCTCACCGCTAATGTACGCTTTTCATTTGTTTGAGTATAAACCCTCTCAGTCTAGAGAAGCCATCCCAAAACTAAACCTTTTAGCATTCTGTTCGGAAGTTTCGTCTCTAGTTTGACAGATACTTAGAGACACCACCAGTTGGGAGAAACACACACGAGGTGTCCTTGACTATCTTACCGACGATGTAGCTTATCAAGGACGGATTCAAGCTCTGGACTCCTTAACTCCGACTTAATACCTCTCTGTAGTTTGGAGTCTTCTTCTTGTTTGATGGTGTCCTGTTTGAGTTGATACTCATCGCATTAGTAGCTCCAGACCAGACTCTACTGCAGCTTATAGTGCTAGAAGCTGAATCCTCTCTTGACTTGACAGACAATACAGGAGCGGAACCGAGGGGGCTTTCAACGTAGATTTTTTCTATTTATGTCTCTTCTACTTTGAACTGTTTTTAGGGTCTCCTTCGCCATGCTGAGACTAGTTCTTTTAACTGAAAACACAGCTAGTTCCACTAAGAAGTCCGAACTTGTCATTTCTCACTTTCTAACTCCACCCTCTTTCTTTACTTTCAGTGCTTCCTGACTCAACCGCCACCGATTTGGATCAGCATTTGAGCAATCTTGTCGGTTCGACCACCGGTCAAATGACACATCACAGCCTTTTGGGTGGCACGGGACAAACTTCCATTTCTTCAACAGTGAATGGCGTTGGATCAGCCAACCCAGCCATTTTGGTACCGCGATATCACTCCAATTCAAACCAAGAATACAATGTTCATTCTAGTCAGAACGGTCCACGAAGTCTTAGCGATTCTTCACAAGCCGAATCACCGGTTCAGGAGGACCTACTCACATCGAATACCCCGAATTTGGGTGGTGCAGGAGCAACTGCCGGCAATGGTGCCAACAATGTAGCCGCTGCTAACAACGCCGTAACAGCTAATCAAAATTTCACCGGAATTGTCAATCAAACACAAAACTCAGCGGTTGCGTACAGCTCTACCGGTGGTAGCGGATGCAATGGTTCACTCTATCCAGTCCTACCGGCCAGTTTACTCTACTCCCAATTGTATACAGCAGCGAATCAAACGCACGGCTTCCATTCGCATTCTCTGCCACCACATGCGTCACCAAACTCAGCGGTCCATGGTGAACTGCAAAGTGTCATGGATCACATCAGTAATGTTGGCGCTCGCCAACAGCATCACATCATGGCTGGCGGTGGTGGAAACACTCACCCGGGTGATCTTACTCTCGTCGGAAACTGTGGTGCATCAGCTCGAAATGTAGACGATGGCAATACCAATCGACAGGTGGCGCTAGCCGCTCACCGTGGTCATCACAATCCAACCGACAATGGGAACTCTGTGTGGCGACCATATTGAGGGTTCGATTATCTCATGATGTAGAAGTGTCTCCCCCCTATAGCTAATGCATGACAGGGATGTCATTATACCTTAAATGAACCGTCTTAAAACAAACAAAAATAGTTTAATTTCAAGTGTAAATATTGTAACATACAACTTTAAGAACTTAAAAATAAAAAAATAAAAAAAACTAATATAGAAAATTTTATCGTAATCCATGAACGGAAAGTGACAGCTGTCAGATTTCCTGTCAAAACGTTTTCCAATATAAATATTATTGCACATGAAACGATCGTGTGTGTCTGTGTGTAAAGAGCGTATATAAGTTCCTAATGGTTTTTTTTTATTTTTTGTTCCTTTTCTAATAATTTGTTTCTTTCTCTATACATATATTCTTTTGTCTTGTAATTTTGTATATAAGTTAAGGAAAACTTTAAAAAAACAATTTTTTAAAAGCAAATCCATTATAAATGTTATTTATTGTGTAGGCTAAGGGTATCAAGAGGTTAAGGAAGACCTTTTGTTTTTTATTTTTTAAATCATATCTGATTGGAATTTTTGCAAAAATTGTTCTATCTCTGTATATGACTGTAATAGTTAAATTTAATTGTATATAATATAAGAAAATAAAAATCTATATATACAGATAATTTAAAAACAAATGAAATCCCATCAAGTTAATGTGCGATAAGTGAAGTTTTAAGCAGTAACGACGATTCATTATTTATTATTCGGATGTACAACATGAAGTCAAATAAAAACACAAAAAACTATATAAAAAAACATTATAGAAAATCCTTAAGGAATGGAGTTTTTTTTTATTTTAAAGTTGCAATGGAGAGACGAGGTGAGCTGGTTTGAAACTCCTGCAAGAAATGCAAAGAAAACTTGCTTCCGTATCGGAATTGTTAGAAGAAAATTGCTAGAGCTCAGGAACAATATTGAACGTGAAATTGCCAACGTTCCAGCCGATATGTGTGGAATATGTGTGGGTGGTGGAAAATTGTCTTCAAAGAATCGATCGCTGTAAACGTGCTCGCGGCAGTCATTTGAACGACATTTAATTCTATTCTTAAATATAACATGTGTACTACACCTGGAATAAATTTTGGCCCGATCTCTCAATTATTCGGTGTTTTATTTAAATGCAAAATTGTTATGTCCTTATTGAAAAACCCTTAATAAAAGAAAACTTGCCTCCGTGTAGGAATTGTTCATAAATAACTAGTGGTCCACACCAACTCTATTGCAAGATTTTGGTCCGAGTCGCCGTACTTACTTTCTTACTTACTTATCAGACCAGCGGAGCTTGAAGGGTCTGAGCTTGAACCCAAGGCTGCTTTCCATTCTTAAAAATCCCGGACATGGCGCTACCAATTTACAAGAACGACATTTCAATCGTCCGCTCATTTTTCATCTCTAAACCGAGGGTTCGGTCTTCCTCTTTAAACAGCCCGTAGAGTTCGCACTTTATCATCCCCATTCGCCCTCCTTGCAGAGCAGGATCAAATATTCAACGAAATCTGCTCCGGTGTTGTGTCTACATAGCTTCCAGCATGCAGCTCCAAGAAGCAAACCTGAAAAGATCAAAGTTTTGTAGAGCATGACTTTGTGCCCTTTAGTTAAGAGTGTGGACTCCATTTCTAGCTCTCACATCAACTCATTTTCACTCTCGCACACGGACGCTCTCGTACATACTCGTATTGTGTGCGCACACGGGGTGAGCTTCCATAAATTCCATCGCTCGTGTGCGAGAGCCGTGGGTGTACAGCACACACGTTGCCCATGGGGGCCACTTCTCATAAGGAAGCGTGTATTCAATTGAGTTTTCAGTTGTGTTCGTCGACGTGACGGAGACGAAGACAGCTTCGATGGAAAGCTCGGTGGGAAAACACAACAAATCGCAGATGGACCTACAAATTGATCCTAATCATCGAGGTCTGGAGAAACTGAGTACCTACAGAGGCACTGCCACCATCTTAAGCAGTTTCTGTCTGCTGATAGCGGCTTTCGGAAATACGTTCATCGATTTGGACACGACAGCTCACCCTTGTGCCCAGTTTGTTGGAGTCAGGATGAAGGTACAAAGCACGCAGTATTTTATTGCAGACGCGTCACAAAGCCCATCCCTCCTCGTTGATCAGATGGCACGGTCAGGGTACAATTGGACGGTGCTAGTAATAAGTGTTCAGGATGAGCTGCGAAGAGCTGAACAACAGAGGTGAGCAGAAGCAACAAGCCCCTAGGATCTATTTTGAGCGGTAAAAAAAAAGACTTATGTGGACTCGTGTGGTCCGTGTCATGTGTTCTCTGTCAACTTGGATGTAAAAGTTGAAATCCGCGACAGTGGCCGCCGTGGTTCAGTGATTAACTTCTGAGCAAGCTCATTTAGGCGCGAGTTAGGGGGGAGGGGGGGAAACGAGTTTTTCCACCTATCATCGTTGGAAGAGATACAACAATAGAACCAACGTCTTGGACTCATTAACAGTCACCTGACAACCTTCTCAGTCGCCATGACATCACAACAAAAGTTAAACTCGTAACCAAATAGCCTGTTGCCGCCTGTTTATTGGGAACCATCACAGCTACAGATCCCTGGCTCTGAGCCTGAATTGGGTACCTTTCGTCTAGGATAGAAACGTAGTAGGTATTTGTTTTCAAGAGCTTTGCCATGAGAAGCCTCTCAATGTACTATTTAGAGTCGGTCATACAAATTGCTGGATGTTGTAGCATACACGTATATACTATATATATATCACTGCGAGAAGCTAGGACATGTGTCTCTATGGGCGGTGAAGCTGGGTACTTCTACTTTTTTTAATTTGACATGACAACATTGTCCCCTTTAGCCTCCTTCTGTTAGTTTTTTCAGAACCCCATAGACCATTAGGAACTATGCGTGATAAGAGAACTGCTGCATGAGGTATTCTTCTGTTTTTGTATTCGCCAGCCCCTGGAGAGAGAGTTAGAGTTAGAGTTAGAGAGTAACTTTATTGACTTTACATGGCTTTAACTTGACTTTAAGCCGCCTTAACTCTTGCTGATAAAATAGACGAGACGTCTTTCTGAACAGCTCACCTTCAAGGCAGAGTCCGCGAAGTAAATCTCTTGAAAGTTTCTTGAGGTGTTGGGTAAGAGTTTGCAGATGGGAACCTTATGATGTAAGTCGCTGCTCGGGCTCACCTAAACATAAAACCACCCAAATAAGGATATGAATCTTCGGAGGTATCACAGACAAATAAGTCCTTCAGTTCCTTGAAAAGAAATTACCAAAAGACAGACTACATCTCTTCCTCATCCATACAGCTTCTACAATAGTCCAACATCGAGACGTTCCTCATAATACGGGAGACAGCCCATGGTTCATGGTGAATAAACTTAGGGAGACTTAACAAGAGATCTCTTCTTGTTATTGCCTTGCACTGTACACCTTTCTTGACGACTTAGTCTTTCCCCAAAAGTCTGTGACTGTCGACCATTCCAATCTTTGATAATTGACACCACAAAATTTCACAAATCAGTTCCTAAGTTAGTTTGGGATCAGCACCCTCAAAAACGTAGACTTCAGCTTCAAATTTAAGGCAATACCATCCCTTCTTCTTTCTTTTTGTTGACTTTGAAGTTGACGTACCTTCACAGTTCCATTGTCACATGTGTCCTTGACAACCTTTAATTAGAAAAGACATCGTAAACTCTGTAAGACTCATCAAAAGTTTGTCAATTAAGCTCTTTATAAACGACAGTTGATCCTAAACCCTTCCCTTGGCCGCAACTGGAATAAAGAAAACCTTAAAACAGCGTAACATCATCGATAGTTATCCCCCCGCAAAGAGGGGCGAGGGGAGGAGAAGAACAAAAGCCGTCGCATAACACTTGATACTCCAGTTACCATATACTCTTCCCCTTAAATTGTCCACCATATCACATTTGTCCACCGTTCATTTGGTTCCTCTGAAGGCAATCGCACGCCTCGCAAAACCCGCTGTCCCGGTCTTTGTGTCGTTCCAACCTAATTGGATGCCACAATGTGGAATAAATTGAGCAGAAAATTACTTCATATTCACCTATATGTTGGGGGGGGGGGGGTTGTGTCGCGGGGCGAAGGCTAAGGACATTAAGTCGAGTGGCATCTACACTTTGCCGTAGGGCGTTTGGTGGCTGGCGTGGTGCGCGCTCGACCGTTTAACGGTGTGTGCCACCAAGTGGAAGGTCCTTTGAATGTGTGATTGGCGGTGTACTTGCTCGAAGGCGGGCAACGGTGTGGGAGGCTTTAATTATGTAATTCATTGCACGGATTGTGTGTCTGTGGACGATATTGCAGACCAAAACAATGAATTGGAGATTTTCGCTCCTAAGGCGGTATAGATACTATACTGGTACCGGTGCTGTATTGCTGTGACCGTTGGTGGTACTGTGTGCGACGGCTGCAAGAAGGAGCACTCCTGGGACATTGTATAGTGCTGGCAAGTGTAGCCGACACTTTGGTGGGGTAATGGCAAGAGTTTTATATGCGCTTTATTGGAAATAAGGTGCTGGATTAGGTCCGTTTGTTTTGAATCGGCTCATTATGAACACTCCAGTGGGTGCACGTTCTCTTAATTAGAGGATTTGGTTAGTTTCGGAATTAGAAATTGTCCCCGGGATATGTGAAAGTAATTCACTTGGACCCGTGTAGTACCTAGTGATTGAAGTTTTAAACAGAAATGTTGTTTGTTCAACAAAACGGTTCCTGCTGTGCGATGGACTAGGTGTCGAGATGTCGAGAACTGGTGGGCGAGTCAACTTGTTTCGATGAAATTCCAAAGTGAATAGAGCATGCAATTCTAAACACTTTTTGAGCGTTCTTTTAGAAAGAGGATCCTTTGAGCTGCCAGTCATCAATCTTCTCAGCATTACAGTCAACATATTGTCGGTTGTGAACCTGGTTGTTCCCTTTGTTCCCCATCGCTGATGGCGAAGAGCACAGATGCATCGAGGAAGTCCGTTCCCGGAGGTAGTATCGTTCAGCAATACCATCAGACTATGCTTCCAAAGATGTTAAAATCACCGGGCTTCATCTAAACGTCTTACAAGGGATACTGCTCGTAGGGCTTGCTGAGGAACTCATATGAGCCGACCGACACGATAAGACTAGAACAAAGTGTTTCCTAAACAGAATCCGCCCAGATATCTCCAGACTCACGGCGATAATCACGGAGCATTGACCAATTTGAGACCATGTGGCCAAACAAGGTCATCCAATCAACTCCCACTGTCTCAGTTGCGGGAAGAGAAGGAAACTCACTCCCATTTCCTCTGCAAATGTCCGGCAGTCTAGCAAGAGCCAGACTGCGTGCACTAAACCGACAATTTTTCGGCAACCCTAGTGACATCTAGGGTAAAGGGATACGAGATCTAGTCCGCAGGCTGGATCTAGGCATCGACTGTCTCACATCCTCAACAACACACATCACCAACCAGGTCACACAAGTCATGGTAACAAAAAGGCACATCCAGTGCTACTTCGGTTTCAGGGTTGAAGCCGCCACCTTTACCTGCCATAGATTCGATGGTCATTGTCTTAGTTTCTTTTTTAAGACGTCCAACTTCAATATCATAAGGCTCGCTTGTCACTTTATCTCGTGATCTAAAAGTAAGTGGATCCTGTTTCTTTGATCTCGGCACAGTATCGGTACTTTACGCGCAAAGCTGAACGCGTTGACAAGCACATGAAACACTTCCGATGAGAATCTTTGTTACAGCGTAGTTCGTTGGTCAGCCCTGTGGGTCTTTTCAGCGGAATCCAGTTTAGCGTTCGTATAACTTTTAATTTCATTGCAACAGCCACGTAAGCCCATCTGCACTGACAAGACTTATCTCAGATTTAAACACTCGAGGTCAACAAGACCGTAGACTTTAATGAAATTCCTATCGAACTTGACAGATAACTGCAAACTTAGAATGAGATCTCGTTGCCAGTCATAGTCCCCACGAAGGTCTAGCAACTTAGAAGATGGTGATAATAGTTTAGGACAGTCGGAAGGCTTACGACAGGCTTAGTTCAGAGGTTTAAGCGCTGTCAGGACTGGGTTTCAAAGCATCGGATAGAATTTATATTTAATTGTGATGATTTCTCTTCAACCGCTCTGCTCCACGATAACTTGTGACAATCCACTGTTCTGTCCGGGGTACGGAAACGCACGCTCATGAACGACTCGCGAGTGTGCGATATCCCGTCTCCCGTGTGCGATTATGAAGCGCTCGTGCTCGTGAGCAGCTAAGATATCAGAATGCTTCAACATGTACATTTTTATTGGACGAGTGGGAGAAAAAAGGGATGAATTTTAAGACATGTGGGCTCGTAAGCCATATTTCATTCATACCGCGGAACTGTCTCGTATTGGAAACAGCCATAACGCTCGCGAGTGCACATGAGTTTTTGAAAACCGCTCGCGTTCGTGAGCCGAATATGAGCTGTGAGGTGAGAAAATGAGTGTGCGTTTTCGTACTCTGGTTCTGCCACATTGCCCGGGAAAGCACTTTCTTTGCGCCGTAATGTGTGGACGATCCATTCCATTGCCACGTCCTTCATGTGATGTCAGTTGGTTCCTGGTTTTTTCACGCATAAAACTGCTCGTTGGAGATTAAATTCAGTCAGAAAATTCCATGAAGCATCCTTGTAACAGTGATAGTCAGTCACCTTCTGTGCTTGTGCTGAGAACAGTGCTTTTCCTTAATTGTGACAGCATTTGCTCTTCCGATTCGCTTGCATAAATACAGTTCGGTACCGTCGCCGTTAACCAAGAAGTTGCTTCCTAAGTAGAGAGGGCTGTCAACTTTATCAATCAGTTGTCCTGCAATGCTGACTTGAGATTGTCTTGTGACTTTGTTCACTTTAGATCGCAGGTCAAATGGGACTCGAACGTTTATGTGATCAATGCAGGAGGAATCTGAGCGAAGGTCTGCTTGTTCACAACCGAAAAAGAAGTCTAGCTGGTCTGTGATTGGATCTAGGCTTATTCGAGCTACCAAAGGCAGGACAGAGATGTCGCTTCAGTTAGCACACTCAAAACAGTTCATCCATTCTTCTGAGAAACATTCACTATCCCATGCTTTCTCTATAAACTTAGGTTAGGTAAGGCTAGGTAGGAAATTCTTATTCGGCTTTCAGACGCCAATGCATACAAGTGTTTGAAGTTTTTGTAAAGGGTTTTAGCCACGAGCTTCTTAAACCTTTTCTCGTTACACTAGGGATGACACGCATTGATTGTTACGTTACTGCCAAGCTCCAAAGGCTGGCCTGTCTTGGTTTCTTTTCTCGGTACACTGGAGTTCTGATAACCTCGCGGGACGAATATCTTACCGCACCTGTCTCATGGGCATGCCGTTCGATACAATGACACCAGAACTCCGGCTTTTGTGTAAATATAAAAGTCGACTTTCCTCCAGTTTAGGATTAGCTTTGGTCAGAGTCCGTCGTATTTTTACGGACGGCAACCGATTTTGGACGGAGATCTAGTGCTGGCTTCACTACTCATTGGACAAACATGAATTTATCTTTCAAGCAATGATGTATTCTTTCCTAATCGCTGCGGACTGTGGTGTAATGAACGATAGTCACGCTTATTTTAATGCGGGAAAGGAAATCGTCCTTGAAATAGGTCAAAAGACTGATCTCATTCAGGCTTGTTTGGATTACCAGGCGAGATGCGACGAAATGAAATCTCTGAGGAGCTTTCTAGACGAAAAAGGATTTTTCAATACCTGCACCACCTAGGGTTTGGCAAGACTTCCACTGACGGTTGGGTTTCTAGTGAACACACTCAGAGATGGCATGACTTTCTAGGATGAAAACAGACAGATTGCTAGCTACTCGCCGGTTTTCTTACGGGCGACTAGGCATTCGCCAAGCACCTTAGTGTGTTTTCTGCGAAGGGGCGACAACACTGCGGAACACTTTCTATGCGACTACCCTGCCCTTGCTTGAATCAGGTGAAGGCTCTTATTTGCTGATAATGAGCTCTTTCAGTCTAAGATTCCAAATTGGGTGTACCCGCCCTGAGAGAAAGAAAAATAGACAGTTATGGTGAACGACCTGTCGATGCCAGAGAATGTGCAAGAAGAAGCAGGTGTATGCTCTCTGGAGGACAGAACACCCAATGTTACGCACACTTGCTCTGCGAGTTAGTTGACAGTCAGTTGCCTAGGTGTGCAGATAAGTTGTCGACAATAAGGATCATTGTAACTCTGAACAATTAAGTTGTGTTTTAGTTAGGTTGACCGGTAATTACAGTTTAATTTTAGACCTCAGTTGCTCTCAAATAGTCTTGCGTGCACACATAGAGCTGAGCTTCAGTTGGGATTCCTTCAAATAGTGAACTTCATGTGAGTCCTAGGTCAAAGTCGTCGCTAAATCATTGACTTCCTTTTGAAAAAGAAAGGGACGGAGGTGGTGATAGCCTTAGTCCTAAAGTCCTTTGGTTTGCCACCAATCTCAGCTCGCATACAGCAGCGCACATTGCTTTACACAGTGATTCTTAGAAAATGAATGATGCAACTGAGCAGCGCTTGAATGTTCCCACCTACCCTTCAGAAACATTACAAAACAGTTTACAGTTCCAATGGCAGGAACTATGCTAAGATAACGATTGACCAAACGATTCAAATCTCCCTGGATGGCCCTCAGCATCAAAACATTTACATTTTTTCCCGAGAATTTCACTGAGAAACCGAATTTTCCTCACAAAAAAACCAAATAATTGGCAGTTATCCTGCTGAAGGAACATTATATTCGTTTGCCCTCAACGGTGCGGAAAACTAAAAGGAGCCGCCACATCCGTATGTGCGGTTACAGTGCAGAAACATAAAACGGAACTTTCTTTCTATAATACAAGAATTCCACCATCCACCCACTGAATGTCAGCAGGCGAAGGACTAAAACACCAGGATACCATCGAACAAAAGCGATATTGTTTAAATTTTGCTTAAGCAGCAATCCTGCGGCACGTGAAAATATTCAGTTGCAGTCTTCTGGGGTTGACCACAGCCGTTTCACAGTTTTTATCGCGCTAAAATTCGGTTCCACATAATGCAGTGATTTCATCTCTGGAAAATCCCATTTCAGTGGGAAAGTGCAAATTTTTGTGGATATTCTGGTCGAAAGTGTTGTGTTTTTGGGTGCAGAAGATGACCTTTCTCCCTGCAAAAAGGGTTTTATGACAAGACAAGGGTCGTAAAGAACACCAAAATCAACTCTTCAAACCGCAACAAAACTTTCATCGTTCACATATGCGTATGTCTTATGTTTTATTCATGAAATTGCTCCGGACTTCCGTTCTTTTTTTTCTGTTCACATTTACAACTTTCAATTATTGACAGGCATATCCTTCCGCCTTCTGAGTTGAGCCACCCACCTTCGATTGAGCCACGCAAAAAGGGTTTTTCAAGTATACCGACACTTAAAAAACTTTATACAACTCCGTATCTGCTTAATTAAGTTCATACACGCACTTCTGTCCTTGGAATGTGTGTAGCTCTTGCAAGGATTACACTTGGTTCCGTTTTTTAGCGAAAGAAAGTATCAAGACTCCAAGCAAGAAACACATCTCAAGTGTACTCATGTCGAGGGGTGGCACACTTGAAATTATCACATCATCATACCGAACAGACTACAATTGAGCAATACAGTAGCACCTTAATTATGGAACATATATCCTTCATAAATATGAAATGGTTGCCGTTATTTGGGATTAGGCAATTATTGTTGCTGCCATTGCTACCATAAGTTCCGCCCAAGAAGTTTATACGGAGATCTTGGATACGTATGTCACGTTCAAATGTACTGCGGTCTCTAGGGGATTATGGTGATGAGAAAGGATTATATCCATCCGTATGGGGGGGTGAGGTGTTTGTAATGAAATCCTTTTTTGGCGGCGAGGTGAGGCAGGAAACATATGTGTGTGTGTGTGTGTGTATTCTATGAATATGCGTGCTAATTTCGTATTTCAAACGGAAGTTTTTGATCTGCTTAAGATGCTGTAATAAAAAAAAAGGACTCTGCAATCAACCATGGCACATTATCCTGAGTCGAGAATGTGATGCTGGGAATTTTTAATTAGCTGTTGGCATAAGGATGTGTTTTTTCTTCTTTTTTTCATAAGCCTTTGGCTGCCTTTTGGGAATCAGCACGTGAAAAATTTAATTATGTTTTTCTCGAATGAGAGCAGGAATGGTATCCTTTCAAAGTTTTAAAGGGGAATGGAGCAAGGATTCACATGCACTACCAGAGTTCTTACATAAGTTGGTGATAGTTAACCACAGTTCCTGGATTTGGAAGGAGCATTCAACGTTGTTGAGAGTCTTTAAATGCTCCGAAAACACCAAATGGCAGAGATCGGCTAATAAGAAACTGTCCAGACGTTCACCTCGCGGAAGTCATCTATCTCTTTCTCAATCGAATCTAGTCCTTCGTGGACTTCTTGTGGAACAAACAAATGTGGAGTGTGACTCACGATGTTTCCATCTTTCTGCCGACGTAAAGTGCCCTCAAATACTGTCAGATAAACTTCAATTTGCCAATCTTTTCGGAACACGTCCTTTCACGTCTCATTACCCCACTCAAAGCGTGAATAGAATCTAGGACCCATGCTAGACAGAAAGCTTTTGTGAAGAGACAATCTTGTCGAACGTGCTAGAAAATCCCTAGTAACCTTCTAATCATCATCATCATCATCATCATCATCATCATCATCATCATCATCATCATCATCATCATCATCATCATCATCATCATCATCATCATCATGATCATCATCATCATCATCACCATCACCATCACCATCATCATCATCGGCACCACAAACGGGATCCGGTCCGAGTCTCCCTCCGCAAATTTCTCCATCGGTCCCACGATTTAAAGCCGATGTCATCCAGTTTCGCATCCCTTAGCTCTGGACGTCTTGGTCAACGCCATCCTTACAACGCAGGCATAGTCGTCTCCCATGGATCCCGCTACAACGAACCTTCCGGGCAAGCTTTGCACATACGAGCTAAGTGCCCAGACCACCGGAGTCTACGAAACTTGAATAATATAACAGATTAGGTAAGGTAAGGTAGGACTGGAAGGCTGCAGGTTGCACAACCTCACTTAGACTACATAAAGTCCTTTGTGTTACCACATGGATCTGAACTTCAACCAGAAATACTACCCGCAGAACCAGCCGGAGCTTGCTATGAAGCGCTGGAGGCTGCTTATCCTGGTGTCAACCAGTTCGCTTAGATTGTGAAAGAAGCTGGATCCTAAGTATGCTCTTCTTTGCGGTGAGGGGGCCGAACATGTACAAAGAAGGTGGAGAATTGTCTACTCTTCCTTCTCGTCCATGCAGCTCCTGCAGGAGCGTGCGTAGATGGTTTTGGAATCTCCAGAATCGTCCTTCTTCCCGTACGGGCCAATTATTCTCCTTGAGGCTTTTCTGTAGAACGCGGCTAAGAGGCCAGAGTGCTTATTGCTGGGTAAGACCATTGTCTAATACAGCATTAGTTTGGATGTAACGGTTAAGTTCCTGGAATTGAAGAGCCTTGACAAACGGTAGTAGGCTTTGTTGACTTTGAAGGGCCGTGCGCGTACTTTTTCTTCCATGTGTCTTGTGCCGATCCTCCAGCTTTGGAAAGGAAAACCAGAAAAAAAACTGCTCGAGGCGGTTCAGCGGGTGATACTATGGGTGCACTGAGTACTTCTCCAACAGCTGTGCTTGATATCGTACTAAGCAGCAAGTCACTAACAGAACTTAGGGCTAGATAATGCTAGCATTTACTGATTTGCAGTCTTCCAAGCGAGATCAGTCTCTAAGAACTATTTCCGATACAACTGGGTATCATTAGACCATCTAAGGCTTGCCATCTCTCTTAATCAGTAGCCTGTATGCAGTACAGCATTTGTTATTACGGACGTCTTTTCGACAGACGTTGACATTCACCACCGCTTTGGTCTCCCTTAACACTATAGTGTCCTTCACTTTGACTAGTATCATGCACAGTTGTTGCCATTTACATATATCGAGAACCAGGCTGCGATGAGATTAAGAAGGACTGCTGCGTGCTTTTCAAAAACATCGCTGACAGTCGCCATAGTGACGAGCTGAACTATGTACTTGTTTTGCCCAGCTTGTGGCGTTGGAATACACATGTCTGGTAAGAAATAGTGTGACATAGAATTTTACTTCACCATTTCCCCGTACCATCACCTTTTGCTTTCTGAGTTTTGCTCTCTTGCCACTGCTGTTTGGAGAGCTCGTTTGCCTCTATTGCCGCTTCTATTCCAACTCCAACTCCTCGATAGAGGTCACTCTACACACGACTACGAGAATGGCTGGTTTCAATGCCATTCGATATGAGCTTGCAACTCGCAGAGCGTCGCATCTCTGTATTCTGGGCATTTACCTACTTCCGGTATTTCTCTTGCTGCAATGCCACGAGCATGGGTCCATTTCATACAACCATCCAAGAGAATGGCGTGACAAATTGTCATTAGAAGTCTTTTGTTTGCTGGCCGTCGGACAACTTAAGTTGACTTTTTTATCTACTTAGCGACATTGTGACCTACGTAGCTGTGAGGTTCTTTTTAAGAGCTAGAGCCCCAGGCACTGCACCAGTTCCTTATTGGTTATCGCCTCGTCGGTCGCTCTGATAGCTCTCGCTATTATGTATCAACGTGATAAATGCTGTCAAGTGAAGAAGTGACGTCACAGCAAAACAACCGGTACCACCTTTAAGCAGGCACTGACAAACCTCCAAGAGTGTAATCTGTCGTGAAAAAGCTTCTTCATCCGACATTCGAAGCCGGCAATCAAACCGTAGGTCCCTTTCATTTGCGCGAAAAATATAACACACACAACGTGAATGCTTTCAAGAAGCTAGGCCCTGGCTCTCAATGAGCTGTTGCGCCAAATATTTGTCTTTGCAGGCCCTAAAGTCGATAAAAAGATGCTGCGTCTTGACTAGACATTTCGTTGATCGTTGATTTGCGTTGCAAAACTACACTTACTTACTTACTTCACAGGGCCAGCGACCCGGAACTAATGCCATTTTCCATCCTTCACGCTCCCGGGCACCCTGTTTCCAGTTAAGTAGACCAAGGTTTTTGGCTTCCGCTGCGATTACCTGATCTTTAAACTGAAGGTTCGGTCTTCCTTTTCTTCGTGAACCAGGTAGCTGGGATTCAAAGCTCCTCTTAGCTGGAGCATTTTCGTCCATTCGCTCGATGTGGCCGAGCCAGCGCAGTCGACGGATTTTTGCCCTCCGAACTGTATCCACATCTTTGTACAGCTCGTAGAGTTTGCGGTTAGACGGTGTTCGACGGATCGGTTATTGGTTAATTGATTTATCTTCGCTAATCGTGCCGTAAAATCCTCAATAATGGCACGCTGGGAACCAGCGATGATGTCGATATCGTCTGCGTATCCAAGCAGCTGAATGGAGTGATTTCTGTGCTTACACCGGCCTTCCACACTATCGGCTCCACCACAAGGCTAAAGAAGTCACACGACAGCGCGTCTCCTTGCCGAAATCCGGTGCATGTTTAGAATAATTCGGAGGTTCTGTTCCCAAACTCCGAGTTTTCCAGCGTGGCGCGACACAACCGGGATCCAGAATTCGGCCATCGCGTTCTAAAGTTCGTTGCGATGAATGCTGCCGTATGCGGGTTTGAAGTCGATGAAAAAATGGTGAGTATCGGCTTGGAACTCGTTGGTCTTTTTCAGGATTTGCCGCAGCGTGAAGATTTGGTCTATCGTCGATTTGCCGGGCCGGAAGCCACACTGATAGGTGCCGATGAGTGTGGTGCAAAACGGCTTTAGTCTTTCACACAGTATACTGGATAGGATCTTGTAGGCTAAGCTACACTGTGTTCCGAAAAGGCGTCAAGCTCACTCAATTCGTTGAATAAAATTTAATTTGTGACTTTTTAGCTAAGTTTCAACTTTCAAGCCGGCTCCGGCTCCACTCTAAATACCGCGCTCTTATTTCACATCCAAATCAACGCGTTTCCGACTACACACTCATATTTTTCGCAAATTAATTTCTTTATTAATTTTTGAATAGTTTCGTACGCCATTTTGTGACTTTGTTTAGCGGTACATCAATTATGCCGAATTAAATTCAATTTAGAGAATATGTATATTTTCCAATATTTGGAAAAAGAATCTTCACCCCCTCCCCTATCATAATCAAAGTGAGATATACGTATTGCAACCCATTGTGCAGGTCAAATTTTTAGTTATCCACATACCACACAACCAGACTCCCTGGTCAAAAATGCCAACGCATAGTGGGGCCACTTCCTCAGTGCATTTTGGTTGGCCCCTAGACCACCCCTATGTCCGATCACACTACCACCACACATTCAATATGTTTGTCCAGTTTTAGGATATTGATTTGAATCAATTAATTCATGCGGTAACCATGGTATTACTCCCTCGAATCTAATTAATTTTAATACGCACACATACGTGTGTGAGGCATATACATTTAATTCCCTACAGAAACACAATATGGCTGATGCAACGGGAAGTCCCTCCCCGGCAACTCTCGCTCTAATTCGTTGAAAATAATAATATTTGCCTATTTTGGCTAATCATTGGAAAATTTTAGAAATAACCTTCACAAGTGACCGCATGAATGTGCTAACCCAGTCCGGGTGCTGCCACCCCCAAACGTGGTAGCAATGGTGGGCAATAAATCCGCGGTAATAGGATTTTTACCATCCACTCATACTCGCCGGTGAGCGCGTCTCTAAACCAATGCGTGTGTTAACAAATGATTTCCAAAAAGCGGCTGCCAAATGCGATTTGAATTCGTGGGGGTTATGTACAGTGATTGAAAACAGTGATTGATGGGGAGTATTGAATCGAAAGACAGTCCAAGTCGAGTTATGAGTCAAATGATGAGCAGTGTGTTGCTAGAGAGTTGGGACTTGGGACAAAGCAATCTTGTTACAAACACCGGTCTGTGGTATACCTACATTGCAACGACGAGAAGAGTAACTTGCCAATGCATTCCCGTGGTAACCCTCTGCTAGGTCAATAAATACAAAACAAAGTCGGCAGTGACTGAAGACCTGAGTCATCCCGTCGTCAGGCTTCTTTTTTTTCGTTGGGAGAGTCGAAGAATGCATCACGCACCGTCAGTCGGTTATTACGCTCATCTGGTGGGTGAGACTTCTCTTGAAGAAACTCTCCCTCTCTACCTTCCCACTTCGACAACCTCTCTGGATCCGTTATACACAATAGGGTTTCGATTCGACTTCATTTTGTGTGTTCTAATGAGGTTATGTTTTCGTCCTCTTCTCCCTTTTTCCTTTGCATCATTGACTCGGAGTCTATTTGGTTCCATCAGTCGTTACTCGAGATTATCATTCCTACGACATTTTCTGAACCGTGTTCGAGGGCTGCCATCAAGGTAGTTTTTCTTGAGCGGTACTTACCCTGCTAGGCCTCTTGGATCGCCCTTGGTACTTAACTTTTCTGCATCCATCCTGTCTCTCAAATAGGCCACCTGCTAGACTGCTTCTCTCAGCCATGGTTTCAGCATCTTCTCTAGTAGTTTCCCGGCCGTATCCAGCATACACAAAGCTCTATACACCAGTGGGAAGCCCGGATCCCATTTCCCTTTGCTGATCAACTTCAAGCGCCATGTCTTCCAGTACAAGTTCCTCTGGAACACAAGTCTCTTTAAGACTAGACTCTGTTAAAGAGAGAAATGAATTCAGCCAGAGCTGCTTCATTCCAAACAAGAAGCTTGGCACACTCTTTAAAGCGCCTCGGACTTGGATTTTTATTCACAAAAATCACATTTTTCCTCGCACTGTCTGTGTTTGAAGTGCCCACTGAATCAGCACCACGCTAAAGCTCAACTAGCAAAATTGAAGCCCCTTTTTACTTACGCACCACTGGAGTAGGGATCCTTCTCTACTTTCAAAGACTATCTAGGCCGGAACGCTGATGTACTGAACCAGTGGAGGAGGGAAATATTGATTCCGGCTGAATCTCAAGGGACAGACAAGAAATCAAACTCGAAAAACTAATGACTCAGTCCCTCTATCGCAAGAACCTATCCACGCTTCTGTCATGAACAGTCTGTACAGCGGACAACACATGCGGCCATGATCCTGAGACGAACACTGGATCGTCATCTCCTCCATGAGTTTTCCATTCGAGTTTTCCATTGTTGAATCGATGCGGGCCTTCTTTCCGGTGTCGTAGTACTTGTTGAAGCTCGGTCCAGAGTCATCATTGGCAGTTTATCATTGGCCGAATTAGGAGCTACTCCAGATGACAGATTGCCACGGTTCTAAAGGGAAAAGCATGAGATTTTTATAAAAGACGTGACTTTACCCTACTTACAGGATATCCAGAGACGCTGAATAAATGCGAATGATCAGCTGAATAGTCCTTACTGGGGCAAAATAGACCAAGCCGATGACTTTGAAAACAAGACTCTCAATACTCACGAACACTCTAATGGAAGACGTAAGCACGGACTTCTGAAAGATTGTACCTCTGGCGTTGGCGTTTCAAGAACTATGTTGAAAAAATCGCATGATTTCAAGCATGTCACCCTGTCTCAATTCTTTTTTGACATCAAAAGTGTCAGTGGGACTTTACCGATCTCACCATCATCATCCTGTATAGACACAGACAGACGGGTTTGGCAGGGATATCAAACATCACATTACTCTGTACAGCTTGGCTCTATAAATGTCATACGCGGCCTTAAACTCGATAAAAGGTGGAGGATTTCGTTCCTGGATTTTCTCCAAGATCCGACGGAGTATGAATATTTCATCGGCGGTGGACTTTCCTGGTCTAAAATCAGACCGATATGGACCAAAAGATATTGTAAGTGATTTTGAGGAATGGTTAAGCCTTTAAAGTTGAAAGGTCTCATTTTTAGAAGATTGTGCAAGCAATGCTGAGTTTCCATTCGTCGGGATTGTTTTTGTCCGCCCGTATTTTGCAAATAAGTTGGTAAGTTACCTCCTGCTGCTTCAAATAACTCGGTAGCAAGGCCGCCTTAAGTTTAGATATAGCTATCCAGGTCTGGTTGACCAAATTAAATGACATTCTTCCCTTAACCGGTCCAATTGGAATATAATCTGTTCTCGCAAGAGACATGTCAAAGGCAAATCCACGTTTACCGAGATCTTGATGAAACTTACAAGGCACTTGGTGTGACTTATTTCTTATTCAGCTCAACCAAACCTAGACCTACAGTAATATATCTGACCAACTGTAGTCAGTTCGTTTCCAACGCTGAAGCTAACTAATAAAAAAAAAAACATTAAAACTCCACAAAGTATCGCCACCACAGCTATAACTAAACTCGTATAGTTAAATTATTTTGTTTTATGAAATGATTTTTAATTTGGCCGCTTTTCGGCTGAGGTTTAGTGCTACAAATCATTTAATTAAAACACAAATCTCTATACGGTATGGCTCTGTAGCTTACAAATTAATATAAATGAGTGCATTCAAACGCCATCTGTTGGAATTTTTACACCGTGTATCAGCAAAAAAAAAAGAAAAAAATTCAAAAGAATCTCAAATGAGAGCGAAAAAATAAAGAGAGAGCGCGTACTTTTCCCAAGAAAACTGCAAAAGAAAAATCTCTTAAGAAAAATGAAAATCTATCCACCACCCCCCCGTTCGTAAATAATTTGTAAGGATGTTTTCTACCCCTTTCCTCATTGGTTAACGTAAGACGGGGAAAACTTTTGGACGTCTCCGAAGGGTTTTTTCTTCGACAAGAGAAACTTTTTTCCGTGACTCCTGCTAGTGGGGAGACAGAAAGAAAAAGCGTAATTCGGTGTCTTGGATATTTTCTTGGAAAATAAAAAAAAACTCCCGGTAACCGTTAAGGGATGGTTTCTTGAAATTTCCGCTATTCGGCGCTAGTGTTGTTCTTATTGATTTCAAATTAAAAATTCACAAGAACGTAATTAGAACGTACATATTTATCAATTTGATTTAGAGTTTAGTTTAAGTTGGTCCTTCATTTTGTGATTTGTTGCACGAGACAATGAAACAAGGGTAGATGAGGGTTTAACACGTTTATTGGAATACCCACCCTCAAAACTGTTGGTGGTGTAGACATGAGCAGTAGACGACCAATTATACTTTGCGGTTAACCGCAAAATATATTATATATGTATTCGAGATAAGACTTTACATTGTTGTGCGTCACATAAAGGAAGTCTTTCATCCCCTATTTTCTGGATTTATATCTTTTGGGTAGATTTGTGTTTTTTTGTTTTGTTCTGTGCCACATTAAGGGTAACCGCAATAGGCTCCGCCCTGTGTTAAGGTAAACTTGAACTTTTATAGGCTGAAGTTTTTTTTTGTAAATGTGGTCAGTGAGGAGTTAAATTGAAGGGTGTAGGTGTATTGTTGGTTCTTATTTGTGGTTAGGTCTATGTCTGTCCCTGCACTGGTAAGGGGGTTTAGAATGTGCAAAGTGTGATTGATATAGCGTTAGACAAAGGAAAAAGCTCCGCAGCTGAAGCTATTTGGGTTATTGTCGGTTCAATTTGAGAAAGCTGGCAACGGCTGATTGCGTTCAGAACCTCAGTCTTTAGCTAGAAAGATGTGCTATCGCAGATGTGCTGCGCGGGTTAAGTTAATTAGAATTTCATTACAGGGCTTGACGGCGGATAATAAGCCAAAAATTCTTCAAAAATTCAACGTAAATTTCGACAGAGACCGATGAGCTGAACTAAAGGACAAAGCGAAGGCTTCTGAACAATCACAAAGACTAGCCAAGTTACCGGCACGGCGGAGCGAAAACCTGGGCAGTGTACTGGGGAGAGGACGGCATGAAGCAATGCTGGGAAGAAGGTGGCGATGGGGCACAAAGAAATACTGTACAGTAGTAACGCTCGGCGTTAAAAATTCCTTTAGCTCGGCGAATGGGTCATGCGTTAGAAGATCCCTAGAGAAAATTGATACACCACACTACCTGATGAATGTAGTCACGATCTACTTCACCAGCGGGAAGCTGAGGTACGAGGGTCGATTCTTGAACCCCTAATTTGAAACATGATATGTTACGAAGTTTTGTGCCTTACGCTTCCACAAGGAGTTATCGCCTTGATTATCGTGGCAAAACACATCCACGAGATAGAGTCACGGATTAAGCAGTCGCCATGATCAAAAAGTGTCCGACAGCTTAGAACTAGCTGATTGGCTTTGACTTTCAACATTAGGGACTAAACCATCCCCTCTTAGGAAGCATTAAAGAAGGAGTCATGCTTGAAAGCAGACTGAGCTTCAAAACGCAAGAAACCCTTCCGCGGATGCTGCAAAATATAGGTGGGTCTGGATTCGCCAGAACTATTCTGCCATGCAGAGTAGTCAGTTCAATTCTTCTCCGGTTTGGGCGGGGGGACACTTATAACGAAGGAAACAAGAATGAAGCTCTTGTCAGCATACATGCTCTGCGAAAAAGCTGTATTAAAGCCGAAATGGTCCCCTTTCCCAAAGGGTTTACCTTAGGCGAACCGCAAAGCGTCAAGAAAACATGGTTGCTAATAGGATCAAAACTGAAGAAAGAGCAACATCTGTAGCATTGGGGTAAACCAGGTGGGACAATTCAGTAAAAGGAGCTTGGCACCAGAGAACCATACGCCTGTGAATCGTGCATTTACAGTAGGTACGGAGAACTGGTATTTATGAATATTTCACATCCATTGGCATGGAATGCCGTAAAATTGAATCAGGTGGCCTTAGACAGACCCGCAATCATCTACTCCTCTGGCTCCCGAAATCGAAGTGCAGAACACGAGCTTTCAGACATATCTACGTATGAATGTACGCCCAGCAGCGGCCGACCAGAGCTGCAATGGTTCTGTGCAATACAGCGCAGTAAATGCCGATCTAAGGGACATTGAGTACGAGACTTAGTATAGACGTACTGACGACACATTTCGTGCGCTATTCGTCAACCATCAATTCACCATGCTACTCTAACTGTCAATTGACATTGATGGTATGCAGCAAAGCAAGCTACTAAGGCGACCTTAAAGCTGAGAGAAACTCGCCAATATCACAGAATCGTCTGGACTCTGGAGTCAGCGCGAAGTTCTTAATCTTTAAACGAATCGGTGTCATTTATCTCTCCCTAGCAAGGTCTCCGGCAAAGGTTCAATCTTTTCATCAGTATTGCCCTTCTTGATGAACAAGATGGTTACAAAGCGAAGCCAATTAAGGGCTTAACCATGAGTATAGATGGAAGACTGGCAGAAGAGCGGACCGACAAAGAAAATCGTGACGCAATTGCGGAATACCGACTCAATGACAATTCTTTTACAACCCCTCCAACCCTAAATTATCGCATCAATGTCAAATCAAGCCCTTAATGACTTCATCTACGGGTTTGGCAGGTCTATAGGTTTTCATCTTTCATTTATCAATAAATTGCATATGTAACTCACAGATAACAAACCCCGACATACGCAGATACAGATACTTAATCTACACCCGTAACCAAACCAAATCGAAAGATTATCTGCGATATTTTGTAATAAATTAACCGAAAAGCCTTATCTAATCTTTAAGAGGACTGAAGCTACTTCAAGACCGATTCGTTGGTGAATAGTCAGTTACCTACTTACCGTTGTATCGGAGGGTAGTCTAGAAGAATGCAGAAGAAAATCGAAATGAAGTTTGCCGTAGCACTGCTTGTAGTATTCGTAGCTAGTGCTAGTGCTCTACCACCACAAAGATGTCGCGAGACCGAAGACTGCTATGAAAAGCAAATGCATCCCGATCTACCCGATACCCAGAGATTTGCACGTGTCGTATCTGGTGAGAACCAGACCAGTTATTGGATGAATATCGGAAAGAATTACGTCATCGAACAACGTGATCGTCCGATCAACAAAAATGTTGCGAAAAATGTCATAGTCTTCCTTGGCGATGGTTTGGGCATCACAACTATTGCCGCAGCCCGCATCTACGCGGGGGGAGAAGAGAAACAGATGTCCTTTGAGAAATTCCCCTACACCGGACTGTCGAAGACCTATGCGGTGGACAGAATCGTTCCGGATTCGGCCAACACTGCAACTGCGTACTTGTGTGGAATCAAAGCCAACATGGGAACGATCGGTGTGAACGCCAATGTCGGTGAGAGTGACTGTGGAGCGGGCAAAAGTACAGCTAATCATGTGTACTCGGCTGCCAAATGGGCAATAGATGCTGGTAAGGCTGCTGGATTCGTAACAACGACACGAGTGACGCATGCATCACCGGCTGGAGTGTACGCACACACTGCGGACCGTGACTGGGAGAATGATTCGGAAGTAAAGAACACCTGTGGTGTGGACTCTGGCAACGAAGACATCGCCTACCAGCTGATACACGGCGAAGTCGGCAGCAAATTGAGGGTTATGATGGGAGGCGGCAGGATACACTTTGCGGACGCAACTAAAATGGCAAACGGCCGGAGATCCGATGGTAAAAATCTCATCGATGAGTTCAAAAGTCAAAGCCCCCGCAACGCTTATGTTGAGAATCGTGAGCAGTTGTTGAATCTAGATGTGACGTCAACCGATCGACTATTGGGACTCTTCCAAGACAGTCACTTGATGTATAATCTGGATACGACTCCTGAAAGCAATCAGCCCACACTGGAGGAGATGACACGTAAAGCCATTGAATTCATGCAAGGGGAGAGTAAGGGATACTTTCTCTTCATTGAAGGCGGCAAGATCGATTTAGGGCACCACGATAACGAAGCCAATATGGCTCTGGATGAGACTCTGGAGTTTTCCAAGGCTATCGACTTGGCCAGGAGCATGACCAGTGAAGACGATACTCTGATCGTTGTAACAGCTGATCATTCGCATTCGTTCAGCGTCTCTGGATATCCTGTAAGTAGGGTAAAGTCACGTCTTTTATAAAAATCTCATGCTTTCCCTTTAGAACCGTGGCAATCCGTCATCTGGAGTAGCTCTTAATTCGGCCGATGATAAACTACCAATGATGACTTTGACCTATGCCAATGGACCGAGCTTTAACGAGTACTACGACACCGGAAAGAAGGCCCGCATCGATCCAACTATCGATGATAAGACCGAGAATCATGCTAAATTCCCTTCGAACGCATACCTGGACTCAGAAACTCATGGAGGAGATGACGTGCCGGTATTTGCCTCAGGACCCTGGGCACATCTGTTCTCCGGAGTCTATGAACAGCATACCATTCCGCATTTGTACGCCTATGCTTCCTGCATCGGGAACGGGCTAAAGGCGTGTTAGATGTTAATTTTGATTTCAAATAAACAATTCAATTGGCAATCGAGTGATTACTAGCGCATATCTGATAAGATATCTGTACGTATCCGCTGAAGTATCGAACTACTTCGAGGGCTGGGTAATCCTCTGTGTTATTTAAAATTTTATTTATGGCGTACAGTTATGGCACGATAGTGGTAACTGATATCGGCTTGAGTATTGCCTATCGTAGGCATGAATAACAGCATGGGAAACGGCTTACATGTGCCTGATTAGGCTAATCTAGGTAGTGTTTGCTACGAGCTTTGCGAGTGAAAGAACGAAGGTATATGACTCAGTCTTCATGAACTCTCTGTTATTTATCGAGGAGATTGCCTGTTTCAGCGATTGTTGCCAACGTTCATGATCTAGATCTAGACTCTAGAGTCTTGCAAGGAAATTCCTGATCTGAATTCAAAGATCCCATTGAGCTGTGAAACTCTGTAAGGCAAGAGTGTCACATTGGAAACATATCAGGCGCAGGACAGATATCTGTCACGCAGACGATGTAGCGTTCGAAGTGGTGAAGGTTTCACACTGTTGATGGAAAAGGTGGACGAAAACAAGTAATAAAGTATCTATCACTGCTGGGTGCAGAGTGATCCAATTGAGGCTGAAACTAAGAGACTTGATACTGGAGCTGGGTTCTAAATTCGAGCGACAAAATCTTCTCCACCTATAGTCCTAAAGATAATATCATACGTAGGCTCGTCCTACAAGTTGGCGATTTGTTCTTGATTGCTGGTGCAGAGATACCCGTGGAATCTCATTTGTGGATTGTTGAGCCGATTCTGGAGATGGGGTAAGGTGAGGCAATTTAGTCACGAGGAACTAGAATTTTATTTGTTAAAAAACTCGGTTGAGAAGTTTGTTAATTGAAAGAATTGGTATTTTTGGGATCAAAACGAGGTAGAAACCATTGAAAAGAGAATGGAAATAAACGAGGGAAATGAAGGAATGGATAAAAATCAAAAGAAAAACAAAAATCGACTAAAAATCAACAAAAGTTGACGAAAAACAACAAAAATAGACGAAATACAACAAAAATCGACCAAAAACAACTCAGGTGATTTTTTTTTCGGTTTTTATATAAGGCGGTGCGAGACCGGGCGAGCTTCAGTCTTCAGGCAGCCGTCGTGATGTTCACATCGTGGATCTTTATGTCGAGAGAGGTTCTCGGAGAGCGAGGTCGAGGGAGTGAGTATTCGGGAGAGTATTAGAGAGTGGGATAGTAAAAGAGAGCGGGAGAGTAAGAGAGAGCGTGAGAATAAGAAAGAGCGGGAGAGTAAGAGAGAGCGGGAGAGTAAAAGAGAGCGGGAGAGTATAAGAGAGCGGGAGAGTAAGAGAGAGCAGGAGAGTAAGAGAGAGCGGGAGAGTAAGAGAGAGCGGGAGAGAGAATGAGTGGTAGTGCGACAGAATTCAAAATTTTTTTTTCTTTTTCGTATTACGCATATACGCACGCGCATGCATAGACGTATCCTCACCTACGCGATCCATTTATACGCTCGTACGTACGCTCGCGTAGCCACACTCGATTGAGCATACTGTCGTATACGAATGAAGAGAGTGAGTGTGTGTTGTGTGTTCCTGAACATCAGACCATATGGTTGAGTTCTGTGTGAAGGAACATCAGAGGAAGAACATGCATTCCACACAGACCAACCCTGACATCATCTTCATCTACCATCTTCGGATACACCATACTACACATAAGCTACATCATCAACAACTCATCAGACACATCACAACATACATCATCAGCAAGTCTTCAGATACAACATCATCAGAAGTTGCCATGCACCTTGTTTACTGATGACACAGGTTAGTCTTATATTTTATTATATTGCCCTTGTCTCTGCCCCTGAACAAACCCACCCAAGTCTTTTTTTTTTTGCAATGCAGTGTCTTTCCTTCTGAAAGCACTAAACACCCAAGTCTGCAAACCTTTTTACCATCATATAAGTGTTTTCCACGCGTAAGCAACACAAAGCTCTTTGCCGTCTTATTTTAGAATACAATTTTATTTTTTTCAAAGCCATAAGCTTATTTTTCTAGCACCTTAAGCCTTCTTTAAAGTTTTTAATTAAATTCAACGGCCTTAAGCCTTTATTTGCCGTAGAATCAGTGCTCTTCTCTTCCACAGCAACACATCGACATCAGTACAAGCTCTACATGGCACTTCCTTCCTGCTTCCTGCTTCACAGATACCTGGTGAGTTCTGTGGGTACTATATTCCTTTGTATTTACTATATTGCTATTTCATTTATTATATTGCTATTTCACTATATTGCTATTTCATTTACTTTATTGCATTTACTATATTGCTTATATTTATTTTATTGCCCCTGACATATACCCACCCAAGTCTCTTTCAGTGTCTTTCCTTTAGAAAGCACTTAGCAAGAACACCCAACTCTCTTTCCCCTGATAAGTCCCCCCAAGTCTCTAGGCCCTTTTGTCTGACATTTTTATTTATTTTCAAATTCTTTATTTAATTTTAAATTATTAAAATACAATACAATATAAAATACAATTTTAAAAAAATTTGAATAATGCAATTTCATATAATTTCATATAATATAACATAATGAGCTTTTAGCCTTTAGCTGTTCCCTTATTCCCATTCCTATTTCCCCTTTCCAAATGAGAGCTCTCGGACTTGGAATACCCAGCAAGGCCTACGAAGAATCATCAAGAACACAAGTGCGTCGTTTACGAAGTCGCTGCAGCGCCAAAACGAGATATTGCAATCGGCGACGCGATATTGCAATCGGTAACCGTGTGTGTAGTCCGTAAAGCCTTGGACATTTGATGGGCTCGTGTACGTCGTACGCTACTACACACTCGCGACCCCACACTCGCTTAAGCATATGGACAGTCGTATGCGAGTGAAGGGAGTGAACGTTGTGTGTTGTGTGTTCCTGAACATCAGACCATCTGGTTGGGTTCTGTGTGAAGAAACATCAGAAGAAGAACAAGCATTCCACACAGACCAACCCTGACATCATCATCATCTACAGCATCAGATACACCATACTACACATCGTACATACATACGTACATAATATACATCATCAGCAACTCAGCAGACACAACAAGATATACATCATCAGCAACTCATCAGACACATCACAACATACATCATCAGCAAGTCTTCAGATACAACATCATCAGAAGTTGCCATGCACCTTGTTTACTGATGACACAGGTCAGTCCTATATTTTATTATATTGCTCTTGTCCCTGCCCACCCAAGTCTTGTTTTTTTTTTTTTTTTGCAATGCAGTGACTTTCCTTCTGAAAGCACTTAATCAGAAACCCCCAACTCTCTTTCCTTAAGAAAGCCCCTGATAATCCCACCCAAGTCTTTAGGGCTTTTTGCATTGCAATGCAGTGACTTTCCTTCAGAAAGCACTAAACACCCAAGTCTGCAAATCTTTTTACCATCATATAAGTGTTTTCCACGCGTAAGCCACACAAGGCTCTTTGCCTTTCTTTTTTTTTGAAAACAATTTAATTTTTTTGAAAGCCATAAGCTCATCTTTCCAAGGCCTTAAGCCTTCTTAAATTTTTTTTTATTCAATTCAAAGGCCTTAAGCCTTATTTTTAACTTTTTGCAAGCCATAAGCTTATCTTTAAAGTTTTTAATTCACTTCGAAGGCCTTAAGCCTTATTTTCCGTAGAATCAGTGCTCTTCTCTTCCACAGCAACACATCGACATCAGTACAAGCTCTACATGGCACTTCCTTCCTGCTTCCTCCTTCACAGATACCCGGTGAGTTCTGTGGTTATATTTATATTTACTATATTGCCATTTCACTATATTGCTATTTCATTTACTATATTGCTATTTATTTTATTTACCATATACATATATCATATTTATTATATTGCCCTTTACATATACCCATCCGAGTCTGTAATCAGTGTCTTTCCATCAGAAAGCACTTAGCACGAAACCCCAAGTCTGTTTCCATACGAAAGCCTTTGAAATGTCCACCCAAGTCTCTAGGCCTTTCAGTCTGAAACCCTTTTGCTTACTTAACATTCCAATTTATTTCCCACGCGAAGTCTCTCGGCTTTTGGAAGTGAAAGCACGTCCAATGTGCGGTCGGAAACAAATTTATCAATCGATCTTTTATCTATCTACTTTCAACGAACATGACGTACAACGGAACACAACGGAAGAGATTTAGAATAATACGTACGTTGTTTAGAATTGCGTTGCATACTGAAGGGAAGATAGGCGTTGTTAGGTTGAATTCAAACGGATTAGGCAATAGCTGTTAGGTTACGGACGGTAGCGAGTTATTTACGTTAGACATTAGAGATAGGTGTTAGGTTAGGTTGCGCTATATAGGTATACCGCGGACATGAGATATAGGTAGGTAGGTGTTAGGTTAAGCTGCGCTTTTTATGAAAGATAGGTGTTAGGTTGAGTTCGAACTCAGTCGGGATAGGGCCTCCCTACGGACGGTAGGCGAGAAAGTTCTCCCTACGGACAGTAGGTGAGCAGTATCCGGATACTGGGAGGGAGGGTGGGAATACTCCCTACGGACGGTAGGTGAGTCAGTACACGGGTACTGCTTAGCATTGCGTTAGAAACAAAAGCTAGGTCTTGATAGGTGTTAGGTTAAGCTGCGCTTTTTATGAAAGATAGGTGTTAGGTTGAGTTCGAACTCAAGCGGGATAGGGCCTCCCTACGGACGGTAGGCGAGGAAGTTCTCCCTACGGACAGTAGGTGAGCAGTATCCGGATACTGGGAGGGAGGGTGGGAATACTCCCTACGGACGGTAGGTGAGTCAGTACACGGGTACTGCTTAGCATTGCGTTAGAAACAAAAGCTAGGTCTTGATAGGTGTTAGGTTAAGCTGCGCTTTTTATGAAAGATAGGTGTTAGGTTGAGTTCGAACTCAAGCGGGATAGGGCCTCCCTACGGACGGTAGGCGAGGAAGTTCTCCCTACGGACAGTAGGTGAGCAGTATCCGGATACTGGGAGGGAGGGTGGGAATACTCCCTACGGACGGTAGGTGAGTCAGTACACGGGTACTGCTTAGTATTGCGTTAGAAACAAAAGCTAGGTCTTGATAGGTGTTAGGTTGAACTGCGCTTTTTATGAAAGATAGGTGTTAGGTTGAGTTCGAACTCAAGCGGGATAGGGCCTCCCTACGGACGGTAGGCGAGGAAGTTCTCCCTACGGACAGTAGGTGAGCAGTATCCGGATACTGGGAGGGAGGGTGGGAATACTCCCTACGGACGGTAGGTGAGTCAGTACACGGGTACTGCTTAGTATTGCGTTAGAAACAAAAGCTAGGTCTTGATAGGTGTTAGGTTGAACTGCGCTTTTTATGAAAGATAGGTGTTAGGTTGAGTTCGAACTCAAGCGGGATAGGGCCTCCCTACGGACGGTAGGCGAGGAAGTTCTCCCTACGGACAGTAGGTGAACAGTATCCGGATACTGGGAGGGAGGGTGGGAATACTCCCTACGGACGGTAGGTGAGTCAGTACACGGGTACTGCTTAGTATTGCGTTAGAAACAAAAGCTAGGTCTTGATAGGTGTTAGGTTAAGCTGCGCTTTTTATAAAAGATAGGTGTTAGGTTGAGTTCGAACTCAAGCGGGATAGGGCCTCCCTACGGACGGTAGGCGAGGAAGTTCTCCCTACGGACAGTAGGTGAGCAGTATCCGGATACTGGGAGGGAGGGTGGGAATACTCCCTACGGACGGTAGGTGAGTCAGTACACGGGTACTGCTTAGTATTGCGTTAGAAACAAAAGCTAGGTCTTGATAGGTGTTAGGTTGAACTGCGCTTTTTATGAAAGATAGGTGTTAGGTTGGGTTCGAATTCATGCGGGATAGGGCCTCCCTACGGACGGTAGGCGAGGAAGTTCTCCCTACGGACAGTAGGTGAGCAGTATCCGGATACTGGGAGGGAGGGTGGGAATACTCCCTACGGACGGTAGGTGAGTCAGTACACGGGTACTGCTTAGTATTGCGTTAGAAACAAAAGCTAGGTCTTGATAGGTGTTAGGTTGAACTGCGCTTTTTTTGAAAGATAGGTGTTAGGTTGAGTTCGAACTCAAGCGGGATAGGGCCTCCCTACGGACGGTAGGCGAGGAAGTTCTCCCTACGGACAGTAGGTGAGCAGTATCCGGATACTGGGAGGGAGGGTGGGAATACTCCCTACGGACGGTAGGTGAGTCAGTACACGGGTACTGCTTAGTATTGCGTTAGAAACAAAAGCTAGGTCTTGATAGGTGTTAGGTTGAACTGCGCTTTTTATGAAAGATAGGTGTTAGGTTGAGTTCGAACTCAAGCGGGATAGGGCCTCCCTACGGACGGTAGGCGAGGAAGTTCTCCCTACGGACAGTAGGTGAGCAGTATCCGGATACTGGGAGGGAGGGTGGGAATACTCCCTACGGACGGTAGGTGAGTCAGTACACGGGTACTGCTTAGTATTGCGTTAGAAACAAAAGCTAGGTCTTGATAGGTGTTAGGTTACGCTGCGCTTCTTATGAAAGATAGGTGTTAGGTTGAGTTCGAACTCAAGCGGGATAGGGCCTCCCTTTCGGACGGTAGGCGAGGAAGTTCTCCCTACGGACAGTAGGTGAGCAGTATCCGGATACCGGGAGGGAGGGTGGGAATACTCCCTACGGACGGTAGGTGAGTCAGTACACGGGTACTGCTTAGTATTGCGTTAGAAACAAAAGCTACGTCTTGATAGGTGTTAGGTTAAGCTGCGCTTTTTATGAAAGATAGGTGTTAGGTTGAGTTCGAACTCAAGCGGGATAGGGCCTCCCTACGGACGGTAGGCGAGGAAGTTCTCCCTACGGACAGTAGGTGAGCAGTATCCGGATACTGGGAGGGAGGGTGGGAATACTCCCTACGGACGGTAGGTGAGTCAGTACACGGGTACTGCTTAGTATTGCGTTAGAAACAAAAGCTAGGTCTTGATAGGTGTTAGGTTAAGCTGCGCTTTTTATGAAAGATAGGTGTTAGGTTGAGTTCGAACTCAAGCGGGATAGGGCCTCCCTACGGACGGTAGGCGAGGAAGTTCTCCCTACGGACAGTAGGTGAGCAGTATCCGGATACTGGGAGGGAGGGTGGGAATACTCCCTACGGACGGTAGGTGAGTCAGTACACGGGTACTGCTTAGTATTGCGTTAGAAACAAAAGCTAGGTCTTGATAGGTGTTAGGTTAAGCTGCGCTTTTTATGAAAGATAGGTGTTAGGTTGAGTTCGAACTCAAGCGGGATAGGGCCTCCCTACGGACGGTAGGCGAGGAAGTTCTCCCTACGGACAGTAGGTGAGCAGTATCCGGATACTGGGAGGGAGGGTGGGAATACTCCCTACGGACGGTAGGTGAGTCAGTACACGGGTACTGCTTAGCATTGCGTTAGAAACAAAAGCTAGGTCTTGATAGGTGTTAGGTTAAGCTGCGCTTTTTATGAAAGATAGGTGTTAGGTTGAGTTCGAACTCAAGCGGGATAGGGCCTCCCTACGGAAAGTAGGCGAGGAAGTTCTCCCTACGGACAGTAGGTGAGCAGTATCCGGATACTGGGAGGGAGGGTGGGAATACTCCCTACGGACGGTAGGTGAGTCAGTACACGGGTACTGCTTAGCATTGCGTTAGAAACAAAAGCTAGGTCTTGATAGGTGTTAGGTTAAGCTGCGCTTTTTATGAAAGATAGGTGTTAGGTTGAGTTCGAACTCAAGCGGGATAGGGCCTCCCTACGGACGGTAGGCGAGGAAGTTCTCCCTACGGACAGTAGGTGAGCAGTATCCGGATACTGGGAGGGAGGGTGGGAATACTCCCTACGGACGGTAGGTGAGTCAGTACACGGGTACTGCTTAGTATTGCGTTAGAAACAAAAGCTAGGTCTTGATAGGTGTTAGGTTAAGCTGCGCTTTTTATAAAAGATAGGTGTTAGGTTGAGTTCGAACTCAAGCGGGATAGGGCCTCCCTACGGACGGTAGGCGAGGAAGTTCTCCCTACGGACAGTAGGTGAGCAGTATCCGGATACTGGGAGGGAGGGTGGGAATACTCCCTACGGACGGTAGGTGAGTCAGTACACGGGTACTGCTTAGCATTGCGTTAGAAACAAAAGCTAGGTCTTGATAGGTGTTAGGTTAAGCTGCGCTTTTTATGAAAGATAGGTGTTAGGTTGAGTTCGAACTCAAGCGGGATAGGACCTCCCTACGGACGGTAGGCGAGGAAGTTCTCCCTACGGACAGTAGGTGAGCAGTATCCGGATACTGGGAGGGAGGGTGGGAATACTTCCTACGGATGGTAGGTGAGTCAGTACACGGGTACTGCTTAGTATTGCGTTAGAAACAAAAGCTAGGTCTTGATAGGTGTTAGGTTAAGCTGCGCTTTTTATGAAAGATAGGTGTTAGGTTGAGTTCGAACTCAAGCGGGATAGGGCCTCCCTACGGACGGTAGGCGAGGAAGTTCTCCCTACGGACAGTAGGTGAGCAGTATCCGGATACTGGGAGGGAGGGTGGGAATACTCCCTACGGACGGTAGGTGAGTCAGTACACGGGTACTGCTTAGTATTGCGTTAGAAACAAAAGCTAGGTCTTGATAGGTGTTAGGTTAAGCTGCGCTTTTTATGAAAGATAGGTGTTAGGTTGAGTTCGAACTCAAGCGGGATAGGGCCTCCCTACGGACGGTAGGCGAGGAAGTTCTCCCTACGGGCAGTAGGTGAGCAGTATCCGGATACTGGGAGGGAGGGTGGGAATACTCCCTACGGACGGTAGGTGAGTCAGTACACGGGTACTGCTTAGTATTGCGTTAGAAACAAAAGCTACGTCTTGATAGGTGTTAGGTTAAGCTGCGCTTTTTATGAAAGATAGGTGTTAGGTTGAGTTCGAACTCAAGCGGGATAGGGCCTCCCTACGGACGGTAGGCGAGGAAGTTCTCCCTACGGACAGTAGGTGAGCAGTATCCGGATACTGGGAGGGAGGGTGGGAATACTCCCTACGGACGGTAGGTGAGTCAGTACACGGGTACTGCTTAGTATTGCGTTAGAAACAAAAGCTAGGTCTTGATAGGTGTTAGGTTGAACTGCGCTTTTTATGAAAGATAGGTGTTAGGTTGGGTTCGAATTCATGCGGGATAGGGCCTCCCTACGGACGGTAGGCGAGGAAGTTCTCCCTACGGACAGTAGGTGAGCAGTATCCGGATACTGGGAGGGAGGGTGGGAATACTCCCTACGGACGGTAGGTGAGTCAGTACACGGGTACTGCTTAGTATTGCGTTAGAAACAAAAGCTAGGTCTTGATAGGTGTTAGGTTGAACTGCGCTTTTTATGAAAGATAGGTGTTAGGTTGAGTTCGAACTCAAGCGGGATAGGGCCTCCCTACGGACGGTAGGCGAGGAAGTTCTCCCTACGGGCAGTAGGTGAGCAGTATCCGGATACTGGGAGGGAGGGTGGGAATACTCCCTACGGACGGTAGGTGAGTCAGTACACGGGTACTGCTTAGTATTGCGTTAGAAACAAAAGCTAGGTCTTGATAGGTGTTAGGTTGAACTGCGCTTTTTATGAAAGATAGGTGTTAGGTTGAGTTCGAACTCAAGCGGGATAGGGCCTCCCTACGGACGGTAGGCGAGGAAGTTCTCCCTACGGACAGTAGGTGAGCAGTATCCGGATACTGGGAGGGAGGGTGGGAATACTCCCTACGGACGGTAGGTGAGTCAGTACACGGGTACTGCTTAGTATTGCGTTAGAAACAAAAGCTACGTCTTGATAGGTGTTAGGTTAAGCTGCGCTTTTTATGAAAGATAGGTGTTAGGTTGAGTTCGAACTCAAGCGGGATAGGGCCTCCCTACGGACGGTAGGCGAGGAAGTTCTCCCTACGGACAGTAGGTGAGCAGTATCCGGATACTGGGAGGGAGGGTGGGAATACTCCCTACGGACGGTAGGTGAGTCAGTACACGGGTACTGCTTAGTATTGCGTTAGAAACAAAAGCTAGGTCTTGATAGGTGTTAGGTTGAACTGCGCTTTTTATGAAAGATAGGTGTTAGGTTGGGTTCGAATTCATGCGGGATAGGGCCTCCCTACGGACGGTAGGCGAGGAAGTTCTCCCTACGGACAGTAGGTGAGCAGTATCCGGATACTGGGAGGGAGGGTGGGAATACTCCCTACGGACGGTAGGTGAGTCAGTACACGGGTACTGCTTAGTATTGCGTTAGAAACAAAAGCTAGGTCTTGATAGGTGTTAGGTTGAACTGCGCTTTTTATGAAAGATAGGTGTTAGGTTGAGTTCGAACTCAAGCGGGATAGGGCCTCCCTACGGACGGTAGGCGAGGAAGTTCTCCCTACGGACAGTAGGTGAGCAGTATCCGGATACTGGGAGGGAGGGTGGGAATACTCCCTACGGACGGTAGGTGAGTCAGTACACGGGTACTGCTTAGTATTGCGTTAGAAACAAAAGCTAGGTCTTGATAGGTGTTAGGTTGAACTGCGCTTTTTATGAAAGATAGGTGTTAGGTTGAGTTCGAACTCAAGCGGGATAGGGCCTCCCTACGGACGGTAGGCGAGGAAGTTCTCCCTACGGACAGTAGGTGAGCAGTATCCGGATACTGGGAGGGAGGGTGGGAATACTCCCTACGGACGGTAGGTGAGTCAGTACACGGGTACTGCTTAGTATTGCGTTAGAAACAAAAGCTACGTCTTGATAGGTGTTAGGTTAAGCTGCGCTTTTTATGAAAGATAGGTGTTAGGTTGAGTTCGAACTCAAGCGGGATAGGGCCTCCCTACGGACGGTAGGCGAGGAAGTTCTCCCTACGGACAGTAGGTGAGCAGTATCCGGATACTGGGAGGGAGGGTGGGAATACTCCCTACGGACGGTAGGTGAGTCAGTACACGGGTACTGCTTAGTATTGCGTTAGAAACAAAAGCTAGGTCTTGATAGGTGTTAGGTTAAGCTGCGCTTTTTATAAAAGATAGGTGTTAGGTTGAGTTCGAACTCAAGCGGGATAGGGCCTCCCTACGGACGGTAGGCGAGGAAGTTCTCCCTACGGACAGTAGGTGAGCAGTATCCGGATACTGGGAGGGAGGGTGGGAATACTCCCTACGGACGGTAGGTGAGTCAGTACACGGGTACTGCTTAGTATTGCGTTAGAAACAAAAGCTACGTCTTGATAGGTGTTAGGTTAAGCTGCGCTTTTTATGAAAGATAGGTGTTAGGTTGAGTTCGAACTCAAGCGGGATAGGGCCTCCCTACGGACGGTAGGCGAGGAAGTTCTCCCTACGGACAGTAGGTGAGCAGTATCCGGATACTGGGAGGGAGGGTGGGAATACTCCCTACGGACGGTAGGTGAGTCAGTACACGGGTACTGCTTAGTATTGCGTTAGAAACAAAAGCTAAGTCTTGATAGGTGTTAGGTTGAACTGCGCTTTTTCTGAAAGATAGGTGTTAGGTTGGGTTCGAATTCATGCGGGATAGGGCCTCCCTACGGACGGTAGGCGAGGAAGTTCTCCCTACGGACAGTAGGTGAGCAGTATCCGGATACTGGGAGGGAGGGTGGGAATACTCCCTACGGACGGTAGGTGAGTCAGTACACGGGTACTGCTTAGTATTGCGTTAGAAACAAAAGCTAGGTCTTGATAGGTGTTAGGTTGAACTGCGCTTTTTATGAAAGATAGGTGTTAGGTTGAGTTCGAACTCAAGCGGGATAGGGCCTCCCTACGGACGGTAGGCGAGGAAGTTCTCCCTACGGACAGTAGGTGAACAGTATCCGGATACTGGGAGGGAGGGTGGGAATACTCCCTACGGACGGTAGGTGAGTCAGTACACGGGTACTGCTTAGTATTGCGTTAGAAACAAAAGCTAGGTCTTGATAGGTGTTAGGTTAAGCTGCGCTTTTTATAAAAGATAGGTGTTAGGTTGAGTTCGAACTCAAGCGGGATAGGGCCTCCCTACGGACGGTAGGCGAGGAAGTTCTCCCTACGGACAGTAGGTGAGCAGTATCCGGATACTGGGAGGGAGGGTGGGAATACTCCCTACGGACGGTAGGTGAGTTAGTACACGGGTACTGCTTAGTATTGCGTTAGAAACAAAAGCTACGTCTTGATAGGTGTTAGGTTAAGCTGCGCTTTTTATGAAAGATAGGTGTTAGGTTGAGTTCGAACTCAAGCGGGATAGGGCCTCCCTACGGACGGTAGGCGAGGAAGTTCTCCCTACGGACAGTAGGTGAGCAGTATCCGGATACTGGGAGGGAGGGTGGGAATACTCCCTACGGACGGTAGGTGAGTCAGTACACGGGTACTGCTTAGTATTGCGTTAGAAACAAAAGCTAGGTCTTGATAGGTGTTAGGTTAAGCTGCGCTTTTTATGAAAGATAGGTGTTAGGTTGAGTTCGAACTCAAGCGGGATAGGGCCTCCCTACGGACGGTAGGCGAGGAAGTTCTCCCTACGGACAGTAGGTGAGCAGTATCCGGATACTGGGAGGGAGGGTGGGAATACTCCCTACGGACGGTAGGTGAGTCAGTACACGGGTACTGCTTAGTATTGCGTTAGAAACAAAAGCTAGGTCTTGATAGGTGTTAGGTTAAGCTGCGCTTTTTATGAAAGATAGGTGTTAGGTTGAGTTCGAACTCAAGCGGGATAGGGCCTCCCTACGGACGGTAGGCGAGGAAGTTCTCCCTACGGACAGTAGGTGAGCAGTATCCGGATACTGGGAGGGAGGGTGGGAATACTCCCTACGGACGGTAGGTGAGTCAGTACACGGGTACTGCTTAGTATTGCGTTAGAAACAAAAGCTAGGTCTTGATAAGTGTTAGGTTAAGCTGCGCTTTTTATAAAAGATAGGTGTTAGGTTGAGTTCGAACTCAAGCGGGATAGGGCCTCCCTACGGACGGTAGGCGAGGAAGTTCTCCCTACGGACAGTAGGTGAGCAGTATCCGGATACTGGGAGGGAGGGTGGGAATACTCCCTACGGACGGTAGGTGAGTCAGTACACGGGTACTGCTTAGCATTGCGTTAGAAACAAAAGCTAGGTCTTGATAGGTGTTAGGTTAAGCTGCGCTTTTTATGAAAGATAGGTGTTAGGTTGAGTTCGAACTCAAGCGGGATAGGACCTCCCTACGGACGGTAGGCGAGGAAGTTCTCCCTACGGACAGTAGGTGAGCAGTATCCGGATACTGGGAGGGAGGGTGGGAATACTCCCTACGGACGGTAGGTGAGTCAGTACACGGGTACTGCTTAGTATTGCGTTAGAAACAAAAGCTAGGTCTTGATAGGTGTTAGGTTAAGCTGCGCTTTTTATGAAAGATAGGTGTTAGGTTGAGTTCGAACTCAAGCGGGATAGGGCCTCCCTACGGACGGTAGGCGAGGAAGTTCTCCCTACGGACAGTAGGTGAGCAGTATCCGGATACTGGGAGGGAGGGTGGGAATACTCCCTACGGACGGTAGGTGAGTCAGTACACGGGTACTGCTTAGCATTGCGTTAGAAACAAAAGCTAGGTCTTGATAGGTGTTAGGTTAAGCTGCGCTTTTTATGAAAGATAGGTGTTAGGTTGAGTTCGAACTCAAGCGGGATAGGACCTCCCTACGGACGGTAGGCGAGGAAGTTCTCCCTACGGACAGTAGGTGAGCAGTATCCGGATACTGGGAGGGAGGGTGGGAATACTTCCTACGGATGGTAGGTGAGTCAGTACACGGGTACTGCTTAGTATTGCGTTAGAAACAAAAGCTAGGTCTTGATAGGTGTTAGGTTAAGCTGCGCTTTTTATGAAAGATAGGTGTTAGGTTGAGTTCGAACTCAAGCGGGATAGGGCCTCCCTACGGACGGTAGGCGAGGAAGTTCTCCCTACGGACAGTAGGTGAGCAGTATCCGGATACTGGGAGGGAGGGTGGGAATACTCCCTACGGACGGTAGGTGAGTCAGTACACGGGTACTGCTTAGTATTGCGTTAGAAACAAAAGCTAGGTCTTGATAGGTGTTAGGTTAAGCTGCGCTTTTTATGAAAGATAGGTGTTAGGTTGAGTTCGAACTCAAGCGGGATAGGGCCTCCCTACGGACGGTAGGCGAGGAAGTTCTCCCTACGGGCAGTAGGTGAGCAGTATCCGGATACTGGGAGGGAGGGTGGGAATACTCCCTACGGACGGTAGGTGAGTCAGTACACGGGTACTGCTTAGTATTGCGTTAGAAACAAAAGCTACGTCTTGATAGGTGTTAGGTTAAGCTGCGCTTTTTATGAAAGATAGGTGTTAGGTTGAGTTCGAACTCAAGCGGGATAGGGCCTCCCTACGGACGGTAGGCGAGGAAGTTCTCCCTACGGACAGTAGGTGAGCAGTATCCGGATACTGGGAGGGAGGGTGGGAATACTCCCTACGGACGGTAGGTGAGTCAGTACACGGGTACTGCTTAGTATTGCGTTAGAAACAAAAGCTAGGTCTTGATAGGTGTTAGGTTAAGCTGCGCTTTTTATGAAAGATAGGTGTTAGGTTGAGTTCGAACTCAAGCGGGATAGGGCCTCCCTACGGACGGTAGGCGAGGAAGTTCTCCCTACGGACAGTAGGTGAGCAGTATCCGGATACTGGGAGGGAGGGTGGGAATACTCCCTACGGACGGTAGGTGAGTCAGTACACGGGTACTGCTTAGTATTGCGTTAGAAACAAAAGCTAGGTCTTGATAAGTGTTAGGTTAAGCTGCGCTTTTTATAAAAGATAGGTGTTAGGTTGAGTTCGAACTCAAGCGGGATAGGGCCTCCCTACGGACGGTAGGCGAGGAAGTTCTCCCTACGGACAGTAGGTGAGCAGTATCCGGATACTGGGAGGGAGGGTGGGAATACTCCCTACGGACGGTAGGTGAGTCAGTACACGGGTACTGCTTAGCATTGCGTTAGAAACAAAAGCTAGGTCTTGATAGGTGTTAGGTTAAGCTGCGCTTTTTATGAAAGATAGGTGTTAGGTTGAGTTCGAACTCAAGCGGGATAGGACCTCCCTACGGACGGTAGGCGAGGAAGTTCTCCCTACGGACAGTAGGTGAGCAGTATCCGGATACTGGGAGGGAGGGTGGGAATACTCCCTACGGACGGTAGGTGAGTCAGTACACGGGTACTGCTTAGTATTGCGTTAGAAACAAAAGCTAGGTCTTGATAGGTGTTAGGTTAAGCTGCGCTTTTTATGAAAGATAGGTGTTAGGTTGAGTTCGAACTCAAGCGGGATAGGGCCTCCCTACGGACGGTAGGCGAGGAAGTTCTCCCTACGGACAGTAGGTGAGCAGTATCCGGATACTGGGAGGGAGGGTGGGAATACTCCCTACGGACGGTAGGTGAGTCAGTACACGGGTACTGCTTAGCATTGCGTTAGAAACAAAAGCTAGGTCTTGATAGGTGTTAGGTTAAGCTGCGCTTTTTATGAAAGATAGGTGTTAGGTTGAGTTCGAACTCAAGCGGGATAGGACCTCCCTACGGACGGTAGGCGAGGAAGTTCTCCCTACGGACAGTAGGTGAGCAGTATCCGGATACTGGGAGGGAGGGTGGGAATACTTCCTACGGATGGTAGGTGAGTCAGTACACGGGTACTGCTTAGTATTGCGTTAGAAACAAAAGCTAGGTCTTGATAGGTGTTAGGTTAAGCTGCGCTTTTTATGAAAGATAGGTGTTAGGTTGAGTTCGAACTCAAGCGGGATAGGGCCTCCCTACGGACGGTAGGCGAGGAAGTTCTCCCTACGGACAGTAGGTGAGCAGTATCCGGATACTGGGAGGGAGGGTGGGAGTACTCCCTACGGACGGTAGGTGAGTCAGTACACGGGTACTGCTTAGTATTGCGTTAGAAACAAAAGCTAGGTCTTGATAGGTGTTAGGTTAAGCTGCGCTTTTTATGAAAGATAGGTGTTAGGTTGAGTTCGAACTCAAGCGGGATAGGGCCTCCCTACGGACGGTAGGCGAGGAAGTTCTCCCTACGGGCAGTAGGTGAGCAGTATCCGGATACTGGGAGGGAGGGTGGGAATACTCCCTACGGACGGTAGGTGAGTCAGTACACGGGTGACTGCTTAGTATTGCGTTAGAAACAAAAGCTACGTCTTGATAGGTGTTAGGTTAAGCTGCGCTTTTTATGAAAGATAGGTGTTAGGTTGAGTTCGAACTCAAGCGGGATAGGGCCTCCCTACGGACGGTAGGCGAGGAAGTTCTCCCTACGGACAGTAGGTGAGCAGTATCCGGATACTGGGAGGGAGGGTGGGAATACTCCCTACGGACGGTAGGTGAGTCAGTACACGGGTACTGCTTAGTATTGCGTTAGAAACAAAAGCTAGGTCTTGATAGGTGTTAGGTTGAACTGCGCTTTTTATGAAAGATAGGTGTTAGGTTGGGTTCGAATTCATGCGGGATAGGGCCTCCCTACGGACGGTAGGCGAGGAAGTTCTCCCTACGGACAGTAGGTGAGCAGTATCCGGATACTGGGAGGGAGGGTGGGAATACTCCCTACGGACGGTAGGTGAGTCAGTACACGGGTACTGCTTAGTATTGCGTTAGAAACAAAAGCTAGGTCTTGATAGGTGTTAGGTTGAACTGCGCTTTTTATGAAAGATAGGTGTTAGGTTGAGTTCGAACTCAAGCGGGATAGGGCCTCCCTACGGACGGTAGGCGAGGAAGTTCTCCCTACGGACAGTAGGTGAGCAGTATCCGGATACTGGGAGGGAGGGTGGGAATACTCCCTACGGACGGTAGGTGAGTCAGTACACGGGTACTGCTTAGTATTGCGTTAGAAACAAAAGCTAGGTCTTGATAGGTGTTAGGTTGAACTGCGCTTTTTATGAAAGATAGGTGTTAGGTTGAGTTCGAACTCAAGCGGGATAGGGCCTCCCTACGGACGGTAGGCGAGGAAGTTCTCCCTACGGACAGTAGGTGAGCAGTATCCGGATACTGGGAGGGAGGGTGGGAATACTCCCTACGGACGGTAGGTGAGTCAGTACACGGGTACTGCTTAGTATTGCGTTAGAAACAAAAGCTACGTCTTGATAGGTGTTAGGTTAAGCTGCGCTTTTTATGAAAGATAGGTGTTAGGTTGAGTTCGAACTCAAGCGGGATAGGGCCTCCCTACGGACGGTAGGCGAGGAAGTTCTCCCTACGGACAGTAGGTGAGCAGTATCCGGATACTGGGAGGGAGGGTGGGAATACTCCCTACGGACGGTAGGTGAGTCAGTACACGGGTACTGCTTAGTATTGCGTTAGAAACAAAAGCTAGGTCTTGATAGGTGTTAGGTTAAGCTGCGCTTTTTATGAAAGATAGGTGTTAGGTTGAGTTCGAACTCAAGCGGGATAGGGCCTCCCTACGGACGGTAGGCGAGGAAGTTCTCCCTACGGACAGTAGGTGAGCAGTATCCGGATACTGGGAGGGAGGGTGGGAATACTCCCTACGGACGGTAGGTGAGTCAGTACACGGGTACTGCTTAGTATTGCGTTAGAAACAAAAGCTAGGTCTTGATAGGTGTTAGGTTAAGCTGCGCTTTTTATAAAAGATAGGTGTTAGGTTGAGTTCGAACTCAAGCGGGATAGGGCCTCCCTACGGACGGTAGGCGAGGAAGTTCTCCCTACGGACAGTAGGTGAGCAGTATCCGGATACTGGGAGGGAGGGTGGGAATACTCCCTACGGACGGTAGGTGAGTCAGTACACGGGTACTGCTTAGCATTGCGTTAGAAACAAAAGCTAGGTCTTGATAGGTGTTAGGTTAAGCTGCGCTTTTTATGAAAGATAGGTGTTAGGTTGAGTTCGAACTCAAGCGGGATAGGACCTCCCTACGGACGGTAGGCGAGGAAGTTCTCCCTACGGACAGTAGGTGAGCAGTATCCGGATACTGGGAGGGAGGGTGGGAATACTCCCTACGGACGGTAGGTGAGTCAGTACACGGGTACTGCTTAGTATTGCGTTAGAAACAAAAGCTAGGTCTTGATAGGTGTTAGGTTAAGCTGCGCTTTTTATGAAAGATAGGTGTTAGGTTGAGTTCGAACTCAAGCGGGATAGGGCCTCCCTACGGACGGTAGGCGAGGAAGTTCTCCCTACGGACAGTAGGTGAGCAGTATCCGGATACTGGGAGGGAGGGTGGGAATACTCCCTACGGACGGTAGGTGAGTCAGTACACGGGTACTGCTTAGCATTGCGTTAGAAACAAAAGCTAGGTCTTGATAGGTGTTAGGTTAAGCTGCGCTTTTTATGAAAGATAGGTGTTAGGTTGAGTTCGAACTCAAGCGGGATAGGACCTCCCTACGGACGGTAGGCGAGGAAGTTCTCCCTACGGACAGTAGGTGAGCAGTATCCGGATACTGGGAGGGAGGGTGGGAATACTTCCTACGGATGGTAGGTGAGTCAGTACACGGGTACTGCTTAGCATTGCGTTAGAAACAAAAGCTAGGTCTTGATAGGTGTTAGGTTAAGCTGCGCTTTTTATGAAAGATAGGTGTTAGGTTGAGTTCGAACTCAAGCGGGATAGGACCTCCCTACGGACGGTAGGCGAGGAAGTTCTCCCTACGGACAGTAGGTGAGCAGTATCCGGATACTGGGAGGGAGGGTGGGAATACTCCCTACGGACGGTAGGTGAGTCAGTACACGGGTACTGCTTAGTATTGCGTTAGAAACAAAAGCTAGGTCTTGATAGGTGTTAGGTTAAGCTGCGCTTTTTATGAAAGATAGGTGTTAGGTTGAGTTCGAACTCAAGCGGGATAGGGCCTCCCTACGGACGGTAGGCGAGGAAGTTCTCCCTACGGACAGTAGGTGAGCAGTATCCGGATACTGGGAGGGAGGGTGGGAATACTCCCTACGGACGGTAGGTGAGTCAGTACACGGGTACTGCTTAGCATTGCGTTAGAAACAAAAGCTAGGTCTTGATAGGTGTTAGGTTAAGCTGCGCTTTTTATGAAAGATAGGTGTTAGGTTGAGTTCGAACTCAAGCGGGATAGGGCCTCCCTACGGACGGTAGGCGAGGAAGTTCTCCCTACGGACAGTAGGTGAGCAGTATCCGGATACTGGGAGGGAGGGTGGGAATACTCCCTACGGACGGTAGGTGAGTCAGTACACGGGTACTGCTTAGTATTGCGTTAGAAACAAAAGCTAGGTCTTGATAGGTGTTAGGTTAAGCTGCGCTTTTTATAAAAGATAGGTGTTAGGTTGAGTTCGAACTCAAGCGGGATAGGGCCTCCCTACGGACGGTAGGCGAGGAAGTTCTCCCTACGGACAGTAGGTGAGCAGTATCCGGATACTGGGAGGGAGGGTGGGAATACTCCCTACGGACGGTAGGTGAGTCAGTACACGGGTACTGCTTAGCATTGCGTTAGAAACAAAAGCTAGGTCTTGATAGGTGTTAGGTTAAGCTGCGCTTTTTATGAAAGATAGGTGTTAGGTTGAGTTCGAACTCAAGCGGGATAGGACCTCCCTACGGACGGTAGGCGAGGAAGTTCTCCCTACGGACAGTAGGTGAGCAGTATCCGGATACTGGGAGGGAG